>CM037852.1:214536588-215136588 GCA_021234595.1 Delia radicum
AATTTTAATGCATCCCTTAAATTAAGTTATTGTTTGTTATACATAAAAGTGTTTGTAAGTTAAGTAAGAAGTAATTTAAAATATGTTGTGCAATAATTTTGGTACATTAATGCAGCTTTTATGGTAAAAAGTAAAAAAAAAAATGCACTTTATGTTTCAAAATTATCGGGAAAAGCTATTTTTATTATTAATACAATATTGCCCATCACGTGGTGATAGGTAAAAATTTTGCAGAAAAATCTTATAACCCTGATGTACATTCTACTTAAAATAAAAAGTCAAAATATCCAAATAATTATCATGTAGTAACTGTAAAACTTTTTTGAGTGTATATTTATTCTTTAATCATACCTCTCTGAATATTTCCAGAAAATCACAACATTTTTAAATTTTAATACTGGTTATTTATGAAAGTATTTATAGATATTCAATGTGTTAAACTTTAGACCCTGATTAATTACAATAATTCTCAAACAACCTTCGCATCTATATTTAAATATACGAATACGAGATACAATTATACTATAGTACATCATATACATCATATACATTGAACATGTTGCGGTTACATTTACTGCAAGTACTCGTACTTTCATATGGTTGATTTAGAGGTGATTTAGGGATTAATCTACTTAAATGTCTACCAACTTGTTGTCGGGAAATCTATAAATTAAATTAATAAACTATTGTTATCTATTGATAAACGACTTGCGAACCCCTATATGGAACATCTTTAAACTCTAAAAAATACAAGAAATGTATTTAAAAGTGTTTGACTTGGGAAGTGATTTAGAACTATACATTAAAATAAGTTTTACAATTACTACACGCAGAGAAAAAGGTGTGCCATTTACAAAAATTAGAGTAATATTTTACAAGTTTCGTGGTAATTATACAATAACGTAACATTAACGACAATTTTGTCAAAAACGCTTAGGTAAATGTTCGAAGTGATATATATGTAAATAAGCCGAAGTTTTTTTGTATAATTTTGCAAGGTTTTCCAGGTTCAATAAACTATTTTTGTAAATAAAAATACTCCATTGCGAATAATATTTTTAATAAAATTAATAATTTAATATTATTTCAAAACGAATATAAATACCTAGATTCAGTTAAACATGATGTGTTTACGATGTCTAACGTCTTGAGAAGTTTCCAAATTCTGCGTCGTAATAAATCCAAAATATTGTGCCTGAAAAAAGCAATGTCTTTATATAATGGATATTACAGTAGTAACTCGATTCTTGCACATACTTGATACTTGCACACCTCGATTCTTGCAACATAGGAATATTTTTCATTACGCACTCAGTACTTGCGACATCCAAACATTTTGAACTCGATACTTGCAACATTTTTGTATTATGTATATATATCAGCGTTCAATGCTTTATTAGACGATATTATGATGCTCTAGAGACTAAGAAGCAGTGTAGTACTGAACAAGCGACTTTGTACAAAACAAACAAAAATTTTAAATTTCTTTAATTCCACATAAAATATGTATCTACTGTAGAGTGGTCCTTATTTTTCAACTTGTGATTTTTGGAGCTGCCCCCTCTTAAAATATTTGTTTGGGTACAAAAACTCACCATGCAAAAAATTAGAGTTCTAGCATAACGGGAAGATGTCCCGCATCGCCCTTGAAAATCGGGCCCCTTTGAAAAATGGGCATAATTTAAAAAAAAAATACAATTTTTTTTTTTCTTCAAAATTAAAAAAATATAAAATAATTTTTGTGTTGGGTTTAGTCATAACTACTCAGATAAAAAATATTACTTTCCCAGAAAATCGCTAACTTACCCTAACTTTGTGTCAAAAGAATTAACAAATATTTTGGGTGTACCTCAAAGTGACTTTTTTGCATTTTTGAAAATTTTATTTAACAAAAATAAAAAACCTAGTGTTTGCTGTCAAGTATTTTATTAAACACATCTCAAGTATTAAATAAGCCAAGTATTACGGATATCCGTTGGCAAAAATTTTTGTTAGAGCATTTTGATTCTAGCGGATTTCAACGTTTTTTTTAAATTTGTATAGACTTTTTTTTAACAAGATTTTTGTAATATTTTATCAATAGCGGTAATCACTCTTGATAGAAAACTTTTTCTTGGAGGAAACATTATCGATTTCTTTTTCATTAAAGAGTGAGTGTCTTTTTTTAGCAAGTTTGTTTTCAACACTGTCAGCTGATCTTTGTTTACATTTGTTCTAGGCTGAACACGTTTTTCACCAAATGTAATTAAAAGTTAAATAAGCAAAATGCCAAAAACATCAGAAAAAATTAAAATAATTAAATTTATAGTGGAAAATGCAATAACACAAATAGATTTATGCAGCATTTTCAACTTGGAGGTAAATTTTATTAATATATAAACATATATATAATTCACAATTTATTTAAAAAATATGAAATTATCTTGTGACGCTTAAAATCAGTTGTTCTTCTGTCAAAAAAAGTTTTTCTTGTTTTCTACTACAACTTACTCAAGGTTTGAGTCAAAGAAATTTCCTATCAAGAAAAGGAGAATCGAAGAAAACGAGAAAAAACAAATCCCATACATTTTGTTGTTGTATCTGTCAAAAGTTTTCTTCTTTTCTCGTTTTCTTCGATTCTTCTTTACTTTTCTATCAAGAGTGATTACCGCTAATGTTATTGTGTATGCTATTTTATATAATTGTAATAACTTTATTATAAAGTATAATTTTTCGTGTTCATAGTTAACCTGTGTTTTCATGGGGTCACAATTGACCCTCGTATTTTAAAGAGTCAAAAATCACAAAGATGACAAAATAAATTTTTGTTTATGTTTCTAATTGTAATTTATTTACATTTTAAAATTAATTAAATTAATTATTTAGTATAAATTCAGATATTTGTATTCATATTAAAATTGATTTTTTGTATATATTCAGGAGTATTTTCGAAATACGTATTTTTAATTTAATAGTGTAAATTTTTTTCCCTCAAAATTATTATTGTGGAAAAGTTTTAAGTTCTAATTTTTACTAAATTGACCTACTCGAAGACTAGAAACGGTTAACGAAAATTTTTTAGAATAAATATAAATTGAATTATTCCTTTTTTTATTTTATTTATAAATTTTGACACAAAGCTGCATTTTACTTACGTGGGTCATATTTGACCCCAGGTTAACATGGGTTAACTATCAACAGAAAAAATAGTATTTTATAATAAAGTTATTACAATCATATAAAAGAGCATATACAATAATATTGATGAAATATTATTAAAACCTTGTTTTAAAGTAAAAATGTATTAAAATAAAAAAAAAAACCTTGAAATGCCCGAGAATCAAAATGCTCTAAAAAAAAAATTTGCCAACGGATATCCAAAGTACTTGGCTTATTTAATACTTGAGATGTGTTTAATAAAATACTTGACAGCAAACACTACGTTTTTTATTTTTGTTGAATAAAATTTTCAAAAATGCAAAAAAGTCACTTTGAGGTACACCCAAAATATTTGTTAATTCTTTTGACACAAAGTTAGGGTAAGTTAGCAATTTTCTGGGAAAGTAATATTTTTTATCTGAGTAGTTATGATTAAACCCAACACAAACATTATTTTATATTTTTTTTAATTTTGAGAAAAAAAAAATTTAAATTTTTTTTTAAATTATGCCCATTTTTTCCAAGGGGCCCGATTTTCAAGAGCGATGCGGGACATCTTCCCGTTATGCTAGAACTCTAATTTTTTACGTGGCGTGTTTTGACACCCTAACAAATATTTTAAGAGGGGGTACAGTCAAAATTTCATTTTTATTTTTCGCCCATACAACGAAAGACCACCCTTATCTACTGTTATACGAATGTGTTGAACTATTATGCTGTTATGTTCGATATTGCCATATCTAATAAATATTGCCACATTGATTTGTGTATGTCAAACTAAATTCTAAGTGTTTTCTTGTAATTTTTCTCTTTTATTAGAAAACTATACTTGTAGCATATTTTATTTTCCAAATTTCATCAATGTAAATTTTTCATAGCATGTTTTGTATTAAAGATCATCAATGCAAATTTAACATAGCATAAACTTGAATAAATTACCAAAAAAAAGCAACTTGTGAAATTTAACAAAAACGCATTTTAGCATATTATACAAGAGTTTTCGCCGTTATTTCAACACTAAGTATATTTTGCAAGTATAAAAACAAAACAGTTTTTTTCTGCGTGTAGGAAATACAAATTTTTATTGTACACTCGGAAAAAAACTGAGGGAATATTGTCAAAGTGCTTAGTAATTATACAACTATATAAGTTTCACCTTTTACCGTTATCTCGAAAATTTGAGTATATATTTCAACTTCTCAAACCGGTTTTGTAATACACTCAGATAGACTTTCAGCATGCACAGTAGAGTGGGTCGCAACCCATAGAAAAAAAAAAAGTTGTGCCGGTCACCCCCTAGAATTAAATATAATTAGAAGAAGATTTGAAAAAAAAATTTTTTTTTTTTTTGCCACTCCCCTTGACCCCGCGCATTTGGTTTTATTTCCTGTGGCTCCATTTATAGTCCGATCGTAACGTGTGATATATCATTGTGTTTGGAATGACAACGGCTACATTTTCTACTTTGATCACTTTTGACTCCTACGTCAAATTCTAGAAGTGACTTCTGGAAACTCGATTTCTGCCACCCTCTAGTACCAAATCGAGTTTCCAGAAGTCACTTCTAGAATTTGACGTCGGAGTCAAAAGTGATCAAAGTAGAAAATGTAGCCGTTGTCGTTCCAAAAACAATGATATATCACACGTTACGATCGGACTATAAATGAAGCCACAGGAAATAAAAAACCAAATGCGCGGGGTCAAGGGGCGTGGCAAAAAAAAAAATTTTTTTTTCAAATCTTCTTCAAATTATCTTTAATTCTAGGGGGTGACCGGCACAACTTTTTTTATCGACCCGGCTAATGCACAGTATTATTATTGTCTAATCAAATATTAAGTGATGCAAAGTTTGATAAAAACATTAAAACTTTGTTACATTTCTGTTTGGCAATTATTGTCTAATCAAATATTAAGTGATATTGTTAAATTTTTGATAAAATAGGTAATTTGAGAATTTTGTATGTACGAGTATATTTGATCTTTTTTCAACAACAACATTGTAATTCTGATCTCAAACCTGACAATTCAAACTGTAATGCAAAAAAAGTAATTTTAAGAAAATATCCTGGAAAGGAGTCGCTTCAAACACAAACTCGAATTATCATTTTCCCAATTTATCTGTTTTTCTTTAATAATAACTAATAGGAAAGAAAACTGCAATTAGCTACATTACATTAGAGGCCATACTTGGGTGTGATCGCAAAACGTTCATGACTTGGTATTGTTACGTTTGTAATGTAAGATGAGCGCAGGTTTGATTCTTGCAGCCGCAGGTTGTTGAAAAATGTATCATATAGAAACAATCTAACAATTATAAGACACAAATAATAATACAATTTAAATGGAAAATGACTGATGATGACTGTCTATAAAAAGGCAGAAACTAGGAAAGTGTGATTTAAAAATGAATGGTGTTTATAATTTTTAGAGAAAAACATTTATTCTTCTTCTTAACCTCAACCTTTCTAAAATAACTATTATATTATGAAAATAGCAATTGACACCTTCAAATAAGGCATTTCAAAAAATCTTTAAAATTAATTTAGAAAGACGTTTTTGCATTTTTATTAAATTCGTGTGTCATTTTGGACTCCAGACTAAAGTGGGTTAATGATATCCGACTATGTCAGAATTAAATATCTGAATAGTTTTGGGTATATTTAATGAATAAATGAAATAAAAAATAAATTTTTTTGATATTTAGAATTTTGGGAATTTTTAATAACAATACATCATTGGTTTCGATCCAAATTTTCATAACATCGAAACACAAATCATTGGGTATGCAAACAAAAATCGCAATATATTTTTGATTCAAAGTAGATTCATTTTTATTATTATTTTATTTATTTTCTAGATTACATTGCCACTGATCTCGGTAACATATAAATGGTTGAAGTACCTACTTCGAGCTAATCTCTTCAAATAAAATAAATATGATTTCTATAAAAAAAAAATAATAATGAGTCATTCATAATGAATCAGAAATTATAGCTTACAAGTCAAAAGAAAATATAAATAAAATATTATTTGATAACGATAACAAATACTTATTTATATTAATTTAAAAAAAGCCGGTTCGTTTTCTAAAATTTTCAATTGACAATTTTACGAATGCTAATAACACCACTTTTTTAAATTTGAAGCACAATAGACTATTAATAAATATATTTATTATCATTAATTTAGTAGCACATGCATTTAATTATATACTGGGTGTGAAGATTTTCAAATTTTATTGATTTATTTTGTACAACTTAGTTTCCGATATATGAAATAGGAGAGTAATAGTAAATTTGGGTTGAAAACTTAAAATATTGCTGTTTTGACATCACTGTTTTCAAAATTTGCTCGTACGAATAAAGTATATCAAAGAACTAAGACAAATACAAAGTTTGAGGGTGCTGACGCATCTGGATCCGGTAATATTAGATCTTGAAAATGTACAAAGTTGTACTTACTTGTCATTTTCTTGAAACATGCTATAGGTACGCAATTCATCAAGGTCGCATTTGAAAGGTTATTAAATTATCTTTGATTTGATATACTACATGATTTGATTTGATATTATTTGGAAAGGTCACTC
This sequence comes from Delia radicum, assembly GCA_021234595.1. Lineage (NCBI taxonomy): Eukaryota > Metazoa > Arthropoda > Insecta > Diptera > Anthomyiidae > Delia > Delia radicum. Next base: position 214,543,313 of record CM037852.1, read on the forward strand.
TTCTTGACCTGTAAGTAGGGAGTATATATAATTAAAATATAATATTAAAATACCAAAAAATAACTGCTAAAAACAGTAGCATATGGGCAACTTCAAAAATTTACAGCATCTAGACATTTTTTTGTCTAACATCAATGTCGATTTGTGTGTGTATAAGCCGATATTTGAGCATGTGAAATCCGTTCGCGTTAATCATTTTATTAAACGGCGCAAATTTTACGGCGGTTTTAAGTTAAAAATAATTAAAATTACAATTTTTGTTAAAATTGAAAAAAAGGATTACGTGTGTGGATAATACCCCTTAAGGGCTTTCTTAGCACACTAAAATATTTGTAAAAGCTTTAATACTTTTTAAAATACTCTGAAAAAAAAATAAAAAATTTTTTTTTGATCGTGTATGCATATAAAAATTTATTTTAAATTTTTAAACATTTTACAAAATTACGGCTAGTACAAGGTGGCGCAAAAATAACCTTCCGATGTTTTTTGGCTGTAATTTAAAAAAAAAATGAAAAACTTTGATTCTTCTTGTGGATTATTTTTATTTGGTATTTTAATTTTTTTTACATCAAGTCGAGAATATGATGTCATGTAAATGCCCGCTGCCACAGTTGATTGTCATTTGAGCCCTTTTTATGGCATTTTCCATCACTTTGGCCAAAACTTCCGGCGTTAGGTCCTCACATTCTTGCCGGATATTGTCTTTAAGAGTCTGAGGCTTGTTGACATCAACCCGCGACTTCAAAAAGCCCCACAAAACAGAAGTCTGGAGCGGTCAAATCAGGCGATCTTGCTGGCCCAGTGCAAATCGCCAAAACGGGAGATTAGGCGCCCGGGAAATGCATGCTTCAGCATATCGGTTGTGGCACGTGCAGTGTGTGCCGTTGCACCGTCCTGTTGGAACCACATGTTTTCCAATCCCAATTCTTCAAGTTGCGGCAAAAAGAACTCGTTGATCATTGCTCTGTAGCGCTCACCATTCACAGTAACCGTTTGGCCCGCGACGTCTTCGAAGAAAAAAGGTCCGATGACTCCTCCAGCGAAAACAGCACACCATACAGTGACTTTGAGCGGGTATAATGTCTCTTCGTGGGTTACACGCGGATTTTCAGTGCCCCAGAAGCGTAAATTTTGCTTATTTACGTACCCGCTAAGATGGAAATGGGCCTCATCACTCATGATTATTTTTGATGAAAAATCATCTTCCTAAAATAGTCACCAATATTCCGCGTTCTGGAGCAGTGTAGCGCAACATTGTTTATTAAAGTGTATTTCGCATGTGTTTACTACACAAATGTCAAAACAGAACTGACATTAGGGGCCAATCGCAAAATTTATAGCATTTTCTGATAGGAGGATTACTTTTGCGCCACCTTGTATAAGACATAATTTGTAATATTTTGGGAAAAAACTATTTGCCTATCGCTAATGGTTTAAGAGATATAACCATTTAAACTTTACCACTCATGATTTTTTGCTATTTGAGTTGTTACCTTTGAAAATTTGTAAAATTGTTCTGCAAATTGGAAGCTGTAACTAACGTTTCGTTAGTTAAATCTTGGGTTCCAGTGATAAATTCTAAGCCGTTTTATTTTTTTTTTTAATCCGCAATTTTTTGTTTTGATGGCATTATTTTTATTATTATTATTATTTAAAACCGAATACCTTAGTGACTTTCTTACACCAATTTGCGATTAGTTTGTTTTTTTTTTGCTTTTTATTTTTTCAGATTGGCGATATTCGCGTCTTTTATCGGTTAATTTGTTTCGCTTCTCAGTTTTTACGAATTTCACGTTTTTTTAATGTATAATCTGAAACCATTTTACTAATTTTTATTCACGACTGTTCACGCACATAAATAAAATAAACTGAATTGAAACTCAAATATTTATTCTTAGATCGGCGGTAATTTGGCGGCTTTCGCGGTAGTATGTTTTAATTGTTTTGTTGAAATTTGTTAAGTTTGGCCCTCGTGAATATTGTTTAAAAATATAGTCTCACTTTCTAGGGGTTCAAAAAAAAAAACGCGTTTTTTTTTGCAAATATTAATATTGGACCGATTATAAAATACTTGTTGGGATTCTGGGTTACTTATTAACCCGAATTCAAAAATAATTCTTTTAAATTTTCAAAATCAAATATTTCATACAAGGATGCTTTTTAAGGTTAGAAACATTTTGTTTCCTCCATAAAATTTTAAATCCTTAAAATTTTTTGGTGCGTTTTCGATTTTAGTATCAAGCTCAGTAAAGTCTTCCATTCGATGTACGTTTGAGCGGAATTGATACAGCGCTTTAGTTGTCACAAAGCGAAATATGTTTTTTTTTTTAATTGCTGTTATTTGCGCTGATATAGCAGATAGCACTTTTTGCAAATATAAATTTTATCAATTCGTATGTTCAAATTATCAGATAGCACTTTTTGTACAAAATTACAAATAAGATTTATTGTAAACTAATTAACGTTTTATATTTAAATAACACGATTTTTTATTCAAGTTAATGTTGTTTCAATATAAAACAATAAAAATAAATATAAATATAAATAATATGTATTAACAAAAAATCTAGTAATGGAATTCGAGGTGATACGTGAGCCTTTATAAATACTTGCTTAGCTTCCCAAGACATGCTCCAAAACAATTTAAAAATTTTCTTTCTAGTTGCATCATCTAGTTTTTGGCAGTGTTTTACCTTACTTTTTATACAAGTTTCTGATAAACATGTTGGTCCAATCTCGTAGCGCCTTTTGTACATTTTGTTGAACAACTTTCTCAATTGTCGAAAATAACAAATACTGTTGTCTGTTCATTCGCCTTTTCTTACAAATTACAAATACAAATTTATGTTACAATTACATATAATTGTCTCGAAGTTTAAGCAACAAACCTGTTGTGAGATCGTCTCCCACATCCCCTTTGAACAAATTGTCGTCGATTTGTTCATTCTCGGAATCTGGATAAAACGTTTGATTAAAATAATAATTGTCACGAATTGTAGACAACAAACCTTCATTGGATGACATAAACATAATCAGTTGCAATACGTTGTAGGGAATTATAATCCCCGGATTTATGTTGACAATTTTTTGAATAGTTCATGCTGTTTATATCTTTATTATTTTTAATGATTCAATACCAACACTTTTAGGTTTTATGATAATAAAAACCAATTTTTTTTTATGCAGATAGCAACTTTATATTCACAAAACTACGTATAGTAGATAGCAAAATCACAAATTTAAGAAAAAAAAAAATGTTAAAGAAAAAAATTTCAGTTCAAATTTAATATGATATATGACAACTTAATCAGTGAACAAGTTGCCATTAAAACTCATTTTCGAGAAAACTGCAGATAGCAAGTTTTGAATATAAGCCCTCGAAGATGGGAAACAAGGGCATATTATTAGCATTTATATTTCTATCAGCTTGTTTTTTTTTCAGCGTAAATGATTTGAAGAACAATATACTAAATTAAAATACTGATCAATATTTACCATTTACACAGAAAAAACTAAAAACGGATTTCAATTAAAAATTTTATTGAAACAATTAATATTTTAATTGATTTTGCACCTACGACTGAAATGATAGTATTAACTAAAAAAATTTGCAGACAGTTTATTAAAACTCTTTCAATTAAAATAATAATAATATCAATTAAAAGAGTTATTGTTTTTCTTTACAACCTCAATTAAAAAGTTACGTTAAATTGATTAAAACTTTAATTGAAACTTAAGAAGAAAACAATGGTAGTTTTAATTGAAAACTCGTATTTTTTATTTTTGTTATATGCCCCCCATTAAATAAAAAAAGAAATGTAGGTTTGTAAATTAAATTGACATTTTATTTATAATAAAATTAAAGCTTTTTAATATAAAAATGTATTATAAGAAAACAAATAAAGTAAAGACAAAATTTTTGTTTTGCTTGTCTTGTCTTGAACTTTTTCTTGTAATTGAATTGCTTTCTTAAAAAAATCACACACAACTTTAAAATGATAGTTTAATGACACTTATACTTATTGAAAATTTAATTATTTACAAAAATAATAGTTTAATTGTCCTTTTTCGATAAGGTTTATTTAAATCCACATGTGCACTTTTTTACCACAGATAAAACACAAACTAAATTAAGTTTTCGTGTGTACACGAATATCTCAACAAAAAGAGTGTTGCAAACTCTAGTGAAATAACTACGATTTTGCGTGTATTTGAAATCGGTAAACTATTCAACTTATTAAAAGTTAATCATTTGCGATTTTTTTTCTTTTTATTTACAAATTAAATAATATATTGATATAATTAAACCTTTGTTTGATTATTTAATCTAAATAAAATAAAAAAAAATAGTTTGCCAAATTTTTAAAAATTTTGTTTACATGTTGTCAACACTGTATGTATATATTAAAAAATTCAATAAATTTTTTAATTGAATCAATTAAAAAAATTGTTTAAATTGCCATTGATATTCAAACAATCGATTAATTAGATATTTTTGGCCCATAATTGTTTTAGTTCTTTTGAACTAAATTCTGAGCTCGGATGTCCCCAACAGAATTTTAAGAGGAATTTTTAAACATATATCTGCAAGTATCCTAAAACGTATGTTTAAGGGCTAAAATGTTCGGTGAATATGTTCTGCATCAAATTTTATCAGGATTTGTCGAAAACAAAAACGTCATCCGGTCATATTAAGTTACTGAAACGGTGAATTTTAATTTATCACGTGCATCCCAATCCATTAACAATGTTAGGTTAATTTTTTCTAAATTTATGTTTTTAAACCTAATGTAATATTTTAATTGCTTTTTTTATTTAATATTTTAACCACTTATGGCCTATTTTGTCTGCACACAGAAAAAAATTTAGCTATTTGCCAACTGCAATTCGGTTACTACAACTCTAATTGGGTTATAACGAATTCCAGACAGTTGGTACAACTTTATATTAGTTTTCACAGCAAAGTTCGGTTAATTCAACAGAATTTTAATTGCAACACCCAACATTTTCAGAAATCGAATGTAATTATCGTTGTACTAACTGAATTTATAAGTTGTTACCATTAATATACACTATTCAATTCAGTTGGCACTTTATTTCTCTGTGTGTGGTATTTTTGGTTTTTAATTAGAAAAAGTTGAAACTATGGAATTTCAAGGATTTTAATGTTCCGCTTTTTAATGTTTTTAATTTACAGACTTATTTTTATGTTGGTTTCGAAACAAATTACGATATTTTTCAATAACGATTCACCTTTTCAGTGATTTAACGTGACCGGATGACGTTTTCGTTTTCGACACCTTCTAGTACAATTTGTTGCAAAACATATTCACAGAAAATTTTGACTCTTTGAACTCACGTTTTATGACAATGACCCATGGAAATTGCAGACAAGGGGTTAAAATATTAAACGAAAAAATTACTTTTAAATTCTGTTGCGGACATCCGAACTTAGAATTTAGATCAAAAGAACTATTACACTACTTTCTGAGTCTAATTCATAAAATAATTTTAATTTGAGTCTTATCCATAAAATTTTACTGTACACACACCGGACCACCCCCTTTGGTGGTTTTACTATACTACCATAATACATCATCTGTCATAGGAAGTATTCAACCCCAGAAAAATGTGTTGTACAGTGTTATCTTTCGATATAGGGCACACACGTTAAATTTTTTTGTAAACAACCTAAAATTGATCAATAATATTTAACGAGTGTACTTCACTTAACAAATAATTTACTACACTCAAATAAAAAAGTTAGTAAAGTCAGCAAAAAATTTTGCTGAGTCAGCAAAATATTAGTTAAGAGGGTGCTGGCAAAAAAATTGCTAAAGTCAGCAAAATCGTTTGCTGAAAATCAACGAGCTGATTTTTAGCAACAAAATTAGTAGATTCAGCAAAGGTTTTGCTAACACTTAGTAGATTAGAAATTAAAAAGCCCTTGCTAAAAATTAATAAAATTTTTGCTGAATATTAGTAGACTGAAAAAAAACTCAAAAAATTTGTAGAAAAATTTTACTTTAGTTAATTTATTTGCTGAAAATCTGTTTAAAATAATTTAATAATAGAAACGAAACTAACAAAGTATAACATATACAACCCTTTTTTGCAATAAGAAAAAGGAAACAGAAAAATCTACCTATGATGTATGGCTTTGCCTTTCGCTGTAGTCTGTATACTTATTGCATATTTGTTTGCAATTTGACCACACAAGATTATAAATAAAGGGTCCGCCATCTAACTTTTTTTCAACTAGTGCTTATTTCGTGAATGGTAACACTTAGCTCATGTCTGATTTGACAGATAATTAGTTTTATCCTTCCGCTGAACGAATATGTTCCGTATGTTCGTTATCTTGTGAAAAAAGTGAAAGAAACTGGCATCCTCATCGATAAACCAAAGCGTGAAAAGCCAAAAACAGTGCGTACACCCGAGAATATTGCTGCTGTGGCAGATAGTGTGCGTGAAGCGCCATCAACATCAATTCACCGTCGTTCTCAACAATTGAACATTTCGGAGACATCATTGAGACGAATTTTGCATAAAGACCTTGGTATGACGCCATACTAAGTCCAATTGGTTCAAGAGTTCAAAAAAAAAAGTTATTTGGCGGACCCTTTATATATAAACATTTAGTTTACAAATACACATTTAATCTTTATTAAATTTAAATATTTTATATTGTCTTTTATTTAATTAATAGATTAAGTTGTTTTAATCCATAATTTTGTTTTATGTATGAAAAACAGATGCAAAAATCTTCCATGGTTGATTTTTTTATATTATGTCTTACTAGAGCTGTACTTTTTAGTATAATTTTCCTCGTCACTACTAGATCGTGACATGCCGCGACATCTAATTCATTCTGCGTATATCTTTCAGTCTGGTTGATGTGCTAATCAACACAATTTTTTTTAGCAAAATAAATTAGTAAAACATTAGTAAAATATTAGTAAGACATTAGTTCAAAACAGTTAAGTGCTGAATAAGTATAACTAAAATTTTAGGTTAACCCACTTGGCGCAACCGTCCTTTTAAAAGAACATCTAACAAATGAGAGAAAAGCGCCGTTATGCACGTGCATTTCTGTACATATTTTTTATATTATTATTATTATTATTATTATTATTATTATTATTATTATTATTATTATTTATGCTTTGTTATTTAGCTTCGCAGCTCGAAAGCGTCAGTTGGTGAAAGCAGTTCCGGGTATTTTAATTGCTTATTGAGTGCTTTGCGAATAGTGATTTTTTCTAATAGCGCGTAATGGAAAAAAACATGCAAGTAAATCATTTACATCCAGTTAATTGTTATTTTTTGTTTAAAAAATAATAAGAGTAACATTATAGTTAAACAATAAATAAATGGAAAGCTTGCATAATGCTGTATTGCAGAGCAAAGTGTACTTTCTTTGGACAGTACTTTTAAAAGGACACCCGATTACGGGAAATATATAGGTTTAAAAAAAAAAGTTATTTTATAAAAAATGTTAAGAACCCCATAAAGATTTAAGTTTTGAAATAAAAATTTAAGTTTTCAAAAAAAAAAAACATCCGGCGCTATCTGGGTTAAAACATAATTTTAGCAAAAAATTTGCTGAAAAATAGTATACCTGATTTACAAGATGTTTTACTAACTTTTCTACAAACTTATTTTTTTGAGTGTACATATTTTAATATACATATTTTTATATACAAGGTGTACTAAGTATTGTATATGTTGTATTGTAAAAATAGAGATGACAAAATTTTATTTTCAATTTGATGAAGAGTTTTGGTTTTTTGGGTTGGGGTTTCAGAAATGTTGTATCTACTATCATTAATTGTTGTATATTTTAAAACAAAATTTTACCATCTCTATTTTCGATACTACACAACACATACAACACATTATTACCGTTGAATGCACGAATTACTGACATTTTGTAACGATCAGAATTTTTTGAGTGTACTTAATTATTTTAAATAAAAGTACATCCAACATATGGTATTTTGCCATTTGGAAAACACACAAAATTTCCCAGAAATAAAATTAGCACGACCAAATAAATAATTTAAAACAATTCAATGTACAATCGGAAATGACTTGCTGTGGTGCAACTATTGCCAGATTTGACTAGTTATCGTAATTTATTGACGATTTTTAGTAGAAAGCGTGGGCAAAAGTAGTAAAAAGATATAACCAAATGACAATTTTATAATTTTTAAAGTTTATTAATTTATATAAAAGTCTTTCTGTTAAAAAAAATACGTTGGGATGGATTAACTTAAAAGTTTTAATGGTGAACTAATGTTTTATAAAGTTGTACAATAAACCAGGTGTAAGATGACCTCTGAGGGCCGAGAAAAACAAAATTCTTAATAAACGGGGGTAATATCTATTTGACTTTATTTAATTATCAACAAAATATATAAAACTTGAAAACATTTTAAAAAATAAACTATTTTAGGTACATTTGAAGAGAAAAAAAATTGTGTATGTTCAGTTTAAAAAAATGTCCAAAACTATAAGAAAATTTACATTCCTTTCGGAAGTTCGTATTAAAATTTTTTGAAATTTTGTTTGTGGGACTCGTTTATCGGAGGACGTTTTTTGTATGATAATTGTTGACAAAACGACAGTGCTTGTAAATTAATTCATAAAAACCGATGGTTCGTTTTAAGCTAGTTCGTCTTAAACGAATTTTACTGTAGGAGGTTTATGGAACAAATTTTTCAAACAAAATCTTTTCCATAACACTAAATTTATACTAGAACCAAAAACTGGTAGTTTTTAAAAACTTTTAGTTTTTGATTTTAAAATTGTATGGAATTTGATATGTAAATACATGTAGTTTTTAAAAACTACTCGTTTTTGGCTCTATTATATATGTAGTACTCGTATTAAGTAATAGATTTTTTTTTGAAAAATTCGTTCCATAAACCTCCTACAGTAAAAATAACTGAAAACTGTTTACAACATACATTTTTAAACAACTGTAAAAATTGGTCAAATCTAGTATTTTAAAACAGTTATTTTTCGGTATTTTAAAAATAGTTTTTAATAAAAAAATATATATTTTTCTTTTAATTGCCATAAAATGTAAAGTCAAAATTCCAAATCCAGTTATAAAGTTTTTATGCATAACATAATAACAAATATATACTAAACGAGAATTTTTTAAACTCGAAATTCTCTGTATGAAAAATACTCATTAAAAAAAAAACACTTTAAACTGTTTGCATATAAAACTTAAGAGAACATTTTACAGGGCTTGATTAGCTTGGATCCGCTCTAGTTTATATGCACGTTGTTAAAATTTAATTTTTTTGTTGTGCTTTATTTATTTATTTTCAAATTTATTTATTTAATGTCTATAGAACATAGTTCCTTACAGACTAAGAATATCTTAATTTTTAATTAAAATTAATTTAAAAAATTAAATAATTATTTAATTATTAAAATAACTACTATAATTTTACAGAATTAAATAGCAAAAAATTTTTAAAATTGGATTTTGATGTATTAAATTCTACAATTTGATCTACATTCAATAAATTGAATTCTCTAATTGTTCTGATTAGAGGACTATATAAGATATAATTAGAACGATGGCAAATTTCAAAAAACAAATCATTGTGACGAAGATGCCTACTGGGTACATTAAACGGAATTTTCTCCAAGAGACTGGAGCAATCAATACTACCATTTATTAAATCAAATACGAATAGCATTGATTGAATTCTACGTCGAGTTTATAACGTTTCCAAACCAACGGACTTCGTATGCAGGAACTGGATAAACAAAATTCAAATGCAAAAGTAGAGGAAACTTTGGGAATCATTTTTTCCATATGCGGCAAAAATGTCATCTTACAATCAAATACTATTCCTAAGTCTTCAACTTCATTAGCAGATTTAACTAAATTAGCACTAATTCTATAAGAAGTTTGTATAGGATTACGGATTCTTGCATATAACATATGAGAACACTTGTAGAGCTTTTGTTATTAATAAAATAGAAATATATAAATGCATATATTTTTAATTTTTAGTGCATATTTTAAGATTTTTCATGTATATTATATGCACCTAAAATACACTTTTTTAGTGCATGAAGTTCCTGTCCCTGTCAAGTACATTTATGTGTCAATTTTGAAAGAGTTTTTGAATCCATAAATTTTCTTTAATTTTTGTGTCTCTTATGACTCTTTTTAGAATAAAATTTTTGACAATTAAATTTTTAAATTTCAGAAATATGTGTTTTATTTCATTGATTTTCGACTCAAAGAATAAGAACCCTCAAAAAAGTGTTCTAGTTTTGCTAGATGGGATGCTGTAATCCTAATTAGGGCAAGAAATTTAATGCAAATGCATGTTTGTTGTCAGTAGTCCAAAATCGATTTTGACGAAATACTTTTCCGAATCAAAGAGGCATCGATTTGTTGTTGAATATTTGTGAATATTTTGTTATAAATGCACATTTTTGCATATTTTTGTATCATATTTTATGGTATATTTTGCCATTTTTTGTTAAATATTTTAATATTTAATTGCATATTTTTTAAAAATTAAAATTCAGTTTTAACTAAAAATAAATCAAAGAAAACATTTGTAACCCTGAACATAGTTTTCATTTGCTATACTACGTTTCGACTGAACGTGTTTTGAAGTAAAACATGTTTTGTACATGTTTTCCCATACATTTTTTTTTCACCAAAACACATGTTTTGCTCAAAATACCTATGTGAAAACAAAGTATTAGACTTTTATATTGGATTTCATTTTTAAACCAGCAAGCTGTAGTAATAAATCGATTTATAAAAATCCAAAAATTGTATGTGCATTTTTTTTTTGGTTTTTATTGCATATTTTAGGATTTTTAGTGTATATTATTTGGGTTTTTGCGCATATTTCGATTTAAATGCATATTTTAAGGGCATATCTTCGATTTTTTACTGCATTTTTATGGCGCCTATTTTCCTAGTTGCACACTTTTTTATCACGCAATTTTAATTAAAAGCATAGATAGCAGGCAATACCGCTAAAATACTGTTTACAAAATTTCGTAATTTCGTGATTAACAAAAGATTTTCGTGTTGTGAAACATTTTCGCAAAATTTAAAAAATACTTCGTAAAATACACACAAAAACTTCGTATATTTAACGAAAAATTCTCGTGGTGCGAAATAAGGAAACATTTCGTACAATGTACGAAAGGTTTCGTATTTATTAAGTATGTATTTTTTTCAGTGTAGTGTAACGATAAAGAGGTCAAATGAAATTCAAAAATAACTGCGGAATCTGTTAATTTGTGCTAAATGACTGACTAAAGGAATGTACTGACAAACTATTAATTTATGAACGAGTTCTTTGGTTTAATAACAAAAGAGTTTAGAATATAAAGAGATTGTAATACTCTCACTTACTGAGAAAAATTATATATAACTTGTGGCTGCAAATGAATATTTTTTCGGAACTTTAAATGGATAAATTTACATTTTTTTAATGTTGCTGCCGATTAGTTTTCGATATATTTGTTATGATTTGAGCAAAAATTTGCTCAATTTAGCTTTGGGTTTCCTTAAAAACGGCATGTTTCTGTTTGCCGTCACAAGGTGTTAACAGAGGGTGAGCGCAGAGGTCCAGGCCAGAGAATGATCGCAGGCGGCTCTAAGCCTGCTGAAGCCGATGTTTTTTTTTTTTAATTTATACATTTTTTAAAATTGATTTATGGCAAGACTATCTGGCATGTGATGAAAAACGATCGTTTTTACAATTTCAATAATCTGCCTGATTGCGGTTGTCGAATTTGAAGTGAAATTTTTCGACTCCATGCAAAATGGTTATGTTAACATTAAAAATTATAAAGAAATTAAACCCTGCTTAAATATTTTATAAACTTGGATTGCTATTTATGATAAATACATTGTAAAATTATTCAAAAGTTGTTTTTTGCTTGAATTTTAAGCAAATTCGTTTAACTCTCGAATTCGACTACGACAGCCGTAATAAGATTAAATGAATATTTCGTATTGTTTTAAATTTAAAAAAGTCTAAAAGATGTAAATCGGTATGCCTGATTCAATTAAAGCAATTAAAAAATCTCAATCCGTCTTACCCTCTTTATTCTCTTTTATTTATTTTTTTATTTTATTAATTAATAATCATATAATTACAAATTATATACTATTACCCTAACCGAGCACTAGCTACTATGGCCTTCGGCGCGTTGTAGCGAAAACAGACCAGTGCCTCTGGTGGGAATCGAACCCACGCCCCCCGCACTGATAAGCCAGAACGCTACCACCTAGCCTACCGGGCGCACTTATTCTCTTTTAAAATTTTGATTTTTGACAAAATCGATTTAAAATAAAACCCTTCGGTTTTCATTACATTCCGGTATGTGCAAAAACCGCTCATACACAGAAAAAATGAACAAAATTCTGTTCTAAATATAAAACAAAAGAAAAAAATTTAAATTGGCACCAACAATAAAGATTTGTAAATGCAAACCAGACCTGGGCGGAGTCAATTACATTTCAAAATCATTCACTTGTGAAATTTGTCATATAATTAATAATTTCAGACCTACGCTCACACTTGTTGGCTTAAACGCTTGATTGTAAAATTTAAAATTTTGGCAATACCAGACATAGGACATAATACCAATATTTGTGTATTTAATTACAGGCCAATTACATTTGCACGTCTAATTACATGTAATTGGGTGTAATTGAGTAATTGCCCTGTAATTTAATACCCAAATGTAGTTACTAATCAAAATGTTTGGTATTAAATATTTTAGAAATTTTCTGAGGAAGCGTTTAAGCCTACAAGTGTGAGCGTAGGTCTGAAATTATTAATGATATTTAAAATTTTCACTAGTGACTGATTGTGAAATGTAATTGACGCCGCCCATGTCTAATGCAAACACAATTTTTTTTTTTTTAAAGAGAAGCAACACTCAGGAAATCCTTCCTATTTATTTATGTGTTGCTTTCTTTGGAAAGGGGATAGTGAAGAGATGAAAGGTGGTGAAAGATGAAGGGCTTCAAACATCGCAACACTGTAATTGCGCGAGATGATAAGTCTTAGAACAGTTGTTGCTCGCCACCTGATGTAGAGTTGGCGAATTTATTGAAGCTTTTTGTTTCATAGCCCTGATTCATTATTTTACTTCGGTGGGGTTAAGTGCTATGGGAACACCGAAGGTGGGTGCAGCGATACATATAAGTGATAGAAAACTCATACATATTATTTTTCTAAATTGATGTTGTCGTCACCGGGAATCGAACCCGGGACCAACTGTGTAACAGTTTGAATTTTTTGAAATATTTTTTTATGTAAGAAATAAAAATTTACCAACAATTGAAACAAAAAAAAAATTTTTGGAAATAAATTTGAATCTAAAAAAAGTGTTTGTAATGAAAATGAAAATTTATTCAAGTTCAAGGTCATACTCTATATTTCTTAATTAGGATATTGTCCTAACAAATAATAGGACAATATCCTAATAAATAAATATAGAGTATGACCTTTAACTTGAATAAATTTTCATTTTCATAACAGAATTTTAGGTCGAAAAAACATATTTTTATTTTTTTAAATAATAACTATGACAAACTTTTGAAAAAGTGTTTATATTTACAAAACAGCTTTAGAAAAGATGTTTTTATGTTACCATTTTCTTATTTTTTATAATTGAAAATTATACACTGCGCCAAAAGTCGTAAGTGAAATCAACATAAAATTTTTGTTAACTTTTGACAAATTTTATTGTTAAAACAACAATTATGTTATTTTAATTGAGGTGAATTTTAGTAAAACAGCTTTTTGTCTTGTGGCCTCATTACTGGTGTTAGCGTGTGAGAGCCATTTGTTAAAGTTGGAAAAGTTAATAAAATTATGTTAAATGGGTTTTTACAAAATAATTGTGAAGTATTAATTAAACTCAGTGAATTATAGTGGAAAGTTAAATGTGTGTTTATTAATTATTTTTAAATAATTTTATGTAATTTCATACTGTTTTATGTAGGTAAATTGTAAACTTTTATTACTGTCATTACTTTATTTTTTTATATAACTGATCATCTGTAATAGTGAAGAAAACTATTTAAAAATTGTAATTAATTATTAATTTAAATATTAAATAAATTAATACGCTTAGTTAATGTAATGTTTTATGTGTTTTTAAAAATTGGAGTTTGGGTACGTACTACGCTAAAGTTTTTATTTTTATTATTTTTTATATTTTATAAAAAATTCTTATTTTTTTAATACACATACTAACTAAAGAAGAATATTAATAAAAATTAAAGAAATATTAAATCAAAAATTAATAATAAATCGACAAAATACGAATAGATTAAATAAATCGCATTGTATAGCCCATTAATGACTGATCCCCAATTCCATTGTCAAATGCCGATAAAACTTCGCACTTTCAATACCTAAGGCTTTAGAAGTTAAATGGTATATATATTTTTTAGATTTTCCATACTTGGGACTTATGAATCAACCACTGATATAAAATAATTCCGCTATGTTTTTCTAATAAAATATTTTTTTTATGATCAACCACTTAAAACTCTTCATTTTTACTTGAAAATAATCTATATTTTAAGCAAATGTATTTTAAGTAAGTTTAAAATGCGTATTTTAATGCTCATATCACGAAATTATACCTGTAACCCAGTTGAGTGGTTCTAAACAGGTAAATATTTTTTGTACGATAGTGAACCCCTAAGACCGTTAGCCCACAAGAAAGTATTCCTATTTTTCACTTACTCAATTTTTCACAGACATTTTCGTGCACTTTTGCTGGCTTTTGAACCGCTAATTACTCACTGGTAGAGTGTGAAATTTTGACCCTACACTTTCCTAAAGTAATTTTATACTTTCTGAAAACCAATTTGATGCAACTCTTCCCTGGTTCAAGATATATATTTTTTTAAGGTGCCTCCTTTTTGGGTATTTAAATACCCAATAGGCAGGAATGGGCTAAGCGCATTGTTATAAAAACAAAATAATTATTCAATTTGATTAAATAAATTTGTTAAAATTACTAATCTATGTTAATACATTTGAAGATATTTCGTCAAAATAACAATCGACAAATAGTTAAACGTCAAAAAAATACATTTACTAAACAATTTGTTAAAATGACAAACCGGTTTTGTTACTTATCACCCATTCATTAATTTAATATGGAATTTAGTCGATTTCACCGCCGTTTTTGGTTCAGTGTAGGGCTGCCAGACTAATAACACTGTACAACACAAAAAAAATTACAAGGTCCGACTATAAATTTTGATAGAGGAGACAAAAAAAAAAGACACGTGTATCGGCGTTTTGAAAGTTTACATCTGGGTTTCATTTAAGGGGGAGGTAAAGTTTCCCCCAAATGCAAATTTTTGTATTGTCAATCGGCATAGAAAATCGAGTAAAGCTTACTTTTAAAATATATGGTGTTTTCAGCAAATTTATGTAAATTGTTACACAGAACATTTTTGTAGAATATATTAACCCTCTAACTCCTCAAGGTAAGGGTCCTTCTTTTAAAAAAGAGCAAAAAACACCATTAAAACAGGGAGTAAAGTGGTTAAAATGCTAAAATTTTACTATAAGTCCCTAAATACACCAAAATTAAACATTTTTGTAGAATATGTTAAACCTCTAACTCCTCAAGGTAAGGGTAGTTTTTGTCCTTCTTTTAAAAAAGAGCAAAAAAACACCTATAAAATAGGGATTTAAGGGGTTAAAATGTTAAAATTTTACTATAAGTCCCTGAATACACCAAAATCAAACATTTTTGTAGAATTTGTTAACCCTCTAATTCCTCAAAGTAAGGGTCTTTTTTGCCCTTCTTTTAAAAAAGAGCAAAAAACACATTTAAAACCGGGATTTGTTCAGCAAAAATATTCGCCGTGAAATTTTACTGTAAGTCCCTGAATACACCAAAACGGAAATTTCAAACAGAAAGTCACAAATAAGACACAACAAAAGAGAACTTTGGGTTAATTTCGGTTTTTATTAAGAATTTTATTTTAAAGTTCTCCAAAAATTTAGCATGAAAATCAAATTTAATTAAAATCAGTATTATCTCTATTATTTTCCCTTTGATAGCAAATTTGGATAGGAAGTATTCATTAATTACATTTTTTTTAGCTCTACGCAACTCCACTTCATTACACTTTACAACACAAAAAAAAATTACAAGGTCCGACCTATAAATTTTGATAGATTGCAAGCTGTTCTTTGGCAGATTAGATCCGTTACATTACAACAAAAACAAAAAAAAAAGATCAAACCAATAATCAAGTGCTATATTTCTTATTGTACTGAAAACGAGTCAATTTGCGGTGCATATATTGTGTACATAATTTGTTTTGTGATTTGAGTGCATTCAGATTTTAGTGTATTCAGGTACTTATAGTAAAATTTCACAGCGAATATTTTTGCAAAACATTTTAACCCCTTAAATCCCGGTTTTAAAGGTGTTTTTTGCTCTTTTTTAAAAGAAGGGCAAAAAAGACCCTTACTTTGAGGAGTTAGAGGGTTAACATATTCTACAAAAATGTTTGATTTTGGTGTATTCAGGTACTTATAGTAAAATTTTAGCATTTTAACCCCTTAAATCCCTATTTTATAGGTGTTTTTTTTTTGCTCTTTTTTAAAAGAAGGACAGAAACTACCCTTACCTTGAGGAGTTAGAGGGTTAACATGTTCTACAAAAATGTTTAATTTTGGTGTATTTAGGGACTTATAGTAAAATTTTAGCATTTTAACAACTTTACTCGCTGTTTTAATGGTGTTTTTTGCTCTTTTTTAAAAGAAGGACAAAGAAGACCCTTACCTTGAGGAGTTAGAGGGTTAATATATTCTACAAAAATGTTCTGTGTAACATTTTACATGAATTTGCTGAAAACACCATATACTTTAAAAGTAAGCTTTACTCGATTTTCTATGCCGATTGACAATACAAAAATTTGCATTTGGGGGAAACTTTACCTCCCCCTTAAATGAAACCCAGATGTAAACTTTCAAAACGCCGATACACTTGTCTTTTTTTTTTTTGTCTCCTCTATCAAAATTTATAGGTCGGACCTTGTAATTTTGAAAAAAATTTGATTTTGTTGAACAGTGTAATATAAATATGAAAGGGTTTTACTAAAATAACAAGTTAATGAAAAAAAAAATATTAAGTACATCATATAAAAAGGTTTAGCTCCTTGAATTACAAAAATCTATCGGATAAGCTGGTTTATTCGGCTAGCCAATTTAAACCGAAATCAGACGCATTATTCGGCGGCTGCTTAAGCTGTAAATAACAAAGTCGGCGGTGGCACTAAGCCGGCTTTACGATGGTCGACTTAGACCTATGGGTGAGAGCATTGCATAGCCATTGCAAAAACCATTAATTGTATTGTAAATCAATTTTTGTTTTGCGATAGCAATAAATGAATATGAGCACGATTAAATACCAGATCATCAAATAAAGAGTATTTTTTGTTTTATTTCACAATTTATTAAGTTCGTATATTTTACCTTAACGCGCACAAAGGCAGATTCCATTAATTCACTGATATCTGTCATGGTGACTGTAATAAAATGACGACTGTAGCTTTGTTTGTTGTTGTTTTTATCTTATTATTATTATTGTTGGTTTTTCACTTTTATCTATCGTCGTCGTAGATATTTAACTTTTTTTTTTTTTTGAAAATTTTGATTGCAATACAATTATTAAAATTAATATCACTTTAGTATGTGATATTAAATAACAGCTGTTGATTTTATTTATTTTTCTTAAATTTAGTTTTTTCTTTGTTTAAGCATCAATTAACAACAAATTACTAACAAATTTTGTAAGATATTAGTACATTGTAGTATAGTAAGCACATCTAAATTGTTATGCACTTGTTTGTTCTAATTTCAATACAAATTTGTACTTTATTTTCAAATAAATGAAATTAAATGCACTTCATCCAAAAATAAATACAATATTGAAAAATAAAACACCACACAACCGAAACACTAGCAGAGTTAATCAAAAAGAGCACACTTGTTGGATGGGCCGTTAAATGAGAACTAAACTTCTAGTAGTAAAGTAAACGAAACACGAAAGAACAACGCAAGAAAAATAAACACAAAGCAGAATATTATAAAAGTGTCGTAATCACAAAATGAAGATGACATCCCCCCTCCCAGTAAATCAGTGGTTAAAGTAAAACTGGGGATATTATTTTAACAAGTGGGAAATTTATAAAAGGATTTAAACAACATGTTTTTTTGTTCTTATCTTTATTTACTTTGATTTTGGAATAAAATTTTGTTTGTATAAAGTTTAAAAAGGATCTTTCTAACAATAAACGGAAATGTTTTTTTGTTTTAATATGGCACTCTTAGTTAAATAATCTGGTAGCACTGCTACTCTCCAATTGAAGGGTTGCCAGGCTAAAAGTGGGAAAGTGTTACCGTTATTTATAATTTAAGCAATTGAAACGATTTGACAGTAAGAAACGGAATGCAATTTAAGTTAAAACTACAAGTTACACACAAAACATTCCCAGAGGGAATACGATGAAAGCATACTTAGTAACAATTTTTTCATTTAAATTCTGGGGATTTCATCAAGTTTTGTATAAATTGTTAGTTAAATTTTGTAAATTTTGTTTGCACATTTGCAAATTTTTTCTAAACAAGTCATCCATGTAACAAGTCATTTCATACATTATAAAATATTACTTAACATTTTTAATTCTTTAGCCATATTCCCACCTAAGTGCTAAACTCTGAAATAGTTTAATTTAATGCTAAATTAATAGTTTAATTCTATTTTTTTTAATGAGATATTTTGTTTTTTCGCGAATTTAGCTCATTACTGTATGAAACTCGTGATTTAAAAAAAGAACTTATATATTTTGGTAGAAACCACAAAACAAAATTATACATATTTCAGCATTTTACAAATGTAGTCAAAAAGGCGATGACTGTATTTGTCATAAAAATTACTAACCATGTAGTCATTTTTAACTATTGATAAAATAACTACAATGTTAGTAAAAACGACTATCGAAACGGTCAGAAACAACTAACCTTAAATGAATGCATAAACCATAAAAACGAGCAACAGAACAATAAATACAATGAACATAAAACGACTACATAAGTTGTAAAAACTAGTTATTTTTCTTTAAATTTAAATTTATTTGCAACGCAATAAGTTCATTGTTAATACATTGTATAAATGCATATAAATATTTACAAAATTTCTAATGTTATATGTAAATAGCCGTATATACATAAAAAATATACCTAAAACAGGAATACACAAAAAAAGAAAGGCAAAAGTATCTAATGTTTCAAATCGTATGCTTTAAATTTAAATTTTTTGGATATGACTGAGGCACAAACAAAGTCATTATACATTAAGTTCCTATCGATCACAACTTTTTATAATAAGAGCCAAATAAAATGATACAACTATGAATTACTTTGGAAGTAAGCTAAAAGCATGTGCCTAAAAGAACCAGGCATGTTGTTGTTTTTCGGTATTTTAAAAATATATTTTAATAGCAAACATTTTTCTTTCAATTACAATGAAAATTTGTGTTTCCTACATCCTATTAAAAATACAAAGTCAAATTTCCAAACGGTATTCCAGTTCTGACGTTTTTATGCATTGGAAGTTCAATGGGCGCCCGGTAGGCTAGTTGGTAGCCTGCTGGCTTATCAGTGCGGAGGTCGTGGGTTCGATTCCCACCAGAGGCACTGGTCTGTTTTCGCCACAACGCGCCGAAGGCCTTAGTAGCTAGAGCTCGGTTAGGGTATTACTTAGTATATAATTTGTAATTATATGATTATTAATTAATAAAATAAAATAAAAATAAATAAAAGACAGATACATCTCTGTACTCACAATAAATACAATGAAATTTTCAAATTATTATTTGAAAACTATGAACATATCAATAATAATAAATATAAACTAAACGAGAATTTTTAAAAACTCGACATAATCTTCTTTTTTTGAAAAATTAACAAAAATTAAGTGTACTGCAAAATTAATGTTTTAGTAGTTGTTTATTAAGCTATTAAAATAACTTTTCAAAACAACTGTTTCTGAAGTATAGTATTTTTGGTTAATTATTTTAAATTAGGCGTTTTCTAAATTAGTCGTTTTCTAAATTAGTCGTTTTTCATTTTCCCATAGAAAAGATACTACAAAAGCAGTTAAAACAACTACATGTAGTTACTGTAAAAATATTCGTAGTGAATTCTTAATATATTCGTAACAAACTACTATAAAGGAAAAAAATGTGCATTGTCGCTATAAATGCAAAAAAAAAACCATTTTTGAAAAATGTAACAAGGCAAATTTTTTACCATTTTTGAAAAATATAACATCGCAAAATTTTTTTGCATTTAATAGTCCGATCTTGCCTTCAAAACGGTTTTAAAATTTTTTAGATATATCATTTTCTGTGTTAGATATCGTCAGTCGAAATTTATTAATATGATGTGGACATATAAACTCAAAAAAGTTTTACAGCAGAATGTACTGAAAATGACAGTTAAAACGACTGTCACTTCAGTTAAAAATTCGACAAAGGTAATTGCCGCTAACATAACTTAAAATGTAGTTGTAGTTTTTAACTATTGAAAAACAACTAACGAATCAAGTAAAAACAACCAATGCTGTAAAAACAACTTACACTATTTTTACTACAACAATTTTGAAACAACTGTAGAAATTAGTAAAAACAACTGTTATTTGTTCAGTATTTTAAATATATTTTTTAATAAAATGCAAAGTCAAATTCCAAGCCTTATTCCATTTATAACGTTCTAATGCAGCATTGGAGGTACAATGAAATTTTCCAATTATTATTTGCAATTTATGAACATATCAATAATAACAAATATAAGTTAAACGAAAATTTAAAAAAAATCGACATAATCTTTAGTTTTTAAATAACTAACAAAAATTAACTGTTTATTGCAAAATTACTTTATTGATAGTTTATTAATATACTAAAATAGCTGCTTCAAATAGATGTTGCAATAGTACAGTAATTTTCTTTAGTTTTTTTAATAACTGTCATAATAGTTGTTTTGTATTATTTTATAAAAAAAAATTGTAATTGTATTTAAAACAACTACTGCTGAGTACTACAACTACAATACTAATTTTAACTATAACTTTTGAAAAGAACTGAAAAGTGTACTTTTTTGGGAAAAAAAGTTTAAATTTTAATTAAAATTTAATTTTGTATGTCCCTAAAATTAATTTATTTTGTACTTTTTTTAATTTCTATATAAAAAAAATACAAAATATATAAAAAATAACAATTTTCGCTCCCACTTAAGGGTTTCCAATTTACTAAAACGGCTCTAGAACTTTATGTTAATTATTAGATTTAAGCACAATTTTTTTTAAAGAAAAAACTAAAAATGTTTCGTACCCCTTTTAAATATATATAGTTTGCTAAAAATGTTTCTAGTTTGGTCCACGTTTAATGGCTCTGAAAAATTTACTCATTTTTTAAGTACTGAGAAATTTCCTTTTATTTTATTTTTGGACCATTTTTAATTTTTTATCCTAGACGGGGTCATATTTTTTATATTTAATATTGAATTTACATTGTTAAATTTTCAATAGATTTCTGTTTCAAATCCAATTCGAAATCGATATCGTTTACATTATAAAATTTCACAGCTGATTGAATTTCGCTTGCACAAAAACAATTGTGTAGCAAACAAACCAACCTTAAAAAATAACAAAAAATAATAAGTATTCCATAAAAACATTTTTTTCACTGCAGGAGCACAAAATTTAATAAATTATGAAATATACAATGTTATTTTTGCTAATAAAAGTGTTTTTATATAGGGACTTTCAGTTTAATGCAAAATATTCGATATTTTGTAAGAGCTATTGCCGGTGCCATTCAATTATTTTCCTCTGTGTTTCTTGGTCGAAAACAAACACAAATTCCCGTATTCGGCTTTCAATATTTCTTTCAATAAAAAAACTTTTAATTGTTAAATTTTTTTTAGGTTTGCAAAGTTCCAAAAATGTATTTTTAAATTATTTTTTAAATCATAAACAGCTGATTACGGTTTTTATAATTTTCTGTACAAAAAACTTTATTTTCTGCAAATAGAACAAAAGCATAATGCTGTATTTTGTATTTCAGCACAAAAACTTAGATTTCGTTTGGATTTCGCCGAAATCTATACGAAATTGGGGCTTAATTATGAATGGGAAATCTGTTTGAAATCCCAAATTTTTATTTTTATTATATTATATACGAAATCCATGGGTAAATATCCCTCCGTTTTTCAGGCGGAGGTCTTCGCTATCTGTATCTGTGTGGAAGAGCGTCTGCGGAGGAGGCCACGTGGGCCACGATCTACATTCTATCTGACAGCCAGGCGGCACTTAGTGTCTTGAGGGCTCAAGATGTGTCGTCGGGTCTGGTTAAGGAATGTATCGACTCTCTAAATCGTCTCGGACTTAACAACTCCTTGACACTGGGCTGAGTTCCTGGCCATGATGGGCATGAGGGCAACGAACGGGCTGACTGTTTGGCCAACTGCGGAGCTCGTCGACAATTCATTGGCCCTGAACCCCTCTGTGGCGTACCCAATGGGTATGTCAGAGAGAGGATCAGAAGATGAAGGGAGTCGGAGTTTGGGGCCTATTGAGCCAGATCGTCTGGGCAGCGACAGGCGAGGCTGTTTATATCTCCCTCTGGGGAGAGGTAGCGGAAACTCTTGTATATGACGAGGGACGAACTAAGGACCGTGACGGGTTACCTCACGGGACACTGTAGCCTTAGGTATCAATTGTACAAGATAGCACGATCCTCTACGGATAGGTGCAGGTTATGTGAATTGGAACCAGAGACCTGAGAGCATGTTCTCTGCAAATGTCCGAGGCTCTCCGACAGGAGGGTGCGTTATTTTGGTGGTCGAATAGTGACGCCATCGGACGTTTGGAACTGTTTACCTGGTAGGATAGTTGGCTTCGTAGGGAGCCTGAACCTATAGGGTGTATTCGTTGGCAGCACAAAATACCAACTTCTGGTCGCGGTGCATAGTGCCACTCTAGTCTAATCTAATACGAAATCTATCTAAATTGCTTTTTAAGATAATTTTGAAAATTCTGTAAATTCGATACAAAATACATTTTTATCGCAATGAATGATTTTATTTGCCATCATGTGGGATATCCATCTCTGGTTGTTTTAATAAAAAACTTAATAATCTCTACAAAGAACTTACAGGTAAATCTGGCATCACTACAGTGTAAAGTTTCAAACTGTTCGGTGGTTGCGCTGTAATTACAAGAATTTTTTAAATGTGTTATTTTAGTGAAATTACGTGGTTTATTTGTGAAAAAATACATAAAAGATTAAGAAAAGTAGTGAGATATAATAGTGCAATAAAAGAAAACAGAAATTTATAAGAAATTGGTAAGTTTTTATCAAAAGAAAATTGTTTAAAATGTTTTGAAAGAAAATTTTTTCTGGCTGTGTTCATTACATCAGCTGAAAAGTAAAGAGTACTACCAACTATTTAGGATTTTAAAGTTTAAAGGGAAATTTGAAATGACCAAATGTGTATATATCAATAAATATGAATTACAAACAAATAATGTTTTATAAATTATAAATTTTGGCTTTTGTTGTTATTTTTCGATGATATTGCGCTATACATTTTCATAAATTCAGTACTCCTGTATGGTTACGAATTCTTGAAAATTATTATATTATCATTTGCCCATATTGTTGTCATATTACTGTGTACTGGCAACTCTAACTAGTGGGGTGCTGTTTTCCTATTAGTTTTTTGTTGTTTTAATTGAGATTTTCTTTTTTGTTAATTCTTTTTAATTTGTACCAGCAAATGAAGCATTTATTTTTACTTTTATTATAAAATGTCCACAGTGTTAATTACTCAGGAAATGTTGAAAAACATCAATTTCGATACACAAACTTCTACCAGCAATAAAGTAAGTACACATTTGACAGTTTGCAATATTGCAAAGATTACTCTGATAACAATACTAATTCTAACCTCAAATTTTAATTTTTATCACAACAACAAACAAAACAGTCGACTAGTGGCGCTGTAGATACAACAACCGGTCAACCCTCGGTATTGATAGTATTTGGCAATAGTGATATTAATGCTGCTATCTATCATTTGATTAAATCTCTGGAAAATCCGTTTGGTACAAAAGCCATAGCTACCGTTTTGGTACAAGAATCGATTAAAGATGATTTTATTAAAAAAGTACAGCAGCAACTTAAACCGTATAATGGAGATTTGATTAAAACGAATACGCAGTTTGTAAAAGCCTTGCAAACTGTTAACAAATTAAATGCCCAAGTTGTAACAGTTGAAAAGCCAGAAGAGAATTTGTTCTATCCCACTTTAGTTTGTGATTTTACCCATGAACAATTTGGTATCAATCCTTCATCAGGCATTGTCACTCTACATACTTTCCGTACTGCCAAAGAAGCTGCTGCTTTGGTTAATAAGGAATCATTGAATTTCATTTACACTTCTATATGGCATGAAAATTATTCATATGCTTATGAATTAGTGGCTGCTATTAAATCACAATTTTACTTTATCAATTGTTATCAAGTACCAATGTTGGCATTGGAGAAGAGCATAGCTGAACGAACAAATTACGTTACCGTGGATAAATCTTATCATTATGAGACATTACAATATGAGGGAGTACAAAAGAGTATTGTATTTCCCATTGGTAGTATATTTGCCAATTAAAATAATAATGATGACATGGAAACTAAACATGTTACAGTAGTTGTAAAGTTTTACAAACATTTTACCCAAACACAACTTACAATTCAAATTTTATAATTAGAATTTATTTCTTTTTTTGGTTTCCATTTCCCCTAAAGAGCAATTGAAACCAACAGGAAAAAGCTGCCAGTGTAATTTCACTTGCTTTTTAACTAAAGTACTGCACAATTCAAAATTTTCTGTAAAAATGGCTATGTCTACACAAACATTCAGTCTTATACGGCATTCAGACTAGATTGCAAAACGTGTGTTTTGCCGAAACGAATGGAAAAGAATAAAGAACTTTTTGCAATAGAATAAAGATTTTAAATGCGTGTTTTGGCAAAACATGTTTTGCTATCTAGTGTGAATGTGCCTTTATCATGTCATTGCAATATAGCTAACCTATAGTCTAGAACTAAGATAAATATCTTAGCAATAATTGAAATACGTCAGCAGAATAACGTTATAATATTGCTTATGGCCGAGCTTGTGTTGAGGGTATGGAAACACGTATTTATGTTACCTCATATTTTAAAAAAATTCAAAGAGTAAGGTTGTTTTCCGATTGCTTTAAAATATCCCTTTTAAAGATTAAAATAGTTATATTTTTGTGTTTTATTTGAATTATTCAATAAATTTTATAAAATTCTTTTAAATGTAATGATTTTTGTTTGTTTTTTTAACGTGAGTGCAGATAGCAACGCTTTTTTATAAATAATTAGCAACGATTTTTTGATATGGCAATGCTCTACAAGTTGACAGGTGTTCCATAATTCCTCCAAATGATGTGCGATGTCCATGGGAGTGACACCATCGGATTGGAAATTTAAAGCTAACCCATTTTTATACCAAATAACCTGTATTTTTTTAAATAAATAAAAAAAGTGTATAGAACCAATATCCAATATTGTAACTTTTAAAATTTTATATGAAAGATTCCAACACAGACCCTAGGATGAAATCGAAAAGTCCAAACATGTAATGTATGTCCGAAGAATGATATTAAACTGGACAACGCATTTACAATGCGTGCAAATGAATTCCAGGCCACAATTATTTTTAATCCTTAAAAATATATGATTTTATAAAAAAAAAAAAATGTTTTCCTAAGCAGGCTGTGGAATGGAATCAAAAAGTTCGAAAATGAAATATATGTCCAAAGAATGGTTTTAAACTGGACAACACATTTACATATCGCGCAAATGGATTCCAGAACACAATTTTTATTAATCTCTATAAATACACGATTTTATAAAAAAAGTTGTTTTCTGGGCAGGCTGTGGGATGGAATCAAAAAGTCCGAAGATGACATATATGCCCAAAGTATGGTATTAAACTGGACAACACATTTACAATGCGTGCCAATGGATTCCAGGTCACAATTTTTTTTTATCTTTAAAAACATATGATTTAATAAAAAAAAAAATGTTCTCCTGGGCAGGCTTTGGGATGGAATCAAAAACTCGGAAGATGACATATATGCCCAAGGTATGGTATTAAACTGGACAACACATTTACAATGCGTGTAAATGGATTCCAGGTCACAATTTTTTTTAATCTTTAAAAATATACGATTTTATAAAAAAAAAACAACTTAATATCATTAAGCCGGCAAAAGATGCATGTATTCCAAAATAATCGCGGTTTTCTTTTTCAGTTCTAAGTTTCTTTTTTGAGTTTATTTTTTTATATTTTTTGGTGGTGATTAATACAATGAGCTCTATAAATTCATATAACTCTAATTAGATCCAAGCAAAAACTGTAATTTTAATTTTTTAGTATGATTTAAAGTTAAAACCGCCATAAGTTTTGCTCCTTTAAAGATAATTTATTATCACGGAAGGATTTAGTATGTTTAAACATCGGCTAACACATACAAAAAAGGTTATTCATGTCATACAAAAACAAATTTAAAACTTTCTTCTTTTTAATTTCTTTTATATTCGTGATCTTTATTCAAATTTAAGTCGATTTAGCGATCTCCGTCTGCCTGATGAAATGGAGATCGAGGCTCCAAAACGCAATCGGTACATCTACATTAATGAACATCCTCCACAGCAGTTAGGTATTAAAAATGAAGCAAAATCGTTTCATCTGTTAATAAATTATGAGTGAAAGTTACCTTAAAATATTCCATAAAAACAGTGGCGTATAAAATATTATGTCATATTTTACCACCAGACGATTAGAGGTGAATAATATTTTAAACCACCACAAATTTGTATTCCACCTCTAAATTTAAACACTTTTAACCCTCAAACTGGCCTAAGCTTTTTTGCAATGAAATTTATACCACTTGTTCGGCACGCAAAATAAACAACATGTACACACAGAAAATAGTTTTGTAGTTGCAACACAATTTTGTGCCAACCGTGGTTCCACGTACAATCTCTATTATTAAATTTTAATACTATTGTAACAACCGATATTTATTTACAAATTTCGAATTTTTATTGTAACTATTGAATATTTAATGTATATGGACCAAAATATTCTATAAATAGATTCACATGCACTCAACAAAATTTATTTTATTAATACAAACATTTTATGCCTCGAATTGGGTTGAACCGGCGATCTTCCGTTTGTCAGGCATGTACTTTACCTCTAGCCTAAACCCAATTTAAATATATTTTTTTAAATTTCAATCTTGAATATTTTCTAGTTTTAAATTTAAAAATAATTGTCTAAAACTATATTTGTATGTACAACAGAAATTCGGTTGCCAATCTCAATATTTTATTAGAGTTATTAAAACTATAAAAAAATAAATTTATACTATTTTAAAATTATTTTATTAAGAAAACATTGGTTTTTTTCTAAAAAACAATTCTAAATTAAATAATAAAAAATTCTTATGCCGCGAACTGGGCTTGAACCGGCGACCTACTGCTTGGCGGGCAATTACTTTACCTTAAGCCAAATTTAAATTTGAACTTGTATTTCCCAATTTCAACCTTGAATGTTTTTTTTATTTCAAACTAAAATATATATCTCCAAAAATAGATTTATATGTACAACAGAAATTCGGTTGCTGATCTCAATATTTTATAAGAGTTACCAAAACTATAAAAAAAAAATTAACATATTATTTTAATATTACGAGTATTTTATAAAAAAAAATTCCTCTGCCGCGAACTGGACTCGAGCCGGTGAGCTTCTGCAATTGCTTTACCTCTAGCCTAAACCCTATTTGAATTTGTATTTTTAAAATATAGATTTACAAAGTACAGTACTACAGATTTGATTACAAGCTGAAAGCAAAGTTGAATAATTTAATTTAAGTTCAAATAATTATTCTTGGTATGTTTCTTACAACATTTTTCAACACATGAAAATCAACACTCAATTCTGGGAACTGAACGTAAAAGTAGCCCCAAAAATAAGAACTTCTGCATCATTCGTTTTGACAAATTGGCCACAGCAATAATTTAATGGTCATACGAATTTTTTGGCTCAAATCGGATGCAATTTTTCTATATTTTAACACGGTTATATCTCAGTATACCGTTCGGAATATCTCTTTTGTGTCTGAAGCAAAGTTGTAGATATTGAATAGGAGAAAAAAATGCGGAACAATCCTACCCGAAAAAGTGCATCCGGTGCTTTAAAAATCGCAAAAATGCCCATTTTCCCTCATTTTCACCTTTTTTGCTCAATAACTGGATTACAAAAATCGGAATTTTTATTTTCATGCAAAATAAAGTTTATAAAGAAAAAAAAACAGCATATTTGTGGATTTGCAATCCAGTTATTGAGCAAAAAAGGTGAAAATGGGGAAAAATTGGATTTTTTGCGATTTTTAACCTTTGCTTTAATAAATAAAAAAAATAAAAATTATTACACAAAAAACAAATGTTTAATGGCATATGGCCGGCATCTTTTTTTTCTCACCTGGCGGCCAAACTACAAAAGATATCCTAAAACAAACTTTGGATTCGGGTTTCTCATACCAAAATTACCCCGAAACCAAAATTTTTAGGACACGAAACTCCTTAATTCTCTCATGCTGATTTAAGGGTTAAAAAAACTGTTTTTTTTTTTCAAATTTTGACCCCAAATTTCTCAAAAATTTTCTTAAAATAAATTATATCTTCGTAATGCTTTGAATAAATTACCTAAAACTTATGATTTTTTATTTCCCATGTTTTTTTCGTGCCCTGTAAAATTTTTAAAATTAATTGAATCCCCTTATTCTCGAAGTTTATATATGGGGGCGTATAATTTTCATATATTTGTTTACAATTATTTAAATCATTTTTTTTTATGTAATATTAAATAAAATGTATATTCTAAGCTTTTCATTCATACATAATAATTTATATACAATTTCTAACAAAACATATGAAATGTTAAAAGATAAAATTACTTTCGCATCTCTTTGTATTAATTTCTTTGTGTTTGCTCTTCTAATGTTTCAAATCGTTTGTTCTCTTACAGAGTTCTGAAAGAAAATATTTTATTATGGAAATTTTGAAATTTTTATTTAAATAGACCCAAGTAAAAAAGTTTATAAAGCCCCCCTATGTTACTACTTTGAGGTGATACGGAAGGGATTCCGTGAAACCGTTAACCAGTCATGCAGGGACAGAATGGATTGCAGGGTGTCTAGGGCGTTATGGCCTGCATTGGACGCAGGGGCACCCAAGGTTCTTTTGGGACTGGACAGGGATGGTCTCAGGACCATTACGGGGTTCGTGACCGGTCATTGTTTTGTCAGGGCTTTCACAAGCACATGGGACAGGGACATACCGGACTTTTGCAGGTTGTGCGAGGACGTTGCGGAACTGGAGACAGTTGAGCATATAATGTGCCACTGTCCGAGGTTGAAGGGTCTCAGACAGAAACGGCTAGGAGATAGATTTCATGACGAACTTGGGTGTGTCACTGGATGCAATCCAGTAGATTTGCTGAGATTTGTCAGGGAAATAAGACGGCTGTTTCTAGTAAGGGGACGATAGGAACTTGTTCTGGGGAGTCTCTATCCGCTTTTTCTAGATCTTTCTTTCTATTCCTTTTTTTTTCTTACATTATCACTGAAGGGATTCACAATGGATCGTATTGGTCTCCGAGTGGAGATGTGCCCTTGGGCACATAACCCTTTTAACCTAACCTAACCTAACCTAACCTAACCTAACCTAACCTACCTAACCTAACCTAACCTAACCTAACCTAACCTAACTAACCTAACCTAACCTAACCTAACCAACCTAACCCTAACCTAACCTAACCTAACTAACCTAAACCTAACCTACCTAACCTAACCTAACCTAACCTAACCTAACCTAACCTATCTACCTAACCTAACCTAACCTAACCTAACCTAACCTAACTACCTAACCTACCTAACCTAACCTAACCTAACCTAACCTAACCTAACCTAACCTAACCTAACCTAACCTAACCTAACCTAACCTAACCTAACCTAACCTAACCTAACCTAACCTAACCTAACCTAACCTAACCTAACCTAACCTAACCTAACCTAACCTAACCTAACCTAACCTAACCTAAACCTAACCTAACCTAACCTAACCTAACCTAACCTAACCTAACCTAACCTAACCTAACCTAACCCTAACCTAACCTAACCTAACCTAAACCTAACCTAACCTAACCCTAACCTAACCCTAACCTAACCTACCTAACCTAACCTAACCTAACCTAACCTAACCTAACCTAACCTAACCTAACCTACCTAACCTAACCTTACCTTACCGTACGTAACATTACCTAACCTTACCTTACCTAACCTAACCTATATACAATTATACTTAATATACCTAATTAAATATTACACAAAGAATAAAATATTTCCTTACTTTTTTCAATTAAATCGGTTTGTTAAAATTTTTAAAAGCTGTCAATTAAAAATTAATTGAATCAATTAAATATTTGCTCAAATTCGCTTAATATCGCTCATAAGCAAACATCAACATATTGTTATTGTTTTTTTGTAATATTTATGTAGTTGTTGTTTATAAATGTTTATGTTTAGTGCTATTAGTAATTAATAATTTAAATTCATTTCAATTATATTAGATATTAATTCTTAATAGTTTTATTACTTTATTAAGTTGAATCATTTAGTTTCAGTTGTTCAAATCTGAATATTTATATATTCCAAAACATTTTAATAAAATTGATAATGTAATTTTAAAAGTTTAATTTCGTTTAATAAAAATTTAAATTTTTTTTTAAACAGAAAGAAAATGCAAAAAATAAATTAAAAATTTTTTTAAGCAAAAAAATACTCTGAGTTTAACACAAGGGCTAATTTCTGCAAAGAAAAAATCAAAAAAAATTTTGCCATAACCCCCACACTTCAATAGAAAAAAAAACTGATTTCTTTGTGAATTTGTTCACATAAGTATAAATAAATCTGCTAACTAAATGAGAATGTCATGACGGTTTAAATTCAATTATAAAATTCAAGCTCTTAAAAAACATTTGGTATGGCAATACCACTTCTATAAAAAAACATCTGGTATGGCCACAAAAATTTTTTTTTGGTTTTTGGGAAGGTATACAATATTGATCACTTTTTAATCAAATGAGTTATTATTTAATTGAAAAATAATTCAATTAAAGAGCTTTCAATTTCTAATTAAATTAGCGATTGTCGTTGTTGGCGGAATTTCAGCAATTACAGTCATTGAATCGGTGGTTTTCGTAATTGAGATGCGTTTTTATTTTTTTTTGTGTGCAATATATAGTTATATATACTTTCTTATATAATTCCACATAAATAGCAGTTTCAAAATACGTATACTCCTTTTCAAAGCTTAATGAAGCTATATATAATTAAATATAACTTGGGACTGTTTGTATCAACTTTTATTTAATAATATTAATTTATATCTAATTCAATACATTTATATATATTACACAAAAATTTGTATGCGCACAAAATTCGGATGAAATTGTATCTAATATACATCAAATTGTAGATACAATTATATGTTCTCATTTTTAGGATCAAATTTTATCTCGTCGCATATCTATATATAATTTAATATAATTTGATTTTAGTAGTTTTACTGCCCAATTATTTAAAAATAAAGGATTATGTCGAGTTGCTGAAAATGGTCGTTTAGTTTATATTTGTTATATTATTGATATTCTCATAGTTTGCAAATAATAATTAGAAAATTGCAATGCATAAAAACTTTATAACCAGTGCCTACGATAAAATTCGAGTAGCTCGATTATATCATAAAACTCGATACTCGCGTAGTTCGCGAGTTTGAACTACACGTCTAGTACCTCGACAGTTCACTTTTTGTTCGTTTGAACTCATGTAAAAAGGTAAATATTAATGATACGTACAACCTTTTGGGAAAACAAATTTCCAAAGAATATTCCTACCAAATCTGACCTTAATCGGATGTACATTATAAGGCCAACTACTACTCGATCAGATCACAAACAACTACATTTTTAGTTATTTTAATGACAATTCCTAGGGCTCGGAAGTTAATGTATTTATAATCGAGTTATGTACATAAAAGATACATTCATAATTGTGAAATATACACTTTAGATTTTAAAATATTCATTTATTATTTATTTTTTTCAAAGTTTTAACATTATTAACACAATTTAAATATTTTAAAGTTAGCGTTAAACATCACGCAAAAGTTAACAATTGAATTTTTCTGATATTTTTTCCCTCCAGCTAACGAAAACAAACATGTATTTACATGAAATGCCGAGCCCTAGTAATTACCTTTGTCGCCTTTTTAACTGTAATTTTCAGTAGATTCTATTGTCAAACTTTTTTGAGTGTATTCTTAAATAAAATTTTTAATTGATACAAATAAATATTCCATTGAAGTTTTTTTAATTGTTTAATATTTAAAAAATATTCTTATATCATTCTTTTTTCTTTCTATTCAATTGTGAATACAATTTTTAATTGAGTCAATTAAATATTTTATTGAATTCTTTTATTTAATTGTTGATATCTTACAAATATTCTTATTTCATTCTTTTTTCTTAACTTTCTATTAAATTTTAAATAAAATATTTAATTGACACAATTAAATATTCCATTAATTTTTTTAATTGTTTAACTACAAAATAAATTGCATCAACTAAACAAATAATTAAAACCAAAGTTTATTTCAAGGTAATCTTTAAATAACATTTTTGGGCAATAATTTTCTATGTATAAAAAAGTTATTGCACTTATAAATTTTTTTTTTCTTGAACTCAATATGTAGAGCAGATTTCGCCAGCATTGTGAATGAACCTATATTGAAAGGTTTTTTTTTTTTAGTTGAACTTATTCAGCAAATTTGTATAAAATTAATTTGAAAATCTAACAAAACAGTTAACTCGTTATTGACCCACTGTTCCGTTATCAACGCCTATATTTTTGACTGAATAGAGATAATTAAGTGGTTTACAAACCATATACTAGTTTATTAACATCTTGACTGCAATCGTGAATAAAAAATGTAGAAAATTGTTATCTAGAGTTGGCAAATAATTAGTTGAAAAACTCAATGTTTGGCCTATTTTGATGAAACCTTTTTCAAAAACTATTTTCTTTTTATTTTTGATTGTTATGTTGGTGAAATAATATGAAATCAGTTCATCAATTGATGGGCTTATTGCAAAAACTTGATAAGCCACATTTATTGTTTTGTGGTTTTTTCGATGTTTTCTAGGCATCCATTGATTAACATTTGGTAGAAGTCTTACTTATTACACCTATTGCAAGTGCCTGGAGTATAAACGTCCTCCAAAAGTCATATTTTGTGCATTTTTTCAACCTTTAAAAGGCGAAAACAAACTAAAAATAAAATGTGGCTTATCAAGTTTTTACATTAAGCTCTTCAATTGTATAAAATATTTGAAAATCAGGACGACGATTTTTTCAAATACAAAATTTATTCCGTTTTCACTCAAAACATAAATAATTGATGATTTTTTTAAAATACTATTAAACATATAAAAACTATATGGAAATTTAAAAAAATGGTCATAAAACATGATCTTTTTCCTAAAAATTATAATAAAAAAATAATGTTTCATATATTTTTTAAATAAAAATACTAAAATATCTGCAAAGTTTGATTGAAAAATGTCCAGCTGATTTATGGCGTGTTTTTAATGAGTATATTCTTTCAAAGCTCTGAATCTTTTCCCTTCACTTAGGTTTTGAGTTAGAGACGACGTTAGTCATTCATTCACTCAGTTCATTTATTTCCTCATGATTGCAAACACGATTTTTTTCATATTACAACCATCTACCACCAGCGGTAGTTGTATTGTTGCTTTTATACTTTCCTACCCCCCAAGACATCTTCTCTACCATACAAAAAACTTAAAAGAGTACGTACTCTATACTATACATCAGGCACGGCAAGCCTTTTTTAGTTGCGTGCCAAAAACAGATACATTTTGTTCTAAAAAAGTTTCGCGTACCACATTAATTACATTTTTTTAAACCGACGAAAAAAGTTCCGATATAATCATAAATGATTGTATATAGTATCACATAACTAAACAACACATCTCATCTGATCCGAAAAATGGCATACATAAGCTAAAATCATGGTATCTCATGGGATCTAATCTCACATAATTTGATCCGAAAAAAAGTCTATCAAATATGATCAAATTATATATAATTCAATACAGTTTTATCTAATAAGTTTTTAATTAAAAAATTTCAAAAAACGGACCATATTTTTTTAACTTAGTTTATTTAAATTATTTATTGTTATATTTTTTTAATATTCACAATTTTTATGTGCACATGCGTTACTTTATTTGAAGTGTATTATACAAAAGAAAAAATTAAATGAACGAAATCTATCTTACTTGCATTTTGTGTAAGTCTTATAACAGTTGTGTTGGTTTCTCTACTTTGCTCATACAAGCTCGTCTTTTTACTTGTTCTCCATGTTATAAATGTGTTTATCAGCACAATTTCGGTTGCAACTAAAATTAATAAAACAATAGTTTAAGCTAAGATTTTAATTTTATCTGAAAACGCGATGTCATCAAAAAAAAAAAAAATGCCAGAATTTAGTGAAACATTTTAAATAGACTTTTAACATCATTTTTAACTAACTTTTTTTTTTTGAGTGCATATGACAAAGACTGAAGCGTAATCTAAAAAAATGAAAATAATTGAAAACTAAGTAAAAATTTAATGTAATAAGCACTGATTTTTCCAATTCTTTTCATATTTAATCTAATTAATGGTTTAAAGAAAAATATTTTTTAAATAGTTTTATTAATTTTTTTAAACATTATAAATTATAAATTATGAAAATAAAAATTTTTCAAGTTTGAGGCCATACTCTATAGATCTTTATTAGGATATTGTCCTAACAAATAATCTATAGAGTTTTTGTTTTCAAATTTATTAATTGACCACTTTCAGGAATGTGTTGATAGATCTATAACGGGAGTTTTCTAGGTTCCCATCATCAGAACACGTTTTGAAAGAAGTGGCAATACCATGCAAACATCAAACATTCATCATATAACCTAGTTATCCCACTAAATGAGAACTAATATATGTATGAGCTCGAAGTTAAAAATTATCACCATTGATAAAAAAAAAAATTGAAAACTTGTTGTTATGTGCAAGCTTTACTAATGGTAGATATACAATACACGCTTTTTGTTTTTATTCTCCTTTTTATTTTTACACTTGTTTTGTTTTATTTAAAAATAATATGTAAAGGGGAAGTGTACTAAGACCGTAATTTGTCTTTTTTACAAGTTTGATATATTTTTTATTAAAAATTATGTTTTTTCTACCTTTAACTGTTCAATTAAAATTAAAATTATTCAAGTTCGAGGCCACTTCTTTCAAAACGTGTTCTGATGATGGGGAACCTAGAAAGTTCCCGAAATAGATCTATCAACAAATTCCTGAAAGTGGTCAATTAATAAATTTGAAAACAAAAAATCTATAAATTATTTGTTAGGACAATATCCTAATAAAGAAATATAGAGTATGACCTCGAACTTGAATAATTTTCATTTTCATTGCACAATTAAAGGTCGAAAACACATAATTTTTATTTTTAATAAAAATTATAGCAATATCAATATAAATTATTTTATAAACACAAAAACTGCTTATTATAGTCCTTCAATTCAGAAAAAAAATCTTTCCATTTTTTACTTAAAAAAAAAAACTAGAATATTTTTTATAGTTTTATTTTTTTATTAGTTTATAACAAAACCATGTGCATAAATGTTTCTAAATATTTTTCTAAGACGACGTGTTCACTCGATTTGTCTATTTTATACCGATACCATATTAACAAATACATACACAAATACTGAAACGCAAACAACGCATTACAACGACTTCTGTTGGTTTTTATTATCAAAATAATAGTTTTAGAATTTAGTAAACTAAACAAAAAAAAATTAGTTAAAAATTAGAAAAATTTTTTAACTTAAATCTCAATTTCCACTAAAAATTAGTTTAAAACTTTCCAAATTGGATTAATAACGGCTTTACTAATTTTTCTACTAACTTTTTTCTATAAGCGTATAATTCGTAAAGATATTTTGTTTGTCCTGTTCCCAGAATTAAGAGGAAAAACATGCATTTGCATAAACTTCCAGTATCTGGTTATTACACATTTTAAGGGATAAGGGATTTCGAAACTTTTAATGAGAAAAATTTGAAAAAAAAACTATACTGCATATTTATTAGGGTGCTTTTTTCAAATGCCTTTTTCGTTTGTTTTTGGTATATCATCATTTTTTAGAATCCTTTTGGCTTAAGAAAAAATTATGGCACAAATTTTTTTAAAAAATTTTAACTCCTTCCCCTCCTTCAAGGCTGCCAAAAACCGCGATTTTGGGGCCTAGTTTCTATAGAGCAAAGACTATTGAATATAATGCAAATATTACTTCACCAATCGATTCCTCACAAAAAATTAATAAAGTGAGCATTTTTTTAACACTTCAAGGACGCACCAAATAGCCACAAGAGTGGGCCAAAAACAAATTTTTTCAAAAAAAATTTAAAAATTATTTTTTTTACAACGACAATTAAAACGTATCTCAAACTGAGAAAAATTATGAAAAACTATGCATTTAATGCTAACGGTTAAAAAGTTATAAAGGTTAAACATTTTATTAAGGGCAAAATAAATATTATTTTTTTTTAAAATAAAGTTTACAAAATTTCTTTGTAAAAAATTAAAATAATTTAATTTTCACTATTATCTACCGTGGTAATAGCTAAACTATTCATTTCGTTTTTATTTTTCAATAAACATGAATCGTTCAATCGTGATATTCGTCTAACCAATTGTTCAGTGTAAATGCTAGTTGATTTTATATTTTTCGCCATTTTGATTCCATTTACAAAACTTTCGTGTCTTGGCCACTCAAATGCATTATATCGCATGAAAGAAATATTAATTCCAAAATTAACTAAAATGTTACGGCTTTGTGTTGTAACAAAATCTAAGGGTGATTTTGAAAACATTAAATTTTTATTTGTTAATGTTGCATTTTCTTCTTTATCATTGTTTAAAACTTTATTCTGTTCTTCGATATCAATGAAATCCTGATCATAAAGAAGCTCATTAGTATAACGCATTACATTAAGAAAAGCTGTGCTATTTTCATCCATTGTAGAAGGAGTGACATCATCCCAGTTTTCTACTAAGTCATTTGTACCAAAATTTAAATTTTTATCCATTGACCACAATTCTTCGACTTGATTTTTGCTTACGCCTCCTAATGGCTAAATGCGCAATTCTTCCTTTTCTTCAAACGGCAAATGCAGCGTTGTCTTCGTTCCACTATTCCGAGGCAAAAGTTATTGCTGAAGTACACACATTTTTCGTTTTATTGAGACAATGGATGGTCATAAAATGACGTAAGACCTCCAAATTAGTACACGTTCGAACATCTAAAGGATTTTTATACAATAGTTTATACCGCGTTATTAAACAGAAACGCGTATATTTACCTGCAAATTCGTCTTTATTTTTTTTTCTGCTAAATTTGAAATGCTCGACATTTTGGAAAAATAAAGTTTAAGATAATTTTGTAAAGTGGCGTAAAATAAAAATATTAATAAAAATTTAATTTTTTATAGTTATATTAGTTTTTGTTTTTATATACATCGATATTATTTTTATGTTATTTTCAATTTATAACGAGCTTTCAACCTCCGTATATTTACAAAAATAAAGCAAATCAAACATATTAGCTAGGTTGATACTAGTATTTCGATCTGGCTAAAGATCTCATCAGAACCCGAAGTTTTAGAAAAGCTAGAGCCTCCATAATAGGCAGAACTTTAACAAAAAACCTATTAATAATCAATTTGCTCCATTCTTGTTCTTATTATTATAGCTTTTTAACGACTGGCAGTAACATTTTAACCATTAGCATTAAATGCTTAGTTTTTTCATAATTTTTCTCAGTTTGAGATACGTTTTAATTGTAGGTGTAAAAATAACAGTTTTAAAATTTTTTAAAAAAAAATAAATTTTCGGCCCACTCTTGCGGCTATTTGGTGCGTCCTTGAAGTGTTAAAAAAATGCTCACTTTATTAATTTTTTGTGAGGAATCGCTTGGTGAAGTAATATTTGCATTATATTCAATAGTCTTTGCTCTATAGAAACTAGGCCCCAAAATCGTGGTTTTTGGCAGGGGAATGAGTTAAAATTTTTCAAAAAAAATTGTGCCGTTTTTTTTTTAGTCAAAAAGAATCCAAAAAATGCTGATATCACAAAAACTAATTTTTGTAATTCACCCTAATAAAGGGTCCGCCAAATAACTTTTTTTTTTTTTGAACTTCTGAACCAATTGGACTTTGTATGGCGTCATACCAAGGTCTTTATGCAAAATTCGTCTCAATGGTGTATCCGAAATGTTCAATTGTTGATAATGACGGTAAATTGATGTTGATGGCGCTTCACGCACACTTTTTGCCACATCAGCAATATTCTCGGATGTACGCACTGTTTTTGGCTTTTCACGCTTTGGTTTATCGATGAGGATGCCAGTTTCTTTCACTTTTTTCACAAGATAACGAACATACGGACCATATTCGTTCAGCGGAAGGATAAAACTAATTATCTGTCAAATCAGACATGAGCTAAGTGTTACCATTCACGAAATAAGCACTAGTTTAAAAAAAAAACGTTAGATGGCGGACCCTTTATTTATGTTCCGAAAAGCGTGTGAATCTTTGATTCTTGTAAAACGAATTTTCGATTTTTTTTAACAAAATTCTGTAAAAAAAAAAAAGATTTAAGACTTTTTTTAAACTTCTCTTCATTATTTCTAAAGATGATTTACAACTTGTATAAACAATTCTAACATTTTCGATTATTATCGAAAATAAATATTTAAGCCACTGATGAGTTTTTTAACAGAATGTTTCTAATAAAATTACGATTTTTAAAAATATACAAGAAAATGTCACATGCCACCGAAAATCCTCTAGAGCGCCACTCACTACCCACACGCGTGGCTAAGTTTTGCCAGCCCTGCTATACATAGTATAAACAATTCGGTTTAGATAAAGTTGTGTCGTGGCTTTCTCTAGTTGCTGTTATTAATATTTTTTTATATTCTATTTTATTCTATTTCTAAACAATCACTCTAAATGTTAAGACAATATTCCGTTTGATGTTGGTGTTGTTGGTTAAGGTTTTTTGTTTAATGGCCAACAAAAATCAAAAGAACTAAAAAAAAAAAAGAATACATACTTTTTAACAAAACAATTAACAATTTGTTAAAACACAAAAAAAAAAAAAAAAAAAAAAACGAAATAAAAAGTGTTCGGAGTAGTACAAGGAAATGCATTATTAACTCAAGTGAATGGAAAGGAATATAGAAAATGACGTCAAAACATAATAGAGAATATGTAGCAGCCTCACCAGACGTATGGGAACCAGATGATGGCGACGAAGACGAATTGTTTAACAATTATGAGGCCCGCGGTATGTATGTCAATGATTTCAATGATGAAGAACGTCAACAATTTCAAAGACAAATAATGGGAGACTATAATGGAAATGCGAATGATGATGACGAGGAATATAATGATGCACATGAAGCTGATGGTTTAATGGATACTCCATTAATTACCAGTAATCAGGGTAAGAGATTCTTTGTTCTACAGTTGTGTATATAATAAAAGCAGTGACTCAAAAGTAAATTATGTTCATTGATTGATAAGCAATTACCGTAAAATTTTATTTTCCTTGTAAAATGAATACGTGCCCACATATACTTCGGAAAATATCGTTATAATAAGGGTATTCATGTCAGTAAATAACGATTTGTAAAAGTGCAAAATATGTCTAAACATATAACAAACCCTACCTCTACCAAATGAAAAACATGGGTCTTGCTAAAGTGAAAATCGTGCTAGTATTGCCACAAATTAAAAAAAAAAAAGTCATGAAAAATTTTTGCAAAAGTATGCAAAAATTACGAAAAATAGCACCACTTTTTAATCATTTAACTTGGCAGCACTTATTTTAAGCCTTGGATGTAAATAAAAATTTTAAATATAAAGTAAATTTTATAAAAGAAACCAGAAAATTTATCAGAAAATCGTTATGATTTCAACCAAAACGCTTCAAATTTCTTATTAAAAAACCATAAAAAAAATATAATTTATATTATAATTTATAATTCTCACTTTACCCCCATTTTTTAATTTTAACAAAATGCGTGAAAAATGTTAGTTAATAAGATTGCCATCAACAACCGCGTCGGCGGTTTCTTTAAAAGTACCGCAATCTTCCTTAAAAAATCGCTAAAACTACACAGATACAGGTGAAAAAATTAATTTTGTGTTAAATAATTTTTTTTGGATATAAAACCAATTTTTGTACGAAAAATAATTTTGAGGTGAAAAAAGTTGTGGTGAAAAAATTTGAAGAGGTAAGCGTCTAGTTAGATGCTACAATAAAATTCTACTAAATAGAGGTAAAACTAGAGATGTACACGTGATTGACTCACACTCACTCACGCTCACGAGAGAAAAATTCCTCTCACGCACAATCACTCACAATAATTTATTTCTGCGTGAATTTTACATTACATTACATTTTTTTTTTTTTTTTTACGTTTAAAGTATTTTATTTATTTAAAAAAAAAAATTTCCATTGTTAGAACAATAAGAATAAAATTCTTTTATAATTCAAATAAATAACATGTAAATAAGTCATAATTGGTTTATAAATATTTTATCTACAGTTAAGGGTTAATAGTAAATTGTAATATAATATATATAATTTGTTTTTTTTTTTTTCCGGGAATTTCCGAATTAATTTTTCTGGGAGTTTCCGTTAATTTTCTCCCGGGAATTCTCGTACCATAAGCCCTAGTCCTGACATATTTAATCATGACCTTTTGATAATCTCCGACTGGGTCGTGCAGAAAGGGTATATTTTAATGAACGTTGTATGTTAACCCACAGGGTTGTAGAGTCAGGTTATCAAATATTTTACTCCATTTACGACATCTTAGTAGACCTGTTTTGTTAATGTAGCTCCAAGGGTATTTGAGCACAGTCCGTAAGAGTTCTAGAAGATGCGTTTTGTTAACTCTGAATCATCTCTAACTGTGAAGTTTTTTTAAAAGAAGCAACACAGGAAATTCTTATTTATTAATGTGTTGCTTTCTTTAGAAAGAAGATACTGGAGAGATGAAAAGTCGGGAAAGATAAATGGCTTCAAACACGACAACACTGTAATTCCGCGAGATGATGTCTTAGAACAGTTGTTCCTCGCCAGCTGATGAGGAGCTGGCGAACTTATTAAAGTTTTTTGGTTCATAGCCCTGATTCATTATTTTATTTCGGTGGGGTTAAGAATGTTAGTGATATTTGTACACCGAAGGTGGCCGCTTCGATATATGAGGGATAGAAAACTCGTATATATTATTTTTCTAAATTTATATTGTCACCGCGAATCGAATCCGGCACCATCTGTGTAACTGTCCAACGAGCTAACCATTACACCACAACGCCCATACTGGCACTCAGATGGCAAACTTGAAACCAACCCAAGTGGAGAAGTATTTTATTGCAGTGGCTCGCGTTGGGGGCTTTCGTACCATACTTTCGCCATTTATATATATTATTTCCACTTTTTTCCGGTGGTACGGCGAGTTGTATCACCTCAGTTGTGGCTTCTAGGTATTAACACAGTTTTTGTCGTAGTGGACAATCGGGACCGTAACTTCGTTGCTCGTTTCAGGGATATTGCTGGATGTCATAAGTGACATCATGACCAACGCTCTAGAAACTCGTAGTAACTGGGAAACTAGATCTGTCCTGGAAGTGAATTTCGAGTAAAGCAGAACTGGTACTTCTTACCACTAGAGCCAAATCGAGCCTCATACTACCTCGGCTTCAATATCTGGAAATAAGTATGTTGGCCTTGTCTTGGACTCAAAGCTATCTTGGAAACTTAACACCGAGCACAGAATTGGGAAGATAACGGTTGCATTTTACTCCTGTAGAAAAAAGTTTGCATCAGGGTGGGGTTTAAGTCCGAAAATTATGTTGTGTTGTGTGGCTCTGTTGTTACGGACGGACTGTATAGAGATGAACGCTCGGATTGTATTGGAGTTAATGGTGCGATAAGAACTTGCTCCTCTGAAGCTCTCAATGCTATACTTCGTATTATCAAAATTGATTTATATGTAATGTCGGTTTTTGCTAACACTGCAACTGCATACGCGGACGACTCAAGAATGGGTTGTGGTCTGGGCTCTGAGGGGTTTATTTAGTTTATGCGACATACATAGCTGTTTCAGGTTACCTGATTATGTCAGTATCTTTCAGGCGGATATTCTGTCTTCGAGGAAGCTTGCAGACTCTTGTGTGAGGTCGGCGAACTGTAGGCATATTAGCCAAAAGCCGAGCCGCGCTTATGTCTTTTGACTTGGACATTCATCCTCGTTAGTCAATGTGCAGCAGAACTGTCTAGACTAAGTTACCTGTTCCGGATTACGTTGGCATTGGTCCCCGGTCGGAGGGACGTTTACGGTAATGAGCGGACAGACGAGTTGGCAAGGGCAGGGTCTACATTAAATATATTCACAACAATGTCAGTACCTACACCGCTGGGAATTATTATGGAGGAGATCTTCAGGCACTACCTCCATTGAGTGAGGGACAGATGGCGGGGTTTGGCAAGAGTAGGAGGCACGTTTGAGACTGACTGTGCTGTGCTGATCGGTAACGTAAAAGACTCGGTCGGTTATACTATGCGTAGCTGTGACACCACGTAAGGATCATCTCCTATGCGATTTCCCAGCACTGCATGGCATTCGAAATAGCACTTTGTGCGATCTTATACTGAAGTACCTGTTGGTGATATCGAGCGTAAGATTGGGTGATCTTATCCCTTATCTTAATCTTTCAGGCAGCGTAAGCTGCCACTTCCTAAGCAACCTTTGTGAAACATCCTGTTTAACTCTATGCGGTTCTGACTTTTTATTTTAAATCTTCGTAATTGACTGGCGGCTACAAATATAGTTTTCGAACCACCACTTTATTTGTAAAGAGCGTGACCGTAACTTTACTGTATAGTAATAGCTGTTGTTGCGCTGTGGTGGTAACAGAAAACATGCTGATATTTAGAATGTTTAATGTAAGTGTCAGGCTGGAGAGAAATAAAGCCTTGAGTGTCTTGGAGAGCAATGATGAAAGGGAGTTGTTTTAATTGATTTTTTTCTTAGTCGGTACATTTTCAAGGTTTTAATATTAGGATCACTAAACTCAATTTACTGACAGTAATAGAAAGGTTTAGGACTCTCGTTAAGTATTCAACTAATTTTAAAACATCGCCAATGACTCAAACGTTATGCATTTTCCTCACAACACTTTCCTTGATCTTAAAAGTTTCTTTGAACATATTCTTGAAGTTTTTTTCGATATTAATTTGGATTTTGAAAAATTAACTGGAATCACTGCTATTATTATGTACACCACTGTATATCTTAAAATAAATTATTATTATTATTATAGTAAATAAATTTTATCCAACAGAAGAAGGTGATACTGATTGTCTTAATACCCGCACTATATTTGGTTTAATGGGATTTTTCGGTTTTGCTGTTGTCTATGCCATGCGGGTAAATCTCTCGGTGGCCATTGTTGCCATGGTTAATCACACCGCTATAGAACCTCACAATAATACAAATTCCACAATGGGGGAAATGATAAAAAGCAAAACTTCATTTGTACAGGGTGATTTTGTATGGGACGAAGCTACCCAAGGACTGGTACTAGGATCATTCTTTTATGGTTATGTTTTAACACAAGTACCGGGTGGACGTATGGCGGAATTGGTGGGCGGTAAACGCATCTATGGCTATGGAGTACTCATTACCGCCATCTTTACATTACTAACACCCATAGCAGCCTTTTGGGATTTACCACTTTTGATATTAGTACGCATTTTAGAGGGAATGGGAGAAGGTGTTACCTATCCAGCGATGCATGCCATGTTAGCCCATTGGATACCACCACTAGAGCGGAATAAATTTGCAGCTGTAGTCTATGCCGGTTCAAATATAGGCACAGTTATCTCTATGCCTTTGACGGGATGGTTATGCTCTCTTAAGTTTATGGGAGGCTGGCCCTTGGCATTTTACTTATTTGGTATTGTAGGCATAATATGGTTTACCTTCTGGATGTTTTTAGTATACGACAAACCTTCCCTGCATCCTCGTATAACTACTAAAGAAAGGCAATATATAGAACGAAGTATACGATTGGGCCAACAACCCAGCAATAGATTGGCTGATGAATTCCGTCATATAAATGATAACAATGAAGACTATCGAATAGAATCATCGGAACAAACTAATATACCATGGTGCTCGATAATGACCTCAATACCTCTGTGGGCTATTTTGATTACCCAATGCGGCCAAAGTTGGGCCTTTTACACCCAACTTACAGAA
Organism: Delia radicum; assembly: GCA_021234595.1. Classification (NCBI taxonomy): domain Eukaryota; kingdom Metazoa; phylum Arthropoda; class Insecta; order Diptera; family Anthomyiidae; genus Delia; species Delia radicum. The sequence continues at coordinate 214,588,075 of CM037852.1, forward strand.
TTGCCCACTTATATGAATAATATATTACATTTTGATATACAATCGAATGCAGTGCTCAATGCTATTCCCTATCTTACTTCCTGGCTAGTAGGTATAGGCTGCTCCACCATGGCCGATTGGATGTTGGAAAAACGCTACATTACCACCATAAATTCTTATAAACTATGGAATTCTATTGCCTCTATAATACCCTCTTTGGGTTTAATAGGCATTGGTTATGTCGGCAACAGTTGGCAATGGGTTACTTTATGCTTGCAGGAGTGGGATCTTTTGCTGGTGCTGTTTATGCGGGTAATCAAATGAATCATATATCTCTTAGTCCTCAATATGCTGGCACAATGTATGGTATAACCAATTCTGCGGCAAATATATGTGGATTTTTGGCACCCTACGTTATAGGAACTATAATTAATCAAAATGAGACACTTTTGCAATGGCGTAAAGTCTTTTGGCTGGCTGGCGGTTTAAATATAGGAGGAAATCTTATTTATCTCTTATTTGCTAGTGCGGAAGAGCAAAGTTGGTCACGTCGTCGTCATCCAACTATGACAGAAAGAAATACGGCGACGGATGTTGCTCATGGTGATGGTGATATTACAACGTGATACATTTTTATGATAATTTGAGTTAGTAGTATGTGTCTGTGTGTTTAGTACCTTATACTAAAAAAAAAGTAATTAACGTGTGATACCTGTTTACCTAGTATTACTTAGGTAAATTGAATAAGTTATAAAAAAACTACTTAAAACGATTTTAAAATGTTACATGTAAAAATTATGTAGTTAGTTTTAATTTTACTATCTATCAGATGTTCCTATGATTAGAAACAGAAGAAAATCTCTAAAAGAAATTTTATTTTAATAATCTTAGTTTTCGTAAGAATAAAAGTGTGCAACTTAAAAAAAATACAATTTTTTCTTAGTTCGAAAGTTTATTAAATGAATATGTGAAAATTATCATATATTATCATGTATGAAGTGTCATATACATATGTTCGTATCCATAACTTGAGGGTATATGGCTATATAAGGTTTTTATTTCAACTTTCAATTTTTATCAATTATTGTTGCGATTATGGTACAACTAAGTCTAAAATTTTTAGAGGCCCTATGCTCCACAGGTAGTTAAGCGGAAATGAAGAAGTCTAAAATTTATTTGGTGCGAATTGGAGAAAAATCGAATAGCATTAACCCGAGGCGCCCCGCGATTAAAGTTTTCGATTTTTTAACATATTTCTTAAACTGCTTTTATAAACATCATTTTTAATTTTGAAATCGGAGTAACGGTTTTCGAGATATTGCGATTTGATTTTTATTAAAAAGATTTTTCCTTCATTCTATAATTTTTTTCAAAATTATCCAAATATTTTTAAATTTTGCTCTTTCAAAGTAGACAAAACTTTTTTTCATTTGAGCATAATTATGTTAATATTGGTTGAATGAGGACTTGTAAATTTACCTTCAAATATTTCGGAAAAACAGAAATTTTGCGCAGTAAATCTTTATGCTTTTAAATTTTATACACATGATTATGGAATGAATATTTACTTCTACTTTTGATTTACATTAATTAATGTTTTGATTGTTGTAGCACTAGTTCCAATAGTTTTGGGGTGCGAAATTTAACCCTTGACGAGCTGCGTTTAATATATATATATATGAAAAAAAAATAAAATTAATTTAAAAAAAAAAAATTGTAATACTTCATCTCTAATTTTAGAAATAATTATGATCAAAAGAAAGTGTGTTTTGTGTAGTATTTGAGTGCAAGAACAAAAAATTTTAAGGTAATTTTTAAAAAATATCTATAGAATATGAAAATCGCCATTATTATTGGAAATCAAATCGCAATATCTCGAAACGTTAGTCCGATTTCAAAAATATTCGTGCCAAAATTACTTAAAAATTATATGTCGCAAGACATATTTTTATTAAAGCAATTTAAGAAAAATTTTTAAAAATCGAAAATTTTGGTAGCGGGGTTGTGCGCCGGGTTAAAGCTATTCAATCTTTCTCAAATTTGAATCAAACGACTTTTTGACGTAATACTACTATCTGAACAATAAATCTAAATTTTCCAAAAAAAATGTTTTTCTTTATACAAAAAAAATGCATTAGAGCGGCAATTTTTAGGTCATATATGTTCATTAGGGTGGGACGATTTGTAAGGACAAACATTTGTTGATATTGTGCTATCGAGTTTTCGATAGCTTCTGGGATAAGGAATAAAAATTTCCACTACTACATACCAAAACCATAATTTTCAAAGCACTCAAAATCATTTTTTTCTTTTTTTCTCAACTTTTATTTTTAATGTAATAAAAAAAAAATCGGCTGATTTAACAACAATATTGAAAATGCTTTTTATTTGCCAAATAAATGCTAAATGAAAATCGAAGAAAATCAAAAAAACCTTAAAAATTTACGCGTAAAAAAAGATTGATTTTTCGACAAAAACTCGTCCAAAACCTCAAGAAAAACATTTTTTTGTAAAAACTGTTATCGCCATTGTTTTTAGCCTACAAATTTACATTGGAAAAGTAATATTAAAAAAAAAAAAAATATTAATAGTTAAGAAAAAGTCAAAAAATTTAAATTTTGGAGCCTCGAAAATGATTGTTTTGATATGTCATAGTAGAGCTTTTTTTTGCTCATGTCAAAAGCTATCGAAAAATCGATGGCACAATATCGATTGCTAAATCGACCCACCCTAATGTTCATATGTATTTAGATATTTCGAATATTTTTCATATCTTTTGTGATTTTTGTTGTTTGTCTCTGAGGTTCGATTAAACTAATAACTATTAAATGATTGTTATTCCATTTTAATTGCTTGATAAAAACCATTTAATAGTTTTTTATTTAATCAGACGACAGAGCCAAACAACAAAAATTTAAAACCATTCCGTACGAAAAATTATGGCTGCTATCCGCCCTTTATTGGATTGTTTAGATTGTAACATTGTAAATATAAAAAAAAAATTAAAATCTAATTAAAAATAATTTCTCTTAACTTTTTATATTTTTGTTTTGACAGAAATATCAAAAATTGTTATTTTGTTTAAAAAAAAAAACATCAACAAAAAATACTGAAGAAAATTGAAAAACTCAAAATGATAAATTTTCGTTATTGCAATTTTTAAATACACCATTCCCTGTACAACATAAAAATTTATTGGTTAAGAAAACCGAGGACAAAACTGCACTTTATGAGGGCGAGGAACCCTACTTTACTCAGCGGATTCTTCGAGTAAAATTTTTCCATTATGCGATTTTATCAAAAAAAAAAAAATATATTTTGTTGTAATTTCGATGTATTCATAAGTGTTTTTGAAAATAGCGCTGCAGCCAAAATTTGTAAACGGGTGTAGAGAGCGCTACGTATCATAGATCCTAAAAATAATATCATTTTGAAATACTGAGAAAATTTCTTTTCATTAGAGTACCACACGTGGCCCGGTGCCCGGTGCCAGGTCCACGGTCCCTTAACCGAAAATAGAAAAAAAAATTTTAATTGAGAACGCCACATAAAGTGAATTTTAGTCTAACCGCGTAATAACAAAAAATAGATACACGCTAAAAAAAACGATCTGTTGGAAATATTAATGCTTTTGCTTGGAAAACATTTTCGTTTCCCATGTTTCTAATATAACATATTTGCTTGCGAATATAATTATGTTTGCCTGTAAACATAAAATATAGCTTTTGAAAAACGTCTACTGGCAAACATATATATGTTTGGCTGCAAATATATATATGTTTATTATAAGTATGTCTGCATGTCCCAAACATAATATCTAAAAAATTTAAATTGCTAATATATCTTTGTTAAGGTCTGAAAATTTTAATCATTATAAATATGTGTGTATATATATATATATATAAATAATTGCCTGCAAACATATTAAAAATTGCCTTTATTCTGCGTGTACAGTTATTTGTGTATGATATCAGATGTGATCATCAAATTGCTTTTAAATAAAATGTAAAATAGTAAAACATTATAACACTATTTTAAATATAAATAAAACATAATTTAAAACAAAAATTAAATGTTTTTAATAGCGAATCTTTTTTGAGTTATAGCGGTCTATAGATTCTGCGACTTCAAAAACCTGACTTTCAATAAACTTAAGAAACAATAATTTCATTTTTCTAAGTTAATGATAACTCTGTTAATATATAATCACACATGAATTCACGTAATAAAATTTGTGTCACATATGAAACAATATTTAGCATATATTTCAATACATGATATCATACATTACCATATATGAACTTTTTGTTTACATGTATGAACCCATATATGATTTCATACATGGCATATATCTTCATACATGCTGATATATGAAACAATATATGCTCATACATGGAATCATGCATGTTCATATATTACCATATATTATCATTTTCACCTGCGTAGATTGTATATTTCATTCATTTTAGAAAAACTTCTAATAGTTTTACTAGGGTCCTGAATTCATTTCGTAAGAATAAAAGTGTGCAACATAAAAAAAAAATACAATTTTTTCTTAGTTCGAAACAAATTTTCTTTTCTAGAAATTTTAAGCAATAGAGATTTGACAGATCAAACTGTTACATTTGTTCTGTTAAAATTGTGCAAATATTTTTAATTTGTTAAAAATTATTAGCATTACAAGCAAACGTTATCTCAGTGTATGTTTTATCTACTTGAGCTGTGTGATCTAAATTTTGTTTTAAAAACATTTCGACGCTGCCCTTTAATCTTGACAGGCTAATACTTTTCCTCGAAAGATTTGCCGATCTTATTCGGTTTTGAAACATTTACTCGCAAGCTTTATAGATAAAGAAGCTAATATAGCGGTCAAAACTACTTTCAGAATTGTTCGATAAAACTTTTTTAAATTATTCCGCTATTTTAAACCTGATTTTAACAACGAGCCGTTTTCAAGTTATTCGACAGACCCGTTTTTTCGTTTCGAATAATTCAGCATTTTGCGAACATCAAACATGTTTTCATTGATTATATAATTAGGTTGTCTCAGAGCAATTTATGCAATAAAAATCAAGATCTTCGATTGAGCACTTTTTTCGCTGAATTTGCAAAAATTAAAATGTTCGAATTTTCTCGAAAACTATTCGAGATACAAAAAAAAAAACTTGTTATTAGTAAGTCCTTATTATTTGTGTTAAAGTAATGCAGCAAGTAAGGTGGTATCGTTACTGGTAATGGGAAAAGTAATGTCGTGTCATTACCGTTTCTACACTTTATATTTAAGTTAAAAATAATGGAACTTCGATATTTGATACTTTAAATAGTATAAAATCTTGTCTTTCATTTGAGCCACTACATTTTAATTTGGACTGTTTGTTTAAAAGTTATGGTAAATTTTGTAAAATTTATTTTGCATATTTTGAAATTAATAAGTCAGTTAAGAGGTTAAATTTTCAAACTCAGAGTCCTTATTTGTGTTACCATAGTTTATTCTATGATTCCCTTAAAATTTATTTTTATGTAATATCCCAAATTTGTTTTTTTAAACCACATTTTATTAGCCAAAATAAAATGGTTTCATTAATTCTGTTGGTATTATGTATAATAGTAGTAGTATATACGATCTTTATTTTACACATATGTATTGTATGTATTTTAATTTTATATATAATGTTATACATAATAAATCGTTTTTTGTTTTTTTTAATTTACTTAAAACATGATATTTAGTTTCATTTGAAGGGATATTGAAATTTGTGTGTATTTAAGCATGTTTTTCTTTCCATGTACATGTGTGGGTGTGTCAGTGACAAATGTTCGGCTTAGCTTTGTCCATTTTTTGATATTGTCAGGATCTCTCCACTTATTTTGTATCCTTTACCACACACTACATTTTTCTATGGGATTCATTGGTGAACCCAATTCACACTGATATGCATCGGCAAAATCTTTTGAATTCGAGAGTGGAGCAAGAACTCGTATTGATCCTGGCGAATGTACGGAGGAACGTATTTTAGTTAGAGCATCTTCGGGACGCATAGAACCACACCATATTTGTGCATAGTTTAAAAAGAATAGTTGATCGTGCGATAGATTAAGGCCAGGCAAACGTTGTTCAGCTCCATGACGTTCTACCCATTTTTTGTAAGCCTGAAAGGAAAAAAAAATTATAAATTTAAATCGCATTAGATAAAATGATAATGTTCTTATAGATTGTGTGCTCTTGAAACAGAATCAGAATTGGAAAATTTTCCAAAACTGTTTTTTTTTTTTTTTAAGAAAATCGGTATGAAAATGGACGAATTAGAGTTCAATTAAAAAAAAATCAATAAACAAAGTCATTTCAAAAGAGATGTTCATTTCTTTCTTAAAATATAATAAAAAATCGCTTAAAAATAAACTGTCTTTTGATTTTGACATTATCTTTAAAAACAGTGCATACCTCTGGATTCTGCGACCCAAAATTAGGATTACGTACTCCGGCGTTTTAGTGCGTCATTGCAAATTTAAAATTTTACTTAGTGCAATTGTTGGACCTACTCTTACCAAAATGTTTGACATTTGACCAAGTCGGGTCAGACTGGTGTGAGAATATTGCACTTTCAATATAACGACAAAAGAGCTTTTTGCATACGCCATTCTCGTCGAAATTTTAAATCTTTTTAAACTTGAATTTGTTGTCAGGACGCTTCGAATAATCAGCCTTAAAATATATAGTTAATTATCCATTAAATTAATTAAATTTACGGGGATATCCTAAATGACGGTGATATGGTAATAAACTCCCTAGAACCATTCTTTTTGAAATGAATATGTTTCGTAATCCTAGCGCTATGTCAACGCGGTTTTCAGTCCCTAAATGTGAAGGTAGATTTTACTTTTACAAAGAGGGTTTCTTCTATTTTGAAACATGCTTATCGAAGTGGTAGATCCTGTGAGTCAGCTCTTCACGGTCTTGTTTTCAGAATTTCACTCAATGACTTATTCGGTTAAGGCACATGGAGTATACCCAGTTCTAGTTAAATGAATTCACTTTATATTATCTAAAAGGCTGTTTATAGCTGAAAGTCAGTGGAGCCCAAAAATCCACAGTTGAGGTCATAAGGGGATGCCCTAAAGGCGGTGTACTCTCCCGTCTGTTGTGGTGTTTCGTGGCAGACTCACTATTAGGGGCTGCTGCACAGCTGGGGCAATAGTCATGGGCTGTCTGTTAATTCTGGTAAGCCAACGCTTTTATTGTTTACGCGTGGAAACAAACGTAGGGGTCTTAGACTTCCGGTGCTAACAACTGTCTACTGAGAACAAATATCTGTGGCTGACCTTAGATAGTAAACTGATGTGGTTAATTAATTTTAAATGAAGGTGTCTCAGGTGCTGCGGTTGTCCTGGCAGGGAGACTTTAGGGATACTTAGGGTATGAAACCTACATGTGCAGTTATAGGACCCATAGTGATATATTTAGTCTGGTGACCTAGAACAATGGTAAAAACCGTTAAAGCTAAGCTGAAAGACTATAAAAAGCTGCTGCTCTGGGTATTACGCTCTTAATGTTATGTTGGACATGTTACTCCAGGGCCCTTATAAACAGGGCTAGGTAAGAAATCGGTATATAGGTTCCGGAAGAATATATAGGCTTTCGGAACTTTGTCCGAAGTTTCTGATGCGTTTATATAACATGATACCCTTTACCAACTTCGATAGGAAGTATGGAGTAATCACTCGGAGTAGGGAGGACTGGACCAACTCAACTGAACTGCTTGTAGATTATTATGATACTTTCTATACTGATGAATCTAGTATCCTTAACTATGTCAACAATTTTTCAGACTGAGATTTTTTATATTTTTGGTGTGGCGAATTGGATAATCGATAACGGATGGATAGACAGGAGTATCAGTGTATGTAGTGATAGTTTGCAATTAAATCAATTGTCAAGAGTGCAGGCGCGGTCTCAACAAAGTTGCTATAAGAAACAGGGTTTGAGATCTCAAATATTGGATCGGCTTCGACTCCCACAGATTCAGAATCACTGCTGAGTATCAGCATGTCATGGGTATTACGTTGGATCAGCTTATATATGAAAAATTTTTCCATGAAGAGGTGGTCAGATATGCAATAGTAGGAGGCATTTTGTAAACTGATCAGAGGGGTGGCCCGATACCTACTGAGTTTAAATAAAGTTGACTGTTGTAGGCTTACTGACATGATGACGAGACACATTACGAGTATATGCATTGTCAATGACCCATTATGTCATGTCATGTCTGGAGGATGAGGACACGACAGAACACTATGTCTGTTACTATTCAGCTTTCTCTGGGACCATGCAGCTCATTTTGGTCGGTGATGTCTTGTTTATGAAATCTGTTTATTAAATACACCTGCCTGATTTTCTTATATTCATAAGAAAGACTGGGAAATTCTAGGCAGGAGCTCTTAAAAGAAGATTTGAATTTTTTGCTAGCACCACTTCGGCGATTTTGGGATTTCTGAAACCACCCACAACTTTGACGATGTTCCAACCCAGCAAAAACAGACATTACCAAGTAATTAAGGATTCACTAGTTACCAGGATATTTACCCTATTAATTAGTTTTGTTCGCGATGTCATAAAATTCATGGGTGGTCATTACCCTCTCGCTTACAAAAAAAATGAGAATAATAAGTTACCTGATTGGTTACTCATAGTAAAAGAATAATGATATAATAAGTGGTTACCAAGGAACTCCAAAATAAGTGATTACCTTGAAGTTTTTTTTTTTTAAATCTAAAACATTTTTAAAATAACTTTAGCTCAGGAAATTATTTGTAAAAATGTTTAAACCCAAATTAATAAATACTCGTACAATATTAGAATAAACAAATATGAAACCGATAATTATGTAACCAATACCAGTAACTCATTATTTTGCAATTACACATAAGCACTTATATTACCAGTAATTCAATTTTTTGTATGTCCGATCATTACTTGGTAATGACCTATCATTACTTGGTAGTCTATACGGTAATGACCTGTGATTACCATGTTTTTGCTTAGAATGAATCAGCAGAGCTTGAATGTGCTACTGTCATAAATAAGCGGCAACGACCTCTTATATACACCGTCAAAAAGGTCCAAAATAGACTTTGCAACTTCTGCCCGAACTTCTGGACGAAAAATAATAAAACTTTTAGTAAATCAATGGAACTTTTCTTCATAAAATAAATAAAAATGTTCTTAAAATTAATGTAGATACATTTTTATGAAAAATGTCATTATCATAATGAAAAGTTTTCCAGTGCTTTTGTATGCAAAAATTCTTTAATACACTCACAATATTTTGTACTTAAAAGCAAAGGAATAAGTACTTTAAAACTACTAAACATATAGTAAAACTCACTCACTCTTGGTTTAAATCACATGTAGTTTTAATTTATTTTTACCTATTAAAAAAACTAACTTAAAGCCCGTAAAAGTAAAAGATTTTCTTTTATTTTTACTATCAAAAATAAAATAAAAAATTAGAAAAAACTCCTAAATCAGTAAAAATAAACTATTTTATTTTAACTATCAAAAATGAACTTCCAAAGTATTAAAAACAATAGTTTTTCTTTTTTTTTACTATCAACTTTTTGGTTCAAATAAGCAATATTTTGCAAAAAGAAAATTTTAAATGAAATTAATAATTGGCACATAAAAACTGTATTTATGTGTAGTTTTTTTTTTTTAATAAATGTTAAAATAAGTTAAAAAATATTTCTTTATAGTTTAAATGTATATTCCTTAAAAACAAAGTTTACTGATTACTTTTTAAAAAAAAAATTACAATCAGTTACTGTTAAAATATTGTGAGTGTGTAATTTTCTCTCCGTGAAGACAATTGAATGCTTTTTGCGACTTTTCAAAAACGTGCTTATTTCAACGAACATTACACTGACTTTTCATTCCCAAAACATCTAGAATTTCCTATCCTTTAATATCTCAAATCGATACCACCCATTTGAACCGAGCACTTTGATGGTCGCAAAGCCATATGGGCCAACAAAGGACATTGGATATTTCGTGCATTAAAATCAATACTCAGAGATAATAAAAAGTTCTTTGAATTGAAGATTGGACCAGTAATAATTTGTAGCGCTTCCAAGTTTCTGCTAGGACGTTTCGTTAACAACACCAAAACTTTGGTCTTCAAAACTTACTCGAAAAGCTTGTTTAAGACCACCATTGTCGGCAATATTTTCACCTTGCGTCATACGTCCATTCATATACATGTCAATCTCATCAATTTTGTATTTGGAATATTGATCTATTATACATTGGGTGCGTTCTCGAAAAGCTTCTATTGTTACGTTATTCCACCATTGCATCATATTACCATGTTTATCAAATTGACGACCTAGTAATGAAAAATATATATTAAATTATAGAAAAAGCTAAAATATTAAAATTGTATCCAGACTTACCTTTATCATCGAATCCATGAGTTATCTCATGACCAATAACCACACCAATACCACCATAATTAATGGATTTAGGGAAAATGTTGACTATAAAATAAAGGTTGTAAAATACCAGCGGGAAATACTAAAAAGATAAATGAAATTTTTACATAATTTGTCGATAGAAAACTTTGTTATTATTCTTTGAGCCTACCAATGTCATTTTTATTGGGATTATAAAATGCATTTACCACAGCCGGTTCGGTGGTCCACTTTTCTTTGTCAACAGGTTGCCTTAACAATTGCATGTTTTTCTCGGACTCCCATTTCAAGATACTCAAAACATTTTCGATAAAATTATCAGGAACTATAGTAAGCTAAAGCAAAAGCAATTAGATAACAGAGGCTCACAAAATATAATAAAATTCCGGACCCTGGACCACAGTACACATTCCTAAAGGTCTTTGGTACACAAAATCCAAACCTGAATTTGATGTATTATATCAGGATTCCGAGAAATCCTAGCCTAAAAAGTACGCTTTGTGCGAATTTTGGGACTTTACAACAGCGCAAATGCGTTGTTCTTCACACAGCTCATTGAGACATCTGATGCCTTATTACTTCTTATAGAAATCTCCCGTTGAATATAAGTATTGTGGAATTTTCGTTACAATCTTTTATAAAAAAAAAACCCACGAGATAAGCAGGCGAATCTTAATTCGTTGTGAATTCAACCCCACGAGATCATGGTTTTGCCCTAACATCATTAATCGGGTTAATTGACCAAAAAAAGGCGAATTAAAAAAATCTATCAAATTTTAGGTTTAGGGCAACACTATGATCTGATGGGAGTAAAGCGACAATGAAATCGATTTCAAGGTATTCCATGCAAATGCATTTTTTTTCTCTATAATCTAAAACAGATAAAGCCTTAATATTTGTACGAATCATCAAATTTAACAGAAAATGGCATCGATTTGTAGATGCACATTTTGGAAAAGTGCATATTTTTACTTTTGTGTGCTTTTAAATGCACGTTTTGTACATTTTAGTGCATATTTTCCATTTATTTTAAATATTTTTTTTTTGATTTGTTAAAACAATAAAATTTGGATACATTTTTATATTTTAATTTAAGCAAAATAATTTCTACATTTTGAATTCCTACATAACCGAAGAAAAGCGTAACATTCTGGCAAAAAGTATCCTTTTCAGTGCATATTTTTCTTATTTTTAGTGCATATTTTTAATTTTTAGCTGCATTTTTTAAGCGCATATTTTTCCCTTTTTAGTTACATGAAATTCCTTGCTCTAATAATCACATAACTCTCGCCTCCCGATCTCGAGTTTTAATTTTGGTCTATAGTTTGTTTCAAAAATTCCATGATACTTAGTTTCAACAGACGATTTGTGCAAGAAAATTTAAAATATCGGGAAAAAACCAAAAAGCATTTAAAGAAGAAGAGTGGTAGGTACTTTACGATGGATAAACGAATTTTGTGAAAATTTAGTGAAGTCCTGACTATAGGACTAAAACGTGTTTTTTGCTTTTTTAGGTTAGAATTTTTGGCAAACCAGATGTGATGGTATAATCCTGAAGTCATTAGAAGAGTATATTCTGTTTCCAGGGTCTAGACAATATTGGACTGTGTAATTTTCCATACAAACTGCGTTAGCAAACATCAATTGGTACCTACATTTAAATATTCTTTTTCCAATTCATTAGCATCCGTTAAGATCTCTGGATAACCTATACGTTCATTCATTGCATCAGCTTTTTCTTTAGCCACTGCTCGTGTTTCATCATCCATCCAATGATTTTCATTGAGCAGCTCATTGAATGCCTCTCTTATAGTATGGATCATTTCCAAGGCTGTATCTTTACTATTTTGATTAAAATTATCTCTTATAAAGAGAGTACCCACAGCCATGCCCAACTTTTTATTTGTCCAGTCTACACATTGAGACCAACGGACACGTTCTGTTTGTATACCCAAGAGTATTTTACGAAATTCGACTCTCTCCTTTTGATAGTCATCAATCATGTGAGTCATAATGGACATGACCAAACGCCAGAGCACGTAGTTGTGTATAACTCTTTGATCAGTTTCTATAAGAATTTTACCCATATCCACTAAATAGGGCATGGCATAACTAACGAGTTCTTCGTTTTCTTGCAATTCGAGATCACTACCCAAAGCGGTTTGAAGAAATAAAGTCCAGTTAAGTTGCGGCACCTCCGATTGTAACTCGGATAAAGTTATTTTTCTATAAATGGCACTAGTATCATGACGATCAGCTTCCGGTAATGTTGCATTTACCAATTGTACTTCCAATTGTAATACTTTATTAAGTTCTTGGGCGGCAGTCTCCGGATCGGCACCCATTAATATGGCCGTTTGTGTCATATATCGATGGTAGGCTTTTAGATCTTGTTCACTACTTGTCTTGAGATAGTAATCGCGGGATGGCAAAGCTAAAGGAAACTGATCAATTTGTAATACGTGAACCGAAGAATTTTTATCATCTGCTCCTACATACAATTCAATTAGAACTGGTTCACCATAATTGCCTCTTAGGGTACCGATAAGTTCTTCAATAGTCATATTTGGTGGTTGCCAATTGGGTGTTATGACAGGCCAACCTCCCAACGATTTAAGAACACTCTGCAGACGACCCACACCAACTTTACGTATTTGAGCTAAGGAGGTAGAGGAACGATTTAAAAGTTATTATTATTAGTCTATTGCACATACTCACTGGTATTAACACAACTATTGTAAAACATTTTCGCCTTGATGGTGGCCTGATTATCTAAATCATTAATGGGTTCCTCCAAAACGCCCTTGAGTATAACTTGCTGTTGATCTGCCAGTACCTTAAATGATGATAACGTTTATTTGAAAGTAATTCGGACTCAAATATTCTGAAAATACCAACCTCAAAAGTACTTATTGAACTTCGATCTTCAGGTATGATATGAATTTTATTCCATGTACCGCAAGCGTACTGAAAAAAGTTTTCGCAAGGATTAGCTGTTGTATCCATTGCTGATAGTAAATAAGCCGCTAAAAATAAAAAAGGCGCTTGTTATATAATTATATAATGGAATTTCGGTTTAACAATAATAATTCAATCTTGTACGTTGACAAAACCCGTATATTTATTCAGATATTACAAACACTAAAACCGGTATACCATTCGCTTAATCATGATTTCGTTACAGCGGGAATTCACTTTTGTGCAGTGCACATTTGGCTAATTAAATTTACTTCAGGAAGAACTCTGCCGAGAGTTTATTCGTCTATTTTGACTTATAAGCTAATTCTCTTAGTAATGCGAATTCTCTGAAAAATCGACGATGCTTCAATGGGTCAATAGAGTTCAATACTCTTCTCTCATAATTAAGTACATACGTCATTCTTTAGAAACGATCTAAAAACTCCCAAAATAGACTTTGAAACCCCAGACCATATATTTGGTGCTCTGCGCGAACTAAAGAAACAAGATTGTCATGCGACCCACCGTAAAATGAAAATTTTTCTCCATTACTCTAGCGTACATTTAAAGTTAAATTAACGCTACGTTTCAATTTGATTTAAGCCCAATTACTCTGGAAGTAAAGTTCGGAGAAATGAGGTAACGTGAGGTAAAAATCTATCTTCAATATAATTTCTTACGTCAAATCTACTCCAAACTAAACAGTTGTGTGTTCTATCAACAATTAAAAGCAAATAGCTGACACAATACTTTACGATACATACATACTAATGAAGCCTTTAGACTTATACACAACGCTTACGTACGACCATTTGTACTGTTCAAAATACCAAATTCGTTGGCGTTGTGATGCTATGGTAAGTGCTTTGGACTGTTCCAGAGGAGGCTGCATGTTCGATGCCCAGCAACTTCAACTTTATGAATTTTCTATCACTAATACGTTACGCAGAACCTCTTTCGGTGTTCCAATAGCACTTAACCAAGACAAAATAAAATATTGAATCAGGGCTACGTACCAGAAAGCTTCAACAAGATCGCCCGCCAACTCTCAATCAGATGGCTCACAACTGTTCTAAGACATCATCTCGCGCAATTGCAGTGTTGTCATATTTGAAGCCCTTAATCTTTCACCACCTTTAATCTCTCCTCTATCCCCTTTCTAAAGAAAGAATCACACTAATTAATAGGAAGAATTTCCTGAGTGTTGATTCTCTTAAAAAAAAGAATAAATTGGAGCCCAATGATTTATGGTTAGTTAACAAAAACTCGTTCCAAAAGCAGTTTTAGTTCAGTGAAAAAGATCCCATTACTTCGTGAATAATTTAAACAGATAGAGATAATAAAGCTAAAAAACGTGGACCAGTTTTTTAAAGAGAGACAATTTTGATGCATTGAAAGAATTATCTGCACGATATTAATGTTTTTTTTTCATTATATCTGGATTTCGTTCATTCAAAGTTCATTAATATTTTATGAAAATTTCCCTTTTTTTTAAAAAGGTTTCATTAAAAATAGTTTCATAAAAAAACAGTTAGTAAAAATTTTCATTGAAATTCGTCCTAGAAAATTATCTCTGTATTATATAAATTTTCAAAGGAACTTTTAATTTAACTGGTGTGTCTACCTGCGATGCAAACTTTGTTGACCCCAAACGCGCAATCAGTCCCTTAAAAAAGATTGTAAATTTTATCAAACAAGTGTACTTTTTCAACTTGCTTAGGCGACGAAATAGTTAAAATGCACTAAAAGACACTATTTTAGTAAAGAAGAACTTTTCAATTTTTACAGCTTTGAAAATGTTGCAGATTTTATAAATTGTTAATTTTTTCAACACAAATTTTAAACAAAAATCGCGTTTTGAAAGTAATGCAACGGAAAATAATGCGAGTAGTAGGTGGTATGAAAGCGCTGAATCTAGCGTTTAAAGCGCTAAATTGGCATAGCTGGTAACTACGCTGTATCTAACAACAAGAGAGCCTTTCCTTTGGTGTGTAAAATGAACGGACTCTGCAGAAAAATTTTATGCTACAATCAGATGTTCCTTCTGAAAAAATTATTGAATTGAAGTTGAGTTGTCTTTATTTTAAGATCTGAATCTACTCGTTTTCCGTAGAGCATATATTTTGCATTTAGTACAAGTAAACCGATGCAAGTCTTACGAAATGCATCTTGGTAACAACAATTTTGAAATTAAAACTTACCCGTCCTCACACATTCCTCGGTCAGACAAATACCGTCTTGATCATATGTTAATCCTGAAATAAAACAAAGTAACAGATCATATTAGAGTAATTAACTGGTTAGTTGGTTTTGCCGCATATATGCATATATGCTGCGGCAGCCAAAAAAACTTTATAGCTACACTCACTAAACAAATTCGGTTGTCTCAACCGGAATTCATCCAACTGAATTGATTCGGTTGCAGCAACCTCGTAAATTCGGTTGTTACAGCTGACCTCGGTTATGTTTTTTTTTTTTTTTTTATAATTTAACCAATACTCAGGGGATGCCCCCTACTCATGCAGTGCATTGTATTGATCAGGAAAATAAGGTATGGGAAGGAGGAAAGAGGGGAGTAGTGTTTGTGGATATTTGATTTAAATTTTTCTAAATTGTAAGTAACAGGGAAGACTTCTGCGGGAAGTTTGTTCCACATACGAATCGTTCGACTAAAAAACGAATTTTCTCTGTAATGCGTTGTGCGAAACACAGGACAATCAACTACAAACGGATGTGCTCTACTAGATAAGCGAGTATTACGAATAAAAACTCGGGCTCGTGGAATAAGTTCACTTATCTCAGATGAGCATCTCCCATGGTAATATCGATAGAAAGTGTCACACAACCCACATTCCGACGATGCTCCAATGAATCAATAGAGTTGGATACACTACTGTCATTGATAAGCTTCACCGCCCTCCCCTGAACACGGTCCAGAAGCTTCAGAATAAACAATGGAGCCCCTGCCCATATATGAGAGTTGTATTCCATTTTTGGCCGGATATAGCTGGTATAAATAGTAAGGAGATCGGATGGAGTGAAGTAAGTCTTGCACCGTTTTAGAAAACCAAGACACTTGAATGCCTCTTTCGACACTTGAAATACGTGCTTATTCCAACGGACATCACATTGTATTCTCATGCCCAGAACATCAAGAGTATCCGATTCCTCAATACCTATACCATCCATAGTTACAGATGACAATGTCAATTCCACAGCCCGTCTGTGGGTTAACATACAACATTGGGTCTTGCGTGCATTAAAATCGACCTTATTCGCGCGACCCCACTCGGAGATTGTAGAAAGGTCTTGATTGAGTGTGTCATTCATGTTCTGCCGCATGCCCTCTATCTCCAAAGAGCTTGGCCTGTGATCGAATGAAAATGAATGACAAATGTTGCTGTCATCTGCAAAAGAGTAGATAGGGTTGATGGTCTGACCAAGAAGGTCATTAATAAAAATAAGAAAAAGGGTAGGAGAAAGAACAGAACCTTGCGGTACCCCTGAATTTAGCTGAAACTCGTTTGATGAGACCCCATCTAAAACAACACGTATAGTGCGGTCTCTGAGAAAACTCGTTATAAATCGAGAGAAGACATTACCGACACCAAAAGCAACTAGCTTAGTCACGAGTGCCCCGTGCCACACACGATCGAACGCCTTAGAAATATCTAGAGCAACCACTTTACTCTCACCAAAGCGGTGGATTGACCGGCTCCAACGTTCCGATAGAAACGCCAACAGGTCTCCCGTAGATCGACCACTACGGAAGCCATACTGTCGATCATTTAAAAGTGAATTGGTCTCTAAATATTTCACAAGATGGTGGTTAACCATGGTCTCCATCACTTTGGAGAGCGCAGAGCAAATTGCGATTGGGCGGTAATTTTCAGGGTTGTTAGCCGCACCCTTTTTAGGGATAGGCTGGACATTGGCCACCTTCCAGCAAGAGGGGAAAATTCCCGCACGGTACGAAGAGCTGAAAAGTTTTGCCAATGGACGTGCCAACGTTAAAGAGCACTGTTTCAGCACCAGTGCTGATATGCCATCCGGCCCCGGTGACTTATTTACGTTGAGATCCGCAAGAACCCTTTTGACTGCCCGGGCCCGAAAGAAAATCAAAGGCATAGTATAGGATACCCTTTCGAGAACGGGCAGTGGTTGATCGCTTTCCGGCAAGAAAGAATTTCTTGCAAAAAGTTCAGCGAAAAGGGTGGCCTTATCAACCGGGTCAGTGAATGATTGATCGTCCTTTAAAAGAGTTGGAATAGAAGAACTAGCATTATCCCTTACTCTTTTAACAAACGACCAAAAGGTCTTACTGCCCCGAGGAGCAGAAAGAACTTTGGCACGTAGACGCTATTCGTATAAAACCTTTTCGCGTCTAAGTACCTTGGCACACTCGGTTCTCGCCTTTTTGCGGTGCAGATCAGTAACGGCGTTCTTATTCGAACGCCAATTACTAAACGCTGCCTCTCTGGATCTGACTGCATTTTTGCACGTCTGGTTAAACCAACACTTGTGTTTTGATTTAGCCGAAATATGCTTCGTTGGAATAAAAAGTTTCATTCCTAGCATAATAATATTGACTACCATTTCTGCAGCGGCATCGACGTTGCCGTCGAGAAAACAGATTTTCCAGTTAAAATGCCGAAAGAAATCGTTGAGCTCGGCCCAACGAGCTTTTTCATATAGGAAAATAGAGCGTTTTGGCGCTAAGTTGGAAACGCTACGAAGAGTAGAATATGAAAAAGATGCAGAAATAGTACTGTGATCCGAATTGCCGAGAGGTGCAAGTATTTTCACTTCATACTTTTCAGGGTGAGAAGTGAGGAAGAGGTCGAGAGTGTTCCGCGATTGCCCTTCAACACATACATTGTGTGTTGGCTCATTCACAAGTTGCGCAAGATCATTATGCGCGGCGAAAAGCTCAACGTATTGGCCCTCGGGAGTTGTATGGCTCGAATGGCGAATCCAGGATGAGTTGTGGATATTAAAATCACCAGCAACAACGATTTCACTATTCGGACAACCCTCCAAGATTTTCGAAATTGAATCGGAAAGGGCATCGAAGCCATCAAGGGATTTAGCCAATTCCGTGTTTGGACTTCTATATAGAAACCCGAAGTGCAATATGTGCGACCTGATCTGGAATTTAACCCAAAGAGAGCTAAATTCCTTATCATTACAGTACAACTGTTGCTGATACTGGTACACAACATCATAGCGAATGTACATTGCAAGGCCCCTATGTAAAGAAAAAAGGGATAGAAGGTGATACCCAGGTATGTGAAAATCCTGTGGATCAGCATCCTCACAAACCTGAGTTTCACATAAGGCGAAAACATCCGGACTATGAAAACGAATGTGAGCATATACAGAAAAGTAATTCGCTCTCAGTCCGCGTATGTTGCAGAAGTCTATACGAAATCTGCCTGTCATAACAAAATAAGAAAAAAATAAAATCAATGTTCCTTACGAGTGTATATGGGGCACAGTAGTCGAAATTGTTGCTGTAATTGGTTATTTAATGTCCAGTGTTATACCTTTGACAGTAAACAACCAGGCAACAATTTGACTCCCCGCCCCCTATACACCGTAGACAATGGAAAGGAAAGGACAATGACACTTATTAAGGAGGCATAAAAGCCCCTTGCTTGGTCATTATAAAAACAGAGCCGTATAGCGAGGATCAGATGTATTTTTTTTTTTGTTGATATATTTATTTAAAAGTATTGTTGCTTGATGATGTTGATGCTTGTTGTTATTGTTGTTAATGTAGTTGTATTTAAATGTATTGATATTTGATAATGTTAATGTTTGTTGTTATTGTTTTAAATTTATTTGTTATTTAACGTTTTTTTTTTTTTTTTTATATAGATTTATGGTTGATGTGTAGTTAATAATGTTATTTGTTTCATTTAAATTTAAACGGAATTTATAGGGACAAACGCAAACACGACAAAACAAATTTAAAAACGTGTTGACAGCACGACGGACAAAACACTACCAATTGGGGGTTGTGACAACTGAATTCGGTTGTGACAACTGAATTCTGTTGTGACAACCAAATTTACGAGGTTGCTGCAACTGAATCGATTTGGTTGGATCAAGATATATGTGTAAGTTAAATATTAACGGTACTTTGATATTCGATGCTTTTACTAGTATAATATATATCGGGTCCGCCATCTAACGTTTTTTTTCAACTAGTGCTTATTTCGTGAATGGTAACACTTAGCTCATGTCTGATTTGACAGATAATTAGTTTTATCCTTCCGCTGAACGAATATGGTCCGCATGTTCGTTATCTTGTGAAAAAAATGAAAGAAACTGGCATCCTCATCGATAAACCAAAGCGTGAAAAGCCAAAAACAGTGCGTACACACGAGAATATTGCTGCTGTGGCAGAAAGTGTGCGTGAAGCGCCATCAACATCAATTCACCGTCGTTCTCAACAATTGAACATTTCGGAGACATCATTGAGACGAATTTTGCATAAAGACCTTGATATGACGCCATACAAAGTCCAATTGGTTCAGGAGTTCAAAAAAAAAAGTTATTTGGCGGACCCTTTAGATGGGCACGTGAGTGAATTTTGACTCACACTCACTCATGCTCTCGAGAGAAAAATTTCAATAACGCACACTTACTCACGAACTTTTTTTCTACTCACACTCACACACAGTTCACTTATCTCAGATGAGCATCTCCCATGGTAATATCGATAGAAAAGTGTCACACAACCCACATTCCGACGATGCTCCAATGAATCAATAGAGTTGGATACACTACTGTCATTGATAAGCTTCACCGCCCTCCCCTGAACACGGTCCAGAAGCTTCAGAATAAACAATGGAGCCCCTGCCCATATATGAGAGTTGTATTCCATTTTTGGCCGGATATAGCTGGTATAAATAGTAAGGAGATCGGATGGAGTGAAGTAAGTCTTGCACCGTTTTAGAAAACCAAGACACTTGAATGCCTCTTTCGACACTTGAAATACGTGCTTATTCCAACGGACATCACATTGTATTCTCATGCCCAGAACATCAAGAGTATCCGATTCCTCAATACCTATACCATCCATAGTTACAGATGACAATGTCAATTCCACAGCCCGTCTGTGGGTTAACATACAACATTGGGTCTTGCGTGCATTAAAATCGACCTTATTCGCGCGACCCCACTCGGAGATTGTAGAAAGGTCTTGATTGAGTGTGTCATTCATGTTCTGCCGCATGCCCTCTATCTCCAAAGAGCTTGGCCTGTGATCGAATGAAAATGAATGACAAATGTTGCTGTCATCTGCAAAAGAGTAGATAGGGTTGATGGTCTGACCAAGAAGGTCATTAATAAAAATAAGAAAAAGGGTAGGAGAAAGAACAGAACCTTGCGGTACCCCTGAATTTAGCTGAAACTCGTTTGATGAGACCCCATCTAAAACAACACGTATAGTGCGGTCTCTGAGAAAACTCGTTATAAATCGAGAGAAGACATTACCGACACCAAAAGCAACTAGCTTAGTCACGAGTGCCCCGTGCCACACACGATCGAACGCCTTAGAAATATCTAGAGCAACCACTTTACTCTCACCAAAGCGGTGGATTGACCGGCTCCAACGTTCCGATAGAAACGCCAACAGGTCTCCCGTAGATCGACCACTACGGAAGCCATACTGTCGATCATTTAAAAGTGAATTGGTCTCTAAATATTTCACAAGATGGTGGTTAACCATGGTCTCCATCACTTTGGAGAGCGCAGAGCAAATTGCGATTGGGCGGTAATTTTCAGGGTTGTTAGCCGCACCCTTTTTAGGGATAGGCTGGACATTGGCCACCTTCCAGCAAGAGGGGAAAATTCCCGCACGGTACGAAGAGCTGAAAAGTTTTGCCAATGGACGTGCCAACGTTAAAGAGCACTGTTTCAGCACCAGTGCTGATATGCCATCCGGCCCCGGTGACTTATTTACGTTGAGATCCGCAAGAACCCTTTTGACTGCCCGGGCCCGAAAGAAAATCAAAGGCATAGTATAGGATACCCTTTCGAGAACGGGCAGTGGTTGATCGCTTTCCGGCAAGAAAGAATTTCTTGCAAAAAGTTCAGCGAAAAGGGTGGCCTTATCAACCGGGTCAGTGAATGATTGATCGTCCTTTAAAAGAGTTGGAATAGAAGAACTAGCATTATCCCTTACTCTTTTAACAAACGACCAAAAGGTCTTACTGCCCCGAGGAGCAGAAAGAACTTTGGCACGTAGACGCTATTCGTATAAAACCTTTTCGCGTCTAAGTACCTTGGCACACTCGGTTCTCGCCTTTTTGCGGTGCAGATCAGTAACGGCGTTCTTATTCGAACGCCAATTACTAAACGCTGCCTCTCTGGATCTGACTGCATTTTTGCACGTCTGGTTAAACCAACACTTGTGTTTTGATTTAGCCGAAATATGCTTCGTTGGAATAAAAAGTTTCATTCCTAGCATAATAATATTGACTACCATTTCTGCAGCGGCATCGACGTTGTCGTCGAGAAAACAGATTTTCCAGTTAAAATGCCGAAAGAAATCGTTGAGCTCGGCCCAACGAGCTTTTTCATATAGGAAAATAGAGCGTTTTGGCGCTAAGTTGGAAACGCTACGAAGAGTAGAATATGAAAAAGATGCAGAAATAGTACTGTGATCCGAATTGCCGAGAGGTGCAAGTATTTTCACTTCATACTTTTCAGGGTGAGAAGTGAGGAAGAGGTCGAGAGTGTTCCGCGATTGCCCTTCAACACATACATTGTGTGTTGGCTCATTCACAAGTTGCGCAAGATCATTATGCGCGGCGAAAAGCTCAACGTATTGGCCCTCGGGAGTTGTATGGCTCGAATGGCGAATCCAGGATGAGTTGTGGATATTAAAATCACCAGCAACAACGATTTCACTATTCGGACAACCCTCCAAGATTTTCGAAATTGAATCGGAAAGGGCATCGAAGCCATCAAGGGATTTAGCCAATTCCGTGTTTGGACTTCTATATAGAAACCCGAAGTGCAATATGTGCGACCTGATCTGGAATTTAACCCAAAGAGAGCTAAATTCCTTATCATTACAGTACAACTGTTGCTGATACTGGTACACAACATCATAGCGAATGTACATTGCAAGGCCCCTATGTAAAGAAAAAGGGATAGAAGGTGATACCCAGGTATGTGAAAATCCTGTGGATCAGCATCCTCACAAACCTGAGTTTCACATAAGGCGAAAACATCCGGACTATGAAAACGAATGTGAGCATATACAGAAAAGTAATTCGCTCTCAGTCCGCGTATGTTGCAGAAGTCTATACGAAATCTGCCTGTCATAACAAAATAAGAAAAAAATAAAATCAATGTTCCTTACGAGTGTATATGGGGCACAGTAGTCGAAATTGTTGCTGTAATTGGTTATTTAATGTCCAGTGTTATACCTTTGACAGTAAACAACCAGGCAACAATTTGACTCCCCGCCCCCTATACACCGTAGACAATGGAAAGGAAAGGACAATGACACTTATTAAGGAGGCATAAAAGCCCCTTGCTTGGTCATTATAAAAAACAGAGCCGTATAGCGAGGATCAGATGTATTTTTTTTTTTGTTGATATATTTATTTAAAAGTATTGTTGCTTGATGATGTTGATGCTTGTTGTTATTGTTGTTAATGTAGTTGTATTTAAATGTATTGATATTTGATAATGTTAATGTTTGTTGTTATTGTTTTAAATTTATTTGTTATTTAACGTTTTTTTTTTTTTTTTTTATATAGATTTATGGTTGATGTGTAGTTAATAATGTTATTTGTTTCATTTAAATTTAAACGGAATTTATAGGGACAAACGCAAACACGACAAAACAAATTTAAAAACGTGTTGACAGCACGACGGACAAAACACTACCAATTGGGGGTTGTGACAACTGAATTCGGTTGTGACAACTGAATTCTGTTGTGACAACCAAATTTACGAGGTTGCTGCAACTGAATCGATTTGGTTGGATCAAGATATATGTGTAAGTTAAATATTAACGGTACTTTGATATTCGATGCTTTTACTAGTATAATATATATCGGGTCCGCCATCTAACGTTTTTTTTCAACTAGTGCTTATTTCGTGAATGGTAACACTTAGCTCATGTCTGATTTGACAGATAATTAGTTTTATCCTTCCGCTGAACGAATATGGTCCGCATGTTCGTTATCTTGTGAAAAAAATGAAAGAAACTGGCATCCTCATCGATAAACCAAAGCGTGAAAAGCCAAAAACAGTGCGTACACACGAGAATATTGCTGCTGTGGCAGAAAGTGTGCGTGAAGCGCCATCAACATCAATTCACCGTCGTTCTCAACAATTGAACATTTCGGAGACATCATTGAGACGAATTTTGCATAAAGACCTTGATATGACGCCATACAAAGTCCAATTGGTTCAGGAGTTCAAAAAAAAAAGTTATTTGGCGGACCCTTTAGATGGGCACGTGAGTGAATTTTGACTCACACTCACTCATGCTCTCGAGAGAAAAATTTCAATAACGCACACTTACTCACGAACTTTTTTTCTACTCACACTCACACACACTCACTTGAGTAAATTCAGATTTCAAATTCACGCAAATTCACGAAATAAAATCTTACCGGAAACAAATAAAACTTTAAAATTAAGATAAATTGTGAATTTTTAAATCAAAATTGCTCTGAATATGAAGTTTTGCCAATTTTATTGTATTTTAAAAATATGAAATCGGCGAACAAATTAAAGAAATCTGTATTAAATGCAATTAAAAAGTATTTGGTGACATTCTACTCACACAATCGTTTAATTCTCACACTCACGTGAGTGAAATCAGGCTTCACAAACAAAAGTAATGTTGCGAGTAAATAGTTGAAACCGTGTTTTTGCTGGGTTGTGTAGTAAATGTTGACACAATCAACTTAGTATCCTAAAGGCACATTTTTTTTGTGATTCCTTCATTCCACCAACAATTGGAATGTTATGTCCAACCATGTCTGTAACTTGAACTATAACACTAAAACTACTTACATAGAAGGTAATGTAATTAATGCGTTGACCACCATGGCTTTACATAACTTTTTACATTACTCGGTAATATGCAGGGTTGGCAACCATTTCATTCGCTTATCGGTATTGGATAACGGTGTTTTGTAAATATTTCGTTATGGTAATTTAAGGTTACCGAAATTCTAAGTTATTGTGTTATGTTATTTTAAGGTTAAAGTTATTTTAAAAAATTAGTAGCCGCTACTAAATGTTAGTAAAATTTCAATAAACTGCAATTAAAATCAGCAAAAACATTTACTAAATATTAGTAGACAAAAAAATCATTAAAAATGTTCAAGTTTTTTTTAATGCGAATATGCCCTTATGTCCTTATGAAATAATCAATCTTCTATGTTTTAGCTAAAATTTCTGTTGATTTTATTCTACAAAATTCTACAAAATTTGAGGTAAACATAGCAAAAATTTTGTTAATATTACAGCTTTTGTTTGCTATTTTTAGTCTACAAATATTTAGTAAAAGTTTTTGCTAAGTTTACAGAGTAAAATCTGCTAAATATAGCAGTTTTTTCTGCAGTCATTTTCAACTAAGTTTTAGTAGCATTTTCTGCTATTTTTACTGATAAGTGCAGAAGTACATTAACTCATTACATCCGCTGGACATTTTTGAACAAAACTTAATTTAATTTAATTTTTTTATCTTAAAGCGCTCTCTAGTGGATACATTTTTAATTTTGACATAATATAAATAATTTACGGTTTAAGGAAATTTATAAATTTAAAATTTAGTCTTAAAGCGCACTCTTATATACTATTACCCTAACCGAGCACTAGCTACTATGGCCTTCGGCGCGTTGTAGCGAAAACAGACCAGTGCCTCTGGTGGGAATCGAACCGACGACCCCCGCACTGATAAGCCAGCACGCTATAAACTAGCCTACAGGGGCACACTTTGTGTAGTTATTTATTAAAGTATTTATTAAAGTATTTATAAATCCTGATCATTCCGCCGAGTAACCGGCGTCTTCGTCAAATACGGACATTGATTGACACGGACTATTGATTTCTTTTCTTGCATTTGACTATGTGCTTAATATTTGTTGATGGATCTACAAAAAAAAAACATCATAGTTAAATAAACTTTCTTCATAATATATGTTTTTATTTTACCTTCTTTCTATTTTTCAAACAACGTAGTTTTTACATTCCAAGAACAATTTATAGGACATACAAAAAATTACACAGTTAAGCACTAAATATGCATCGGAGATGCGACTTATCAATTCTGATAGATTTTAGGTCGTAGATCATGAATTTGAACCCCAAATTTTGATATTAGCTCTACCCAGCAAAATTTTTTAGAACATTTTACCTCTGAACCTGTTCTAAAACAACTTCTTTTACCACCGGTTACATGGAACCGGTTCTAGAACTGGTTCCAGGGAGTCGAAATGCAAAAATTTAGCAAATGATGTTAATTTATATGCCACTTAATTCATTTAATGAAAAAAACGCCATAAATTTTACATCTAAATTTTCAGAAAATTCCATCTGGGGTACAATTTTTATAATTTTTTTTTAAATTAATTTTGTATGAATTTACTATTGAGAAAATATAAAAAGTACATTTTTGAACAGGCATCATTTAAAATCGTTATTTTTTTTAGAAAAACGCACTTTAATTAACTAAAACCTGGTTGGTATTTATTAGAAAATATGTGTTAAACATATTTGAATGTTTTTATCTGAATTTTAATAATTGGTTTTTGTCACAGACTTCATATTTTTAAGGCATAAAAATATATAAGATTTTTGTAGTTTAAGCAATTTTTTTCTTAAACGAAAATAAAAATCGCGAGAGTTTTTTCCATAAATTAAGTAAAGGTACATATTAAAATTTTGGATCTTCTTTTCGTTGAGATTTTTTATTTAGGAAATCGTGAAAAATGAGAAATTTTAACTTTAAATATATGCATGGGGAAAATTGTCGCACTTTACGAAACGTGTAATATATATAAATTAAAAAGCATAGTTCATTATATTTAAATGCTGTAAAAAAGTAGCGTTTTTGTTTTACATTTTTTACATTTTTGCAAAAAATTAATCAAAAAATCTAAATTTTCTACAAAAAGTTTTTTGCAAATATTTCTTTATATAGCTAACTTTAAAATTCTAGCTCAATTACCGTGATGTACGTCCAACGCCATTTAAAAATTATAAGTCGCAACCCAGATGCTTCAACTTTTTCTAATTTTGTTGGACTGTGTTATTAATAATTTTTTATGTTTTTCTAAAGTTTTAAAAATTTGTAAAATAAACTAAATAACAAACACAATATAAATTTAAAAAGATAATAAGTTCCAATATGAATAGATCTGCTCATATTTGGGACCGAAAATTATCCAATATCACACATCACATCAGATATGAACCGATCTGGAACTAGATCTGATCAGATCTGTGCGTAAAGTGCATCACAAATGCCTTATCTTATCATATATGATCTGACACCAGATCTAATTATATTCAACCACATCCAATCAGATTTAATCATATCTAGTTAGATCTAATCCCATCTAATCTTTTTTACGCGGGTTTTTTCGGTACATTCAAAATGGTTATTAATTCCCAGCAAAAAATAGTGCTTACCCAGAAACACTTCTGAAACTGTTTAATTACGTAGCCCTATCAAAGCAAATCCAGAAGGCATGATTTTTGTTCGCGACGTCCCATTTGGTATGTCTCTTTTCAGCAGGTGAAAATCGCTTATTTTATGTGTAAGCAATAAATTCATGCCTTCGTAGCAAATTAAAAGTCCTTTTTTTTGTGTATTGACAACATTAATGCTTCATTGTATGCATTATTTACTGCTTCAAAAGAATGCCTTTAGGAAAGCACATCAAAATGTCTTCCTAATTGCTTTTTTGTATACAAGCGCAATTTTGGAAGCATACAAATGTACACTTAGAATGCTATGTATGTAAAGACCACTGCAAATGTAGTTAAAAACAAATTAAATTTCTCTTAAAGAAATGAACCGCAATTGTAGTAAAAATTAACCCATATGCAGTAAAAAATAAACATTTATTTGTTTTATTTTTTAAATAAAAAGAAACTGCTGTATGAACAGATCTGGCACCAGATATGATCCAATATGAATAGATCTGCTCATATTTGGGACCGAAAATTATCCAATATCCCACATCACATCAGATATGAACCGATCTGGTACTAGATCTGATCAGATCTGTGTGTAAAGTGCATCACAAATGCCATATCTTATCATATATGATCTGACACCAGATCTAATTATATTCAACCATATCCAATGAGATTTAATTATATCTAGTTAGATCTAATCCCATCTAATTTTTTTACGCGGGTTTTTTCGGTACATTCAAAATGGTTAATAATTCCCAGCAAAAAAAGTGCTTACATAGAAAGATTTCTGGAACAGTTTAATTACGTAGCGCTATCAAAGCAAATCCAGAAGGCATGATTTTTGTTCGCGACGTCCCATTTGGTATGTCTCTTTTCAGCAGGTGAAAATCGCTTATTTTATGTGTAAGCAATAAATTCATGCCTTCGTAGCAAATTAAAAGTCCTTTTTTTGTGTATTGACAACATTAATGCTTCATTGTATGCATTATTTACTGCTTCAAAAGAATGCCTTTAGGAAAGCACATCAAAATGCCTTCCTAATTGCATTTTTGTATACAAGCGCAATTTTGGAAGCATACAAATGTACACTTAGAATGCTATGTATGTAAAGACCACTGCAAATGTAGTTAAAAACAAATTACATTTTTCTTGAAGAAAAGATGACTTACATTTCAGTAAATTCAAATAACATTGCCATTTATTTTTACTGTTCAAAAAATGAAAAATAAACATTTATTTGTATTATTTTTTAAATAAAAAGAAACTACTGTATAAAATCAATGTAAAATCATAATACAGTAATTTGATGTGGTTTGTTTTTTAAATGAACTACAATTGTAGTCAATATTGAAATTTCTTCTACAAACTGACTGTTTTTTCACTTAAATATAAATATACTGTATATACTACAAATATTTACAGCAGAAGTTCCCTGAGTGTAGTTACTGCTTACCAAATCGAGATTATTTTTTGCTGGGTTGCCTTTCAATTATAAAATGTTTTGCTACGTCACTGAAGGTACATAAATAATAACGGCACACGTAGCTAACATCGAAAGCAATCAATGAACGAGTAAGCCAACAAAACGCATTTACATGTTGTACGCAAACATGTAAAGAATAGCACTACTACACTGATAGAAATTTGTGCGTAGCATTAATGAATTCCTTCATTAATCCAATGAATTTTTTCATAAAAAAGTCCCCAAAGAAACGTTTCATTGAGTCAATGAAAGGTGTTTCATTAAATCAATTTTAATGAATGGTTTCATTGACCCAATGAAAATTTCATAAAGTATTAGAAATTTTTTTCATTAATCCTAGCCTAATCGTTATGAAAGTTTCATGTGTTTAATGAATAAAATTCATAGTTTGTATGAAATATATTAGTTGATATTTAATAATTTGCACTTTTTATGATTATTTTAGCATAGCATTAATTTGGTGGCTATTGAGATATTATCATGCGTTCTTATTATTTATTAGGTCTGCTCTGGTCCAACTTTAATTTATTTATTTATTTTTTATTTTATTAATTAATAATCATATAATTACAAATTATATACTATTACCCTAACCGAGCACTAGCGAAAACAGACCAGTGCCTCTGGTGGGAATCGAACCCACAACCCTTGCACAGATAAGCCAGCACGCTACCAACTAGCCTACCGGGGCGCACGAAACTTTAATTTATTTCTGTTTTTATTGTTTTATTTCTACAAAATTGTTCACTCTTTCTTTACATTTTTTATAATTTGTGTTAAAAGATGACATATTTTCTTATATGTTGGTACAAAATATGTAATTTTTCAGTTTTTTTTATTTAAAAATGATAGTACAAAAAAAAATATTTTTTTCATTGATTTAATGAATTTTTTTATGAAGTTATGAAAAAATCATAAGAAATGTTAATGAAAAAAATACCAGTATTAATGAATTTTCATTCAGTTAATGAAATTTTTCATTAAACCAATGAATCGATTTTAATGAAATTGTTTCATTAATACTATGAAGGCAAATTCTATCAGTGTAGTATCCGTCTATTCAATTCAAAATCAATAAGTTAAAACAATTATGTGCACTCAAAAAATGCTGTTCATGAACTACAATAGAACTTCGACAGATGCAATTCAAGTTTCATTTGTAAACTTTATTTCCGAAGTCTTAACTACGCCACGAAATGCATATAAACCGTGATCCAGATTTTCGATGTTTTACTTATCCTCTCTACTGCGTAAGACGTATATATACGTTTTATCAAACCTACATATATCCTGTTGCGTAAGATGTATACATACTAGGGCATTCAAATTACTCGGGTTTGATTATGTTCGCGAAGACGAGTAATTTGATTTTAAGGTTTTTAATTTATCCGATTAATCGAGTAACCCGAATAATTTCTATAGTTTTATTTTATTAATTTTTGCTTAAAAATAAATAATAACACAAAAAGCGAATACAAAATCAGGAGTTCCGAAACTTTTTTTTTTCAAAACTAAAAATATAACTCATCTAATTATTTAAAAATTAGCAAATTTTTTTAAAACAATATACAATTGAGGTGTTTTACTTTTTTCTTTCGTTTTATAACGTTTGAATTTAAAAAAAGATTAAGGCGTTTTTTGCAAATATCAAAAATAATAAGGCATAGCAGTTCAGGGGGGTTACCGCGTAACTCGAATCGAAAATCAAAATTTTTCGAAAAGAACTTCCGAATCGAAAGTAAATGCGTACCGTGTAATTCATTCGGAACGACTACAGAGTTGTATTCATAATAAAGAGGGAACAAACTGAAGAAAACGTGGCAACACTATTATCAAATGTCAAAATTACAAAAAATCCCAAAACAAACAAAATTTGAAATCAAAAAAGAAATTGTTTTTCATTTTAAAATATAAAAATGGATTGCGTTTGTTTGTGGTTTGATAAAGATGACGATAATTCCATTCCTGAGAGAATCCAGAGAAAAATAGTAAGGGACAAATCCGATATTATGAATCTAAATGATAAGTGGTATCTTTGTTAAAAACGTTTCTCTTTGGCTGGTGTGAAGTGGATACTCCACTACTTCTTCAGAGGAAAAATCTGAACTCATATTGACATCAGTTTGATTTTCAATGGCAGTTTCAAGAGCGGAATTTCCACTTATTGATGCCATGGTGTTTAAAAAAAGTTCTGGCCCCAAACTCTTAAGTACCACTAACTGCCTCTTCAATTTATAGCAAATTGGACGTTTGCTGTTCCAATGGAGTAAGAGAACAGTATCTGCTTTGACCACCTCCGCACAGTGGTCAATTTCGCGAGATAGCGGTCAAAACTCTATAACTTTTGACCGGATTGGTATTTTTTTTACGCCATTTGTTTTGTTCAATAGGAGGGACTTTAAGCTTCAATTTGCGTGTTCAAACGTAAAAATCGACTGATAGGAACGTAAGTAATGTGGAGTTAAAAATGCATTTTAATTTTTTGTTGAGTTTCCATGTAAAAGTTGAATATTTTGACATTTTAAATAGGTATTTTTTTTGTAATTTCTTATTTTCTTCAATCGTATTTTACAACCAATACTTATTTATTATTCCTAAACTTAATTTTGGTCAGAAAATGCCAACATTTGGCCCCAGACATTTATTTAGTCTCAATATTCACAGGGGCCAAAGGTTGGTTTTTTTGGAAGAAAGCTAATTCTTGTGAGGATTAAACTGAAAAATAACACTGAAATTCCCAACAATATCAATACCATTTGGATATATTATATACAGAACACAACATCGATAAAATTTTAAGTAAACTTTTACTATTGATTTAAAGTGCACATATATTTTATTTAAATGTATTAATAAAAATTTATATTAAAATTAGAAACAAATTATAATCTTTAAACTAGTATTAATTAAACAATATTAGTAAAAATTTCTTCCAAATAGCTTTGATTTTCATTTTGAAGTAGTTGTTTAGCTTCTTCATCTAGCTCTAATGAGGTTGATTTCCATTTTTGTCATTAGAATTTCCTTCTCCTTGCTTTGGCTGGTCAATTATAAAGCCTATCTCACGGTATTTTTCTTGAATATCTTTTTTTTTTTGCTTTTTTTTTCCAAATTTTCTTTGTTGTTTCTCACTGTTTCGCCTAACGGGCCAAATTCCAAATCGTATCCCAATTTAAGAATAAGCTCCATAAAACGAATTCTAGCATGAAGAGGTGACGTTCCAAATTCACATGCTTCATTAAAACTATCGTCTTGTGTTGGTGGTTGGCTCAATTGACTTGATGTTTTTGGCATATGGTGCAGCTTGACGAAGACTTTGTTTTGGTTAAAGCTTGTGCAACTTTTCCATCGATCATTGTAAGTGACATTTTAAAGTTAACTTCGATTCATTGGTCATTAAATTCAAATATCACTGGTTGAAGTTCTTTAATTTCTTCTCTTATTTTGCCAACTTCTTCAGTTATGACATCTTTAGTTTCTTTTTTGTAAGCAAACTTTATTGGTCTACAAAATTTTGTTGACGAGGGAATTTCATTCTTCCATACATCTATCTCTGCAGCTCTACTAGTTGACGGCTCTGAACCAATATAAGTTTTTGTTAAACGTAATGGAACGAAAGAAATCATGAATAAATTGGCATCTGATGAATTTTCCGCATTACATTGTTTGTATTGTTTCTGGCCAGAGGACCCATCACATCCCCATTTAGAAATTAAAGTCATGCTGCAATTTTTAAACTTCTTTAAATAGTCAGCATCAAATGTCTTTAATAATCGTTCTGCAGTGTGTTCAAGAAGATCCTGCAATTTTATTTCTGCTGAACTTGAAGTTACACTAATAGCAGTTGGTGAAGGTAAGCAATCTTTTTGGGCAGAAACTATATCTCGATATGATGGAAAAATTCCACAATTTTTTTCATTGGTTCGCTTCCGCAATTCTGTATATTGGTTTTTAGTCATTTTCAAATCCAAAAATAGTGCAAATGCTTCTTCTGGAGTAAATTTATTTTCTTCAGTTGGTGTCGGCATACTTTCTAAAATCTTTTTTGTGCGTCTGGGGCTTGCTTCCACTATTTTTTCAATGATAGCAATTTTACTCTTTTTAGTTTTCGATGGTTAAATTTGATGCAGAAATGAATCCTTTATGATGCTACAAGAAACTTCTTCATTGATATGTTTAAGCTTGCGTCTTCGTGATCTTTCACTACAATTATCAATTGGCTTTGCTGGTCGACCACCTTTTCCAGTTTCCGTGGTAGTTACTGATGGCTTTTTAAAAATAAGTTTATTTCTTAGCCATTCTTGGTTGCGTGAGTACAACAATTTCTTGTTTCTGGAACATTGATTGTACCGTTTTCTTAAAGTGCTTAAAAAGTTTTTTATTTTTAAGTTATGAATTTTAATTTCTTGTTTGTCGCATATTTTGAAGAATGGATTATTCATTATATGTAAAATAATGTCGTTTTCATCTTTCCGTTCAAAATATATATCAGATAGAACACTATAACTGAATTTAGCCATTGTTTAAACAATAATGAAGAAAAAAAATAATGCATGGATTAATATACTATTGCTCGAAGTTTCAACATGATCTTTTTTACCTCTTTGAAACATAATATAACAGGTACTTGGTTTCACCAGTTATTTCCATTGGTTTTAAATTTATTTGCAATTTTCAGGTATTTAAGTTGTGTAATATTAGATGGCAATAAAATCTTTTTTACCTTTTCCAAATGAATTGCTAGATACCACATAATTTGAGAGTTAACAGGTACTGGTAATAATATAACAGGTACTTGGTTTTACCAGTTATTTCCATTGGTTTTAAATTTATTTGCAATTTTCAGGTATTTAAGTTATGTAATATTAGATGGCAATAAAATCATTTTTTACCTTTTCCAAATGAATTGCCAGATACCACATAATTTGAGAGTTCTATTGTCATTTTTGTCAAAGTTTTGATACACCCTTCTATGTGGACTAGGTCCAAATATGGGCCAACTTCTCCTAATTTCAACAGAATTATTTTTTGGGTCAATAAGAACTCTTGTACAAAATTTCATCAAAATATATGCATAATAGCCACTTTCACATACAAATAACTTCTCAAAAAATATGACGTGTATTTGTACCGAATATCTTACCTTGGGTCAGCAAAATTGCTGTAGCTCAAAAAGTGCAGTCCCGATGCATAGACATGTATACATAGGAATGTAGGGGAGAGTTAGGACTACAAAATAGTAAATTTGTGTTTTGACTCAGCTTGACTCACAGGAGTTGTGCTCTATGAAGTAGGAAATTTCCGAGAAATTTGACCTTTTTTAAAAAAATGTTTAAATTGTTCTGAAAACAGTAGAGCTTCAATTTTTTTACCAGTAATAAGAAATAAGTTAAGTTACAACACAAAATTTATTTTGTCCAAAAATCTTGAAAACCAAAAAAGTTATGATCATTTAAACTTTAAAAATTAACTAAAAATATCATAAATTTAGTAAATTCTGAAAAAGCCTATTTTGGACCACCCTGTTCTCAGTGAAATAGTTGAAATAGAGTTCTAATTTTTTGGCTCCCGAGGTTAACTACTGTCTACTTTCATATGAGTCTAATAACTTTAAAATCGGAGAACAAAAACCAAAAGGAGTTTTGGCCGCTATCTCAAAATATTGACCACAGTGCTCCGGTTCCAGAAATGCTGCTTCGGTTACGACGGCATTTAGCTTTTACATGAGTCTTGTAATTGGCCCAAACCTATTGGAAAAATATGTTGTAAAATATATTATTAAAAACGCTCATTACACAAACTTACTTTTTTCCAGCTATTGACAACACGTTCGGGTGGTCCGAAAGCATTCAAATCCGAACACAACTTTTTCCACAAATTGTTTGACTTATTCTTAGCATCTGGGACTTTTAGATGCGCTTTTGCTAATTCTGAATGTTTGTCCATGAAGTAGACCATTACCTCATATTGTTTTTTATTTGTGTATAAATTTCTTTTTGGAGCTTGCCTTTATAAATTTAAAACACAAATATTATTACATTTAATATAACATGTTTATTGGGTAATTTAATACATATTTTTGTAAAAATAAACAATATTATTAAGTTTTTTTCATTTGTTAATCATTTTTTATTTTTTAAATGTGTAAATACTTACATTTTTAATATTTTTTCACTTGTCACTAGCAAAATAGCTTTCGAACAATTTCCGAACGTTTTTATCGCAAAAACAGTTCATCTTCGTAATACAGAGTTGCATTTTCGAAAGGGATTTTTTGTTCGAAAAGGGGGAAAAAAATTTCCGCACTTTCGAGAAAAAAAGTACGAAAATCGTATTACGCGGTACAATTTGTTCGTATTCGTACATTTTTCTTTTCGAATCGAGTTACGCGGTAACCCCCCAGGCCTTGAAAAAATATAGAGAAAACTTATATTACTTTTTCACCTTCGTTAAAATTTTGAAACCTCGTTGAAGTTTGAAAGATAGATTTTTGTTCTATTTAATTTTTATTTTTTTTTTTTTTTTTTAATAGGTAATTTTGAACTTATGTGATTAAGTTGAAAATAGATCCGGATGCAAGAAAAGACTGAATGACCCAATCAGGGGGGTTACCGCGTAACTCGATTCGAAAAGAAAAATTTACGAATACGAACAAATTGTACCGCGTAATACGATTTTCGTACTTTTTTTCTCGAAAGTACGGACATTTTTTTTCTCCCTTTTCGAACAAAAAAATCCCTTTCGAAAATGCAACTCTGTATTACGAAGATGAACTGTTTTTGCGATAAAAACGTTCGGAAATTGTTCGAAAGCTATTTTGCTA
The DNA here is from genome assembly GCA_021234595.1 of Delia radicum. Taxonomy (NCBI): domain Eukaryota; kingdom Metazoa; phylum Arthropoda; class Insecta; order Diptera; family Anthomyiidae; genus Delia; species Delia radicum. Next base: position 214,623,471 of record CM037852.1, read on the forward strand.
GTGACAATTGAAAAAATATTAAAAATGTAAGTATTTACACATTTAAAAAATAAAAAATTATTAACAAATAAAGAAAACTTAATATTGTTTATTTATACAAAAATATTTATTAAATTACCCAATAAACATGTTATATTTATACACAAATAAAAAACAATATGAGGTAATGGTCGACTTCATGGTCAAGCATTCAGACTTGGCAAAAGGGTATCTAAAAGTCCCAGATGCTAAGAATAAGTCAAATAATTTGTGGCAAAAGTTGTGTTCGGATTTGAATGCTTTCGGACCACCCGAATGTGATGTCAATGGCTGGAAAAAAGTAAGTTTGTGTAATGAGCGTTTTTAATAATATATTTTAAAACATATTTTTCCAATAGGTTTGGGCCGATTAGAAGACTCATGTAAAAGCTAAATGCTGTCGTAACTTAAGCAGCATTTCTAGAACCGGAGGTGGTCCAAGCAGATACTGTTCTCTTACTACATTGTAACAGCAAAACGTCCAATTTGCTATCAATTGAAGAGGAATTATCGCCATTTTCATCAAACCACAAATAAACGCAATCCATTTTTATGTTTTTAAAACGTAAAAAACAATTTGTTTTTTTTAGTTAGTCTCTTTGAAATCTTTTTTGATTTCAAATTTTGTTTAGTTTTGGGATTTTTTGTAATTTTGACATTTGATAATAGTGTTGCCACGTTTTCTTCAGTTTGTTCCCTCTTTATTATGAATACAACTCTGTAGTCGTTCCGAATGAATTACACAGTACGCATTTGCTTTCGATTCGGAAGTTCTTTTCGAAAAATTTTGATTTTCGATTCGAGTTACGCGGTAACCCCCCAGAGCTGGAACACTAGTAAATGATTATGGATTTAATTCAATTCGAATTTTGCAAAAAAATTAATGTTTTTTTTTTTTGATAGTAGTTTTGCGATTGTTAAGATTATTATTATTTTTTTTTTTTTTTGAATATTTATATATTTAAAAATTTCGCCTCATTTGTCTTAACTTTATTTAAAGCTTCGATGTCTGCATAATTTAACATTCCATTTGAGTATAATAAAAGCGGTTTTCATTATTGGTGTTATATTTAATTCGTGTTATTTTTACTACGATTTTTTACAATAAAGCAAACAAATTTATAAATCAGCTGATTTTTGTTGTTCCCAGATATGTATCAAAAACTATTTTAATTTATGAAAAATTACAACATTAACAGAAAAAGATAAAATCACAAATTTTTTAGTGCAAAATGCTAAATACTTTTTTTTTTAAACTGGGTTTTTCGATATTTTTATTCATTTTAACGTTTATCCAATAGTTAACACAAAATAAATTTTTTTGACGGCAGAGAAGTTAGCTGTTTTTCTTGCTGATAAATTTATCATGCGTCTTTACTACAGTTTTTTATGTCAGGATTATTTACTACCAAACATGAATACGACTAGATTAGGTTAGATCAGAAGGCACTATGCACCGCGACCAATGTAGGTCTTTTGTGCTGCCTAAAGCTACCTACAGATTCAAGCTCCCTATAAAGCCAATTATCCTATTAGGCAAAATGTTCGCGATGTCGGAAGGCGAAATGAAGCGATCACCTAGAAACCTAAGTCTCCTATCACAAAGCCTGGGACATTCGCAGAGAACATGCTCCGAGGTCTCAGACACCATCTCACAAACCCTACACATATCCGTGTCCGATTGACCCTTCCTGTGCAGATGGTATCTGAGATTACAGTGTCCAGTTAAGTACGACGCCAGGATCCTCAAACCCCCCCTTTCAAGCAACAAGAGTCACCTCGACCCCCTACTGGAAAAAGAGATCAATCTCTTAGCCTGGCGCTGACCAGGAGAGTTTTCCCAGTAACCAGAGAATTCAGACTTTCTCCATGCCCTGAGCCTTTCCCTAACATACCCCGCATGTATTCCACAGAATGGTTCAGGACCAATAAAGGGCCTTCGGGCCCCGCGGTTGGCAAGACAATCTGCCCTCTCGTTGCCCTCATGCCCCTCATGACCAGGAATCCACCCCAAGGTTAGAGAGTTGCCCCTACCGAGCCTATTGAGAGTCTGAATGCATTCCATGACCAACCCAGACGACACCTTTTAATCCATTGAGGCCCTCAGTGCAGCCTGACTGTCAGAAAGAATGTAGATGCGAGATCTGAGCGTTCCTCTTCGCAGGTATTCCCCTGCACAGACACAGATGGCCCAAATCTCCGCCTGAAAAATGGACTGATATTTTCCCATAGGTAAAGCACGCTGGAAGCCTGGTCCAAAGACTCCCGCACCCGTGTTCCAATTCGACTGCTTAGAGCCATCAGTGAACCACAACTGAGAACCATCTTCCGGTTCCCAGGATTGATTGGTCCACATGTCTCTGTCAAACAACAACACATCAAAATATCTATCAAAGATCCATTCCGGTGACACTCTGTCCACAACCTTAGAAATCGGGTCATCTTTTAAGAAATAGTCATGTGACCCCTTAGGTCGCCCCCCCCCCTCATACCACCGAATTCACTAAGTCTAGAGGAACCCATACTGGCAACCTCCATTACAGAAATATGCAATGGTGGGATCCCCAGCATAACCCCAAGGCATCCGTCGGGCAGGTTCCGCCGGCCCTTGTAATGCCAACACACGCAAGACGGTAGATTCTAGAGCATCCCTTGCCTTACTCTGCTCAATTTTTGGCCACCATGCAAGGGCAGCATTGGTGATCATTGGTTTAACAATAGTATTGAACGACCAGTAAACCATTTGTGGCCTTAGGCCCCATGTTCTACCGAAAAGCCTCTGGCAGGCATAATATGCCCTGGTGGCCTTCTTGGAGACGTGGTCAAGATGTTCGTTCCAGGTAGGGGAGCTATCAAGAGTCACTCCAAGATACTTAACACTTAACAACGACTAATATCTCTAATTGTTGATGGATATGTTAAAAGTATCTTTAGAAATTGCTAAAAATGTGACATTTTAGACATTGGTCTCAATGCGGAACGATTTGTCTCCAAAATGACCAAAGAAAAATATTTTTTATCAGTACAGTATGGTGCCACTTAAACAAGTTATACCCCTATATACAAAATATATATATAAATTAAAACGGTAACTGAAGCATTGATTTATATTTTCTTAAAAATTATTTTTAAAAAATACGAAACAATTTAAGTTTTTTTTTATCAAATATACAGAGATAGAACATATTTAGATTTACTCGATTAATCGACCAAAATTGTTCGAGTTATTCGTTACTCGAAATTGGGCATTTTAATTTTCTCGAACAATTGTTTGATTGAAATTCATCGATTAATTAAGTAACGGTTAACCGATTGAATACCCTAATATATACGTCAACTCTAAATAAGTGCAGCATGTGTTTTGTGGTCAACCAGCGAAGGTTTTTCTTTATTTTGACTACGCAGTTTAGTAGTTAACGGTCATAAATTTGCATAAAAGAAAATAATCAGAATTTATGCAATTGTCACAGAAAAAACTTTCTTCGAAAATTATTTTATTGTACAGGAAATCATCTCAAAAACTTTTTGATTTTCGAACAAAATTTCAATCTAACTCCTTTATTTGATTTCTACTATTTCTATAATTCATACAACTAAATTTAAAATTGTAACATCTTTTTTGTTTGAATTTTACTAACATTACTTTTCGAGTGTACTTTCTTTAACATGTGTTTGTGAATAAATGTGTGTGTTTAACGGAAGAAAAGGACATTCGTTCGTTATTGAAAACTCAAACAAAATGAACATATTACATGTGCAAAGTTTTCAATACGACACGTTTCAAGTAGAACGTTCCGAGAAAATAAGTCAATTTTCATCAGAACAAAAAATTATTATATAAAGTTTAAACTTAACGGAAGCTTGTTAAAATGGTGTCAACACTTTGAATATACAGTTGTGTAAACAACAATAGCAGAATAAATTGGAAATAAAGCCAATATTAATATGAGGAATTTCAAAAATATTCAACACTTTGAGGAAAAATATTTAAATATTTTGTGTATGTATGTGTTCCGATGTTAATCATTTATCTCTAATGGCGAAAAAATTATGGCGGTTTTAAGTTAAACGCAAATTTTACTAATATTAAAATTTAAGTTTTTGCTTGGATTTAATTATAGTTGTGGTGTAATGGTTAGCGCGTTGGACTTTTACACAGAAGGTCCCGGGTTCAATCCCCGGTGCCGGCAACATCAAAATAATATGTATGAGTTTTTTCTATCCCTCATACGTATCGCAATGTCCACCTTCGATTTTCCCATAGCAATTAACCCCACCGAAGTAAAATAATGAATCAGGACTATGAACCAAAAAGCTTCAATAAGTTCGCCAACTCTCCATCAGGTGGCGAGCAACAACTGTTCTAAGACTTATCATCTCGCGCAATTACAGTGTTGCCATGTCTGAAGCCCTTCATCTTTCCCCACCTTTCATCTCTATACTATCCCTTTCCAAAGAAAGCAACACACTAAATATAGGAAGTATTTCTTGAGTGTTGCCTCCCTTTTTTTTTTAAAAAAAAAAAGGTAGACCATACTTGAAAAAAATATTATTAATCATAGCTCAATACCGATCACCATTGACTGTAATGTTCTGACCAGCTTCGTTTTTTATAGAAGTACTGACCAATAATTTCACCAGCCCATAAAGCACACCCCAAACAGTCAGTTTTTCTGGATGTAACGGTGTCTCAACATACACTTGAGGATTATCATCACTCCAAATACGGCAGTTTTGTTTATTGACGTATCCATTTAACCAAAAGTGAGCTTCATCGCTAAACAAAATTCGCTTATGAAAATCGGGATACGTATTTCGAACAGAACCATGATTTTCAAAATAAATTTGCACAATTTGGAAGCTTTGTTCAGGCGTCAGTCTATTCATGTTGAAATGCCAAACAAAACTAAACATATATCACTTGACAGCTGACAAAATGGCCTCCAGTTAAAAAAAGTGTTGCCAACTTAAAGCTTTATACCTGTATAAAAAACACGCTTTACCATCGGCAATTTCTAACTGTGTTTGCACGTCCTGGTTTCCAAGTATGGTCCACCTAACCTTGTTCCTTGCTTCTCTGTCTTCAAAAACCTTAAGAAATTAGAGGCATCTAATGTCAGTTTCAACAGGTGTCGAAAATTTTTAAAGTATATTATTTATTGCTGAATAATGAAAATAAAGAAATACTACTATTCTAGCAGACGCGGATCCAGGGATAGGGAAAATGGGATATTTCCTCCCCCAAAATAAATTTTTTCAATACAAAAATGTAAAAAAGATTAAAAAGTTTATTAAAAATACTCTAACTTACCTCCCCAAATACTTTTTTCTGGATCCGCGCCTGATTCTAGGAAGGGAGTACGACAACGTTTGGGTCACATTAATTATACTATTTCCAAATTCTTTCTAATTCTTAACTAAAGCCGTTTAAAAGTACTGGGTGGAAAACGGAACAGATAATCCAAAATGAGTTATATATATATCCTTTTTGTTTAAAAATTTTAAAATGACTGTTGCTTTCGGTCCCTGTAATTAAGTTTAGCTAGTTGCTGTATTTTAAACACACTTATTTAGCATTTATTTTAGCACTGCTATATTCTTAAACGCAACTGCAGTCACTCTAACATAAAAAAATTGTTGTGATAAAAATCAATTAATTTATATACAAGCAACATCTCCACCATACCCTACTGTCATAATCAGGCGCGGATCTAGGAAAAGGTTTTGGGGAGGGAACTTAGAGTATATTCAATTAATTTTTAATCTTTTTTAAATTTTTGTTTTGAAACATATTATTTTGTGGGAGGAAATTTCCCATTTTCCCTTCCCCTGGAACCGCTCCTGGTCATAATATTTGTATAATTTATTTAAAAACTTCTCTCTAGTCGTCCATAAATTTTAACAGAAAATTTAAACTTAAAAAATAAATATAAAATAAATATATCTATTAAATTTAAGTAAAAATTTTATTTCTTTGGAGCCAAACCATTTCCAAAATTAGTTACACTTTGTCTTATAAGTGTAATAACATCCAGAAAACAGTCTCAGTTGTAGCCACCGAATTTGTTCCCAGCAAAACCACACATTACCAAATAAGGGTAAAGTAATGTATTGCCATAGGGCTTCACGCATTACATTACAAATTACTTCACTGATGAATTTTACAGACGATGAGCCTAAAAGTAATGGGTGGACTCATTACCTTGTAGGGGGTAAAGTAACTGGTTACTTATATTGTTACATGGTGGGAAAAAGTAATGTGTCTATAAATAGATTTTCATTAAAAAAAAGCATAAAAAATTTTTTTACAGATATTATTTTTTTAATTAAATAAATAAATTTTTTTTATTAAATAAATTACTTGGTCATGCTGCGACTCGAACCTGGGGTCAACTTCTTGTTGGAAAATAATGATACAGGTAAGGAGTACACATTACAAGGTAATGCATTACTTTGTCGCACCCATTACCAAAGTTTTGCTGGGTTGCCAATCGAATTATGGCGGTTACGACAACCATCTTACTAATATTTTATATTTTAAGTCGTAAATGCTATTTATTAAGTTGTATCATTTAATATTATATTCCACATAAATATTATTACGTTCTACAAAATTTTATTGAAATTAAAAAACTTTTTTGTTTTTCAAGTATTTAACCGTGGTACTCTGACCGCGCCACAATCACCTTTAATATTATTTTGCTTATTTTCTATTTAAACATTTTTATATTTTTTGAATTAAAAAAAAAATGTGCTTGTATTTTACTGGCTTTAAACTCGGAATACAAGGCTGCCTATCTACCACGTCATCACAAACACTTACAAATGTTGAGAGCTAAATTTGAATTTAAGTATTTTGTTTGTCATGCATTTTTATGAAACTCTTCATCATATTTATGAAGTTGATGACAAACGATTTCTGAAACAATTTCATCAATATTATGAAACTTTTTTCCCTGAGTGTGGAGACAAATTGTCAAAGTTGGCAGTGCTAAGACATTGTTACAGGGGGTGTTTTAAATAACCATTTGCTTTTCTATACTCTGAATAAATTGTTTATCATTAATTATGAAAATAATTTCTAGTTTAATGTTGTTAACAAAAAAAAGTACAAGGATAAAAAAGTACTTTTGCGTACTTCTTTAGGTGTTATGCAAAAAAAGTACAATTGGGGAAGAAAAATACGCTTACTGGTAAAAACAGTACGCCTGGCAAGCCTATAAATGGACCAGTAAACACTTACAAAAGCACTGGGAATATATTAATTTAATAAAAAATGCACATCAAGCTAAAGACATCAAAATCAATTTAAAATAATGTTAATACCTTTCACTTCACTTCAATAATAATTTCGATTTTTTGTAATACACAGAAAAAACTAAAAACAGGTTTCAATTAAAAAATTTATTAAATCAATTAACATTTTAATTGATTTTGCACCTATCACGGCTATGATAATATTAATTAAAACTTTTATTGAAAATTAAAAAGAAAAAAAGCTATGATACTCAAAAAAAAAAAAAAATTGTGTGAGCGATACGTTGGTATGTGTGTTTTTGTTAATGTTGAGTATGTTTGTTTGTGTGTGTGTGTGTTTGTTTTGTTTGTAAACTTGAAATGCATTTGGTATTTTATACTAAAAATTTTCTATTTAAGCCACAGTGTATGAAAAAATAATTTGAGAATTATGTTCAAAATAAAATATGTATTTATAGATTTACAAGTCAATTAAAATATTAATTGATTCAATTAAATATTTGTATAGAAACAAATTTAATTCAAATCAAAACTTTTATTAGATACTTCTGGTTGATAATTTTTTCTGTGTACAGAACAGTTTTATATTTTTCAAATTTTTTTTAAAATTGCACCTAGGGTTTCTGAATTACCGGACTTTTTCATTTCCGGGGATTCCCGGGAAAACCATAAATATCCGGGGAATAGCGGAATTTCCCGGTAAATTTATTTTTTATAGCAATCACGATTCAAACCACCTATTCAATAACTTTAATTTCTAAAATTCCGCCAACAACGACAATCGCTAATTCAATTAGAAATTGATAGCTCTTTAATTGAAATATTTTTCAACTAAATAATAACTGATTTTATTAAAAAGTGATCTATGTTGTATACCTTCTTAAAAAACAATTGGATAAAATGTTGTTGTCATACCAAATGTTTTTTATAGCTTGAATTTTATAACATTAAATTTAATAGTATTGTTTACTATTTTAACTGCATATGTAGTTGATTACAGTTAGTTATTTTTACTACATTTGTGATTGTTTTTACAATTCTGCTATTAATTGTACTTTGGTTATTTTAACCGTTTTTTCGTTTGTTTTTACTACATTTGTATTTAGTACTTAAGCATTTAAAAATTACTACGTTTTAAGTAATTTTTATGAAAAATGTAGTCATCGCTTTTTTAAGTGCATTTGTAGTAATTTTAACTGCCATTTTTAGTCAAACCCAAGGTAACCCTTTTCAAAATGTACAATTTAATTAAATAAATTTGTGTTTTAATTTATGCCTTTGAAACGCACAAGGTTAGGTTATTATATTCTATTTTTAGAACATCCGTTTAACAAACTATTTAAAAAAAAAAAAACTGAAAATAGCTCACGTGTAAGGTTATAAATAAGTCGATCTGCACTGGTTGTATAAAAAATCGTTGCTTCTGCTGTTAATTTTTTTAAACGCACATAATCGAGTTTAATGATTTGTGTCATAAACTCATATGCATGAAGTGTTTGTTTGTGTGTGTTTGTATGTGTACGTTAGTGTACATTAGTGTATGAGTGTGTTTATTAAAAGTTTATATTTGTGTGTGTGTGTGTGTGTTGACAAAAAGGAAATGAAAATGTTGAATAGGTTTCCTTTTGCTGCCTGTTGCTCATGATAAGACATAAAAGGAAATTATATATTTTGCTGTTATTGTTGTTGTTGCTATTACTATTTTTATTATTTTCAATGCAGAAAGCAGCAGAAAAAAATATGAAGAAAAAGCTAAAAAAAAAAGAATGATAACAAATAAAAGAACAATCATAAATAGTTACAGCTACTGATAGACAGATAGATAGACGGGCAGACAAACAGACCAGTAACTCAGGATATGTAAACACATATCTAATGGTTGGTTGTGCAATAATATTGCTCACTTTAATGTAGACATTTAAGATTTTTTCCATAATAATTACACTATACAACAAAATAGGATAACGGTTTGGTAGATATTTATTGCATTTTAAAAAAGTTAGTTTCTCCTCTATGGGCAGGGGCATAAAGAAAAAAGTGTCCCCCTTAACGGCCTGTGCAAACCTATATTCTTCTTCTACTGTTGCCTATCCACAAATTGGATGTTAGCGGTCATGTGATTCTGTTTATGATGTCTTCGAAATTGGATCGGTCTGCAGTAAAGTCCATGAGTTGTCCTATATTCTGGACACCGGTACATGCTCTTATATTTCAGAGCCATGACATCTGTTTTCGTCCTAATCCCCTTCTTCCTTCTATTTTGCCTTGAATTGTTAACTGCAGGAGTTCATATTTTGTCCCTCTCATGACGTGACCGAAATTAGCAGTTTTTCTTTTCTTTATGGTCTGTAGTAATTCTCGTTGCTGACCTATTTCTTCTTAGAACATCGATGTTATTTATACGGTCTTTTAAGTATTCTCATATACGTCAACATTTGTGGCCGAATATTGGCAATAACGCGGCGAATGTTGCCTTTAAGTAGTCAATCGTATCGGGCTTATCGGCGTAGACAAGCGACTTCACATATCCCCACAGAAAATAGTCCAGCGGCGTTAAATCGCACGATCTTGGAGGCCAATTCACGGGTCCGAAACGTGAAACTATGCGGTTACCAAACGTTTCCATCAATAAATCAATTGTGGTACGAGCTGTGTGACATGTTGCGCCGTCTGGTTGAAACCACAGCGGCTTCACATCATGGTTGTTCAATTGATGAACGAAAAAGTCAGTAATCATGACTCTATAGCGGTCACCATTGACTGTAACGTTCTGAACAAGATCGTTCTTAAAGAAGTACGGACCAATGATTCCACCAGCCCATAAAGCACACCAAGCAGTCAGTTTTTCTGGATGTAACGATGTCTCAACATACACTTGAAGATTATCATCACTCCAACAGAATCATTATTTTCAAATAAATTTGCACAATTTGGAAGCGTTGTTCAGGCGTCAGTCTATTCATGTTGAAATGCCAAACTAAACATAAATCACTTGACAGCTGACAAAATGGCCTCCAGTTTCAGTCGAATTTCAGTCGGTTGAAACTATCGAACATCAGTTTTCACAACAAAGTTCGGTGAATTTAACTGAATTTTAGTTGCAACACCCAAAATATTCAAAAAACTAATGTAAATATAGTTGTACTAACTGAAGTTATAAGTTGTTACCATTAAAATACACTTTTCAATTCGGTTGTCACTTTATTTCTCTGTGTGTATGTGATTCATTGATACCTCATTTAAAAGCTAATATCGTGCTTTAAATAAAATAAGAAAAAAATAATTTTTTAAGGGCTCTTTTCGTTTTTATAATTATCTGCGGCATTTGCGTTTTTTTGAAAGAAAGCATAATTTAGACAACCATTGATGTAAGTAATTATTTTTAAAAGAATCACAAGAATATGTTTTATGATTTCCAGTAAATAAATTAACTAAGGTGTAGTTTTTCTACAAATTTCTTTGATTTTTTTTCAGTCTAATATTCAGCAAAAATTTTATTAATTTTTAGGAAGGAAAATCAGCTCGCTGATTAAATAAAAATAAAAATTGCTCATAATACTCGTAGTTATGAATTAACTTTTTTCTCATAAAATGTATAACAGTTATGTCCTTGATTTTTACCCAAATTGACCATTAAAATCTCAGTAATCTGCTCTTAATACGAACGCCTAAACAATAAGCAATATAATAAAGGCCTACTCCATATAATTTGGCTTCAAACCCATTTATTTTTCTTGCAGAGGTCGTTCCAATCAAAAGTTAAGACTATATCTGATATTGTTTTCCTAGAGTACTTCAAGTTTTAGTGCTTTCAACTTATGCCAAAATAAGACAACTTTTCGTAAAACACTTTTTGTACCATTATAAAAATTTAAATTTTATTAATTTCTTTTTTAACAGAATTTCTAAAAAACATTGTTTTGTACCCACTGTTGATCCATGATTTTTAAAATTTCAGTACTTGTAATAGACAAATTTCTAGTATTGTAGTGATAAAAAATTTGCTACTTGCTAACTGAAATTTGGTTACTACAAGGTTATTACAAAGTTATTATTTCCAACCAACAGGTGTCGAAATCGAACAGCTGTTTAAAATGTAATAAGCAGGGCAACCTCAAATATGTTGCATCATGTTTTTTCCTGCTCTTCCTTCTGAAAAATATATTAGATATTTATCCATTTCAGAACAATAGACCAATTCTGGCATTGATTAGTTTGCATATTTTTCTATATTTTGCTTTTAACTGCATATATTTGCATATTTTTATCATAAGAACATATTTTTGGGAAAAATCTAATTTTTTTTACATATTTTTGTACTTTTTGGAGCAAAAAGCATTTTTTAAACAGATTTTACGTTTTTTTTTTGAAAATCCAAAGGTTTTTTCTGGAGGTTGTAACACTAATTTTGGAAATTCAAACCATTTTTGCAAATTTGATTTTTTGCATTTTTAATGAGCATGAAATCGATGTTTTAGAGCATATTTCCTATTCCCTGTTAATAAGAATTCGATCAAAAGGTCATATATTTGGAAACGAAATTCACGTGTTTGCCAATTGATAACTTTTCAAATTTCATCTACTTATGCATAACAAATTTTTATTTGTTCTTACTTCATTCTTTTTATCTCCTTTTTTCCTCTCGTTTTCTTTTTTCTTCCTTTTTTTAATTTTATTTCTCTTTTTTAACTTTTTTCTATTTTGCTTAGGGGGGGGAAATTTCGATATTTAAATACAAATTTCGAAAAATTCTTTCCGCAAAAAGCAGGCAGTAAAAGTATTTTCCTTGTATGATTTGTTATTGTGTTAACAACATTTTGTTGCTCTAATCGAGATAAAATTTGTCAATTTTTTATTTGTTGATTTTTAAGACAAAATAATTAAACAAAATTTGAACATAAATTGCGCGATAACTTTTGGCGGTTTTGTGTTTGTGTTTTATTCAAAATCGTTATCAAAACATTCCAAATTTACACCAGACGGACGATGATAGATAAAATCCTCAAAAAAAAAAAGAACTCACTAAGTGTGCCTATAATGATGGATCATGGGTGATGACAGTTTTGACACTCATTTAACATATTTTTAGGTTCATGAACAACAAAATGAACAGTGAGGAGATAAAAAATAGCAACTTTATTATGCTTCAGATAATAAGTCTCGTTTTCAAGATCTTAAAATGATTCGGCTTTGTTAGCCAAAACAATTTTTTTTTATTTTTTTTTAAAGAGAAGAAACACTCAGGAAATTCTTCCTATTAATTAATGTGTTGCTTTCTCTGGAAAGGGATAGTGGAGAGATGAAAGCTGGTGAAAGATGGTGAAAGAAGAACTGCTTCAAACATGGCAACACTGTAATTGCGCGAGGTAATAAGTCTTAGAACAGTTGTTGCTCGCCCCTGATGTAGAGTTGGCGAATTTATTGAAGCTTTTTGTTTCATAGCCCTGATTCATTATTTTACTTCCGTGGGGTTAAGTGCTATGCGAACACCGAAGTTGGGTGTAGCGATACATATAAGTGATAGAAAACTCATACATATTATTTTTCTAAATTGATGTTGTCGTCACCGGGAATCGAACCCGGGACCATCCGTGTAACAGTCCAACGCGCTAACCATCACACCACAACGCCCACGAACAACAAAATGAACAGTGAGGAGATAAAAAATAGCAACTTTATTATGCTTCAGATAATAAGTCTCGTTTTCAAGATCTTAAAATGATTCGGCTAAAGCTACTAAAAATGACGTTGCAGAAAAAACTAAAATTACACACAGAATAAAATTAAGCTATTTGACAACTCTGTCACTACGACTCAAATTCTGTTATAAACGAATTTCAGACAGTTGGCACAACTTTATGTTAGTTTTCACAACAAAGTTCGGTTAATTCAACAGAATTTTAGTTGTAACACCCAACATTTTTAGAAATCTAATGTAAATATCGTTAAACTGAATTCATAAGTTGTTACTGTTAATATACACTTTTCAATTCGTTTGGCCCGTTTTTTCTCTGTGTGTAGCAGACTTTTTTGCTAAACATTAATAAAATAAGAACAGCAAAAATAAAACTGTTAACTGTACAAAATTTTAGTTATATTCGAGTTTAATTTAAGTAAACTACACTTTACCCACCTAAAATTAGCAAAAACTTTTACTGAATATTTGTAGATTAAACAAAGTAAAGAAAAACTCTAATATAAATCATAAGAAATTGTTGATTGATATTTTCTAAAAAATTTTAAGATGTCAGAAGGTCAAATTTTTATTTGCATTAAAAAAATATTTAAAAGTTATTTAATTTTTTTTATAATTTTTTGTCTAGTAATATTTAGAAAATTTGTTGCTGATTTCACAGATTATTTTGTTACCTTCAATTAACTAAAATTTATCTCAAATATAACTAAATATTTGTAGATTCAACAGATTTATTATTGCTATTTTTTATCTGGCAGATGAAAAAAGTTTCTATATACTCATATACAACTTGATATCATTATATATGCTTATATGTGTTGCAATATATATCAATATATTACAAAATGTGTTCATATCTTGTGTTGGGGTGGAAATGGTAAATCCTCCCACAAAACCTTTTCCTGGATCCGCGCCTCTCATATATCATTCTATCAAATGGTATATATTAGCATATCTTGTATATCTGACCTTATGAAATAGATATAGATCTATATATGACCATATACATATATATGATCACATATATGGTACAATCAATCAAAAATAATTCTATCACTTTTATATATTTTGTAACACCGTTTATAATTATAATACACTTAGGAAATTATGTTGGTAAAGACGACAGCAATTGTAGTCAAAAACAAATGAAATTTCATTTAAAAAAAAGACGACTTACATTTCATTAAATTCAACTAACATTGTCATTTGTTTTTTAATGTTCAAAAAATGACTAACAATTGTAGTAAAAATGAACCACATGGTAGTAAAAATTAAACAAACATTTATTTATTTTTATTTTTTTAAATGACAAAAAACAACTGTAAAAAATGAATGTAAAATCATAAAACAGTCATTTGATGTGAGTTGTTTTTTTAAATGAACTACAAGGTTAGTTAAAAGTTTTATTTGTTCTACAAATGACTCACATTTACATTAAAAATAATGAAACTGTATTACAACCCAAACAACTACATATTTTTAAAGCAGAAGTTCCCTGAGTGTATAAATGAGTTCCAAAATTTACTGCAAAAAACATGGAAAACTACGGTTTTTAGTTTTGTAATAATTATTAATATTTTTTTATTAAAGTACTAAAACGCAAGGTTATAATTTTTAGTTTTTAAACCAACGAACATATAGCCTAAAGAAGAACCAAGGTACTCAAACTCAACATCGGGTTTTAAGAGAAACAGTTTCTTAAAGGTTTTTTAAAGCATATTTTTTAGTATATACAAACAAAATGTTGTGTTAATTATACAAAAATTATGCAGAGAATACATTTTACAATACAAATTAACATTATAATTGTTTAAAAGCGTGAAATACAAATTTTTAGTGTCCGACCGAACAGTTCGGCCAGAAAATGCATTTGGTCTGTATTCGGTATTTAAAAGCATTATGGACAAATTTGGCGGATGGAAAAATGTTTATTGGGCTGATTAGATGCTATTTTGAGTGTCAAATTTGAAGAAAAGTCTGTAGTTAAGCAATAAATTCACTGTTCGGCCTCAGAAAGTTCGGCCAAATTGAAAATAGTTCGGCGGCCGAACTTTTAATTTTATAGCTAAACTTCGGCTTTTCTCTTAAATTTTATACACAAAATCGAATTAAATCGGCTCAACAAACATGTTTCCAATACCAAAATTTGTCATCATTGCCTCTAGATATCAAAAAACCAAAAAAATATAGTTTTTTGGCCGAACTGTTCGGTCGGACACTACAAATTTTCTTAAAAGCATAAAAAATAATTAATTAAAAGTACCACTGTTAGCACATTTTTCGAAAGTCTCTCAAAACCAGTTCAGGTTTTTAGAGCATCGTTGGAAACGGCTTGTTTATACAAATGAAACACCCAACCCTTATAACATGCGTAATGGTTTCTAAATTTAAAAAAAATATTTTAAAATTTAATATAGGCAATATACTTTCTACCACTGATCCTGTTTTGTGGTTAACAAAAATAACAATCTGAAATTGCTGAAGTACTAATTAGGGAGATTTATCCTTCATAAACATACATTTGTATGAAATTGTGTATACTTTCATACAATCATATACAAATACACAGAGAAAGTTATCAACCTGAAATATCTAATAAAAGATTTGATTTGAATTAAATTTGTTTCTAAACAAATATTTAATTGAATCCATTCATATTTTAATTGACTTGTAAATCTATAAATACATATTTTATTTTAAACATAATTCTCAAATTATTTTTTCATACACATTTTTTTCTTTTTAATTTTCAATAAAAGTTTTAATTAATATTATCATTGCCGTGATAGGTGCAAAATCAATGAAAATGTTAATTGATTCAATAAATTTTTTAATTGAAACCCGTTTTTAGTTTTTTCTGTGTATGTAACATTTAGTGCAATTTTACCCTAAAACTCGGATCTAATTATGTTTAGATGTATCAGTTCATATACATTCATATACTTTTATATCCGGTCAAAATACGGATACAATAACATTTAATTTTTATATAATTATATATATTTATATCTAAACTGATACAAGATACATTTACTAAAACAAAATTTCCATATCGCTGATAGGTGAAAAGTTGGTTGGTTGGTTTACAATTGGAACTAAAATTTTCAGATTTTAAAACTTTCGTAGTTTTTTCTATATGGATTTTGCGACGTTAAATAGAATTGAGTTTTGATCACAATATTTAAAAATTGGTTTCGTTTTATGCAATTTGAGGTATACCAAGTTGAGGTCAGCGCACCAATAACGGGATACGAATATAACAAAATTCTTGGGAATAGGAGTAAATTTTTTGAAAATTTATGTTTTTAGATTCTGAAATTCTGCTTTAGCACATAGTGTAAAGCGAATCTTCACGACAGACTAAATTGAAAAAGTACAAAAAAGATTTAATAAGCGGGTACAGCGGCAGTTTTATTCCAAACACATTTCGGTTTGTGACAACTAAAGCGCTGTATCATTTTCACCAAAACCTATATCATATAAAATATTTTAATGAATTTGTATTTCAATTTAGAAACCATGGATTGAAATTTTGATTTTCCATTGGAAATTAAAAATACGTATGTAGTAAGGTTTTTACAAAAAATAATAAATCGTACAAAAATTGTTCGTACGAAATTTAGCAATTTCCTTTTTAATGTATGAATATTCAAAATAATTTTCTATTATAATAAATAGTGTCCGACCGAACGTTCGGCTTCGGAGTTCGGCCAAAAAGTGATGTTCGGCCAAGTTCGGTGTTCGGCCAAATTAAGGCCGAAGTTGGCCGAATACCGTATATTTGAAGAAGAACAGTTCATTTTTGATTTATTTCACTTAAAAAACAAAATTTTCAAATTTATTTCACGTAAAAAACAAAATTTTTAATTAAATTCGTCATATACTTTAGTTAAAATAATAAAGTTCAGGTATTTCCATATTTTTGTTGAAAATTTCAAAAAAATAATTGAACTGACTTTATAATATTTTTGAAAAAATATTCTAAATTTGCTTTTTTACAAATTTATTGATGTTTGAATATTTTTTAATATACTTTAATGATGCTTTTTGTATTCAAAATCAACGAAAATTTAAATTTTATTCAAACTAAAAAAAAAATTAAAAAGTTCGGCTTCAGCTACGGCTGCGGCCGAATATTAAAAATTTGGCCGAAGTTCGGCTACGGCTTCGGCTTCGGCCAAAAAAAGTGACTTCGGTCGGACACTAATAATAAATACATTGAATTCATAAAGAATACACATCGCAAAGTTTTTGTAATATGTTTAATGAAATCCATAAAAATTTATGAAAAATTTTCATTTTATAAAAGTACAAAAAGTTTGCCGTGTGGTGACATAAACGCAAAGTTGGCTACCCTGAACATAAAAACCATACGTCAATCTGCTAACGTTGTGAAATGGAGACGGAGGAGATTAGAATATAAACGAAAATCTAAAAATAGAATGTTTGTGTTTCTTAGTGTTTGTCACTTCTGAGTATAATATACAATAAAAGAAAAGCTAATAGGAAAAAAAAAACTGCAATTTAGCTCCATTGCATTCGAGGCCATACTTGGGTGTGATCGTTAAGTGGTGATGAATTGGTATTGTTACGTTTGTAATGTTAGAAGACACGCAGGTTCGATTCTTATGGCCGGCATGTTCTTGAAAAATGTATCATATATAGACAATCTGACTATTATAAGACTAATAATAATATTAATACAATTTAAATGGCAAATCACTGATGGCTGATTAAAAAGGCAGAAACTAGTCTAGTCTGATTTGAAAATTAATAGTGTTTATAATTTTCTTCTTAACCTCAACCTTTCTAAATTAAATTTGACAAATGCATATTAATTAAAAATTAATTGCGACTATATGGCATTAAAATAACACTATACTAAAATTTCACTAATATTTAGTACAACATTTGGTTGGTTTTAGCAAATCGATTTCCATTAAGAGTTTATTAAAATTTTACTAAATTTTAGTAAATTTTACTAATTTACTTACTGCTTTTACTTTACTAAAAAACTACAGTCACGTTTTGCTAAAACCAGCACAACCAAATGCTGGCCTAATAGTAGCAACATTTTCTGTAACAATTAAAGTTTTTTCTCTAATTTTTAAAGGCTCTTATGAAAAATCTATTAAAAAGTTCTAATATATAAAAAAGCGGGAAATTTTTCAAGGCGGAAATGGCCTTTAAAAAGCCTGATAATCTCGTCGAAAGGGGGATGGTTGGTGAGGTTATATATTAAAATGTGATAAATAAATAATATCTATAAATTGATGTAACTTTAATTAAATTCCAACAAAATCTTTAATTTTATTATTTTAAATATGCTTGCAAATTAAAATCCGAACATTTTTGAAATTCCTCATATATGCTTCTACTATCTTTCTAAACAACTTCTTAAGAATTTATTTAGTCAACTTACTTTCAATGACAAGCCAAATGTTAAATTTATTGATAAAAATGCTAAATTTGAAGCACTTTTTGGTCATCTGAGATTGTTCTAAATTTTTATAGTGTATACAAAAAATTGCTCACATCTATTTTTTTCACCAAAACTGTGCAATTTATCAAAAAGTATTTGTATTTGACACTTACCTGTGATATTGTTGATATTTCGGCTTTTATCTATTGTGGTGTGGGCTGAAGATTGACAACGATAATTGCCAGCAAAATAAATGGCTAACGCTCCAATCGCTGCCCCTAAAACTGTTAAGGCAACAGCTAAAACCAACAGTCGACACCTTAAAGTGGATTCTTTAAGTAACCACTCACTTTGGTGGGAGGTTTGCGGCGAATGAGAGGCGGTCGTACTGTATGCGACTGGAGCATTGCGTTGTAATGTGGTTCTGGCATTGCCAAGTGATGTATTTGTATTACCACCCCCTGAAACTGGTTTACCACTATCGGTGCCTAAATATACGACGGTGGGAAATTTCATATGACCCAAATTATTGGCACATGATGGTGGCTGCTGTTGTTGCTGTGATGAGTGATGCTGCATAACTTCAGTTTCTGGCAATTCAGATTTGTTTTCACTACCCAATAAAGGTGAAATAACTGATGCTGTATCAACATCTTTGATTGAACCAACACCACCGATACCGCCACCACCATCGTCACCATTAGTTCTATTGGTTGTACCATGTCCATTATTTTTGGTCATGTATGGCGTTCGCAGATAACCATTGTTTATGAGTTTATTTGTATTATTATCCATTGACATCCTATATTCCTTCTAGTTTTTTTGAAGGATTTTCTTTTTTTTTTTGAATATTTGTTGGGGTTGCTTGGTTTTAATGGTTGATTGGTTAACTAGTAGTTGCTGTTTTTCTGTTTAACAGATTTGTGGAATTTTAAATTCCAATAGATCTTGTATTTAATCACGTACAAAATATACATAAATTTTGTTTAGTTATATTTATATAGTGTATCTTTACATCATTTTATGATGGAATACATTTGAAATTAATTTTAAAGCAAATTCTCCCCCTACTGCTGGATAACTTGTTTTAAGTGTTGGACCATCTTAAGTTTTACATCTAAAATTGCTAAATTAAATAAAAAAAAAAATTTAAATTAGTCAAAGAAATTTTGTTGGGAGGGTTAATATATGCTCACAGATAAATAAAGTGTCAAACGAATTGAAAAGTGTATTTTGGTGTTAACAACCAATAAATTCGGTTAGTACAACCATATTCAAATTTGATTTCTAAATATTTTGGTTGTTACAACTAAAATTCAGTTGTATTAACTGAATTTTGTTGTGAAACCCAATATTCAGTTGTAGTAACCGAATTTGAGTTGTAGTACCCGAATTTCAGTTGGCAAATGGCTACATTTTTCTCTGTGTGTGGGAATTATATGAACCATTTAATTTGAAAGTGTCGTAACCCCACGAAAAAAATTTTATATATAGTCATATATAGCTTGATATAACTTGAGATAATTATATATAATTACAGGGACTGAAAGTTCATGTAAATGCATATTTTTTCATATTTTGCTATAAATGGATATTTTTGCATATTTATCTTTAAATGCATATTTTTATTGCATATTTTTATTGCATATTTTTAATTATTTTGTTTAAACTGCATATTTTTATTGCATTTTTCTAAGGTTTTCGAAAAAAAATCACTTTCAATTTTAGTTTATAATTGGCAAATAAACATTAAACATTGACAAATAAGATTTTTTTTAAGTGATTTTAATCAAGCACTATCCACCATATTCTTATAAAAACCTAAACTGGGATTTTGATAGTATCTAAGCAAATTAACAAAAAAAACGTGAAAAGAGAAACACTTCAAATTCAGAATTGTTTATGTTTTTCAACTATTTTTATTAAGTTTTAAAGCTAATTTGTATTTTTATTATTAATTAATTAATTTATTAATTAATAATCATATAATTACAAATTATATTCGATTACCCCAACCGAGCACTAGCTACTATGGCCATAGGCGCATTGTAGTGAAAACAGACCAGTGCCTCTGGTGGGAATCGAACCCACGACCCCCGCACTGATAGCCTACGTTTTGCACAATTAACACAAACTTTCAATTACTTATATTAAAAACAATTGTTAGTGCGCTTTTCCAGATGTTTCTTGGCCAAATTGATTACATTTTTTTTTCAGTGTTTTCTTTAAGCTAGTAGGGCCTATAGTTTCCAATGTAATTAAAAAACCATTTAATACATAAGTGCATATTTTTTTTGATTTTAAGTGCATATTTTAAGATTTCTCATGCATATTATAGGCTCTTGTCCCGGATAATTACATATGTAACCATATATATTTACATATTATGCCCAGTAAAAAAAGGTTAAAATATGCCGTCATATATAAAGAAATATGAATTAGTATGTTCCCATAGATATGTATATATTAGGCCCGGTCGATTTGTATGGAGGCAAAAAAATCGCTCAACGTTCAAGGAAAATCGTATTCTAGGGATCAAAATAAGAAACTTTGCTGAACGAAATTCTGATGTCCCGACTTTTGACCCGTAGGGTCAAATTTTGAAAAATTCCACTTTGACCCATTTAGAGTGCCCCAATCGAATCCAACCCAATCGAATATAATTTATACATTCATCTGCTAGAGCGTCTTCCGGAGAAGAAATAGAGACCCTAATCTTGGAAAGACTCCTCCTACTTTCTGAAATATCTCTATCCCGAGATTTGTACATTTTGCTATAAAAACACGGCTAAAAAGGCCCTCTTTCAACTTAAATTTCAACCCCTTAACGGTCACCTAGAATGATGATTTATGCATTAATCTGCTAGCGCGTCTCCCGGAGAAGAAGTAGCTCCAATCATCTTGGAGAGATTCCTCCTACTTTCTGAAATATCAAAGTAGGCTTTTTCAAAATTTTAACTTTTGGGTCAAAAGTCGGGACATCAGAATTCGTTTTAGAGGTATGGTTCCTTGGGCAAAGTTTCTTATGTTGATCCCTAGAATGCGATTTTCCTTGAACGTTGAGCGATTTTTAAATCGACCCGCCCTAGTATATATAGTTAGATATGCTCTTTTTAGCACAGTAAATCATATCAAATTTTATATAGCAGTATGTTAAAAATATTATCTAAGTGCATTTATATATAATTAAGTATAGCTCCACGTAGAAAAAACTTCTAACAAGGAGAGTCCATTAATGGGTTGCCTCCGATGCGAGGAAATTTTGATATGTTATAAAGAATCAAAAACTAATATACCCATATTTTTCTTAGCTGCGCAATCTCACATTTAGGGGTTGAAAAGTGGGTTCAAAAATTAACCTATTTTCTGTTTTTTGTGAGTTTTTAATATATATATACCAAAGAAACTATATTTAAATTTGATATCTAATGAAAAGTATTTGAAATGCGCCTCACCAGTATAGAGTGCATGCCCGTGCATGCTCAATTTCTCGTAGTCTTCGAAAAAACACGTAAATTTTGGGGGTTTTTGTACTATATATAGTCGGGTCATGTCCAAACTCACATATATTATTCTCTTTTAAGTTTTAGTGCACCCGAATTTTTTATTTTTTCGATATTCGTTATCGTTTCGAAATTTATTGTTAACCTAATGTGAGATTGGGCAGAAAAAAAATTTGAGTCTTTCAATTTTTGATTCTTTATTAAATTTCATCGCAATCGGAGTGAACCCACGAACGGACTCTCCTGTAAGTTCATTTATATATAATTCAGTATTTGTATCAGTTTATATCTAAACTGATACAAGTAGATATAAATATATAAAAACTAGATATTATTGTATCCAGATTGTGTGCTGTTATTATCTATAATAAGATCCGAGTTTTGGTCTGGTAAAATTGCAGTAAATGTTACATTTTTGTATATGTTTGTATAAAACTATACACAATTTTATACAAATATATGATCATAAGAAACATATTACTTTTTTGAGGTTTCCAAAAAAGCTACGGCACAAATACATAAGTGCATATTTTTTTTGATTTTAAGTGCATATTTTAAGATTTCTCATGCATATTATAGGCTCTTGTCCCGGATAATTACATATGTAACCATATATATTTACATATTATGCCCAGTAAAAAAAGGTTAAAATATGCCGTCATATATAAAGAAATATGAATTAGTATGTTCCCATAGATATGTATATATTAGGCCCGGTCGATTTGTATGGAGGCAAAAAAATCGCTCAACGTTCAAGGAAAATCGTATTCTAGGGATCAAAATAAGAAACTTTGCTGAACGAAATTCTGATGTCCCGACTTTTGACCCGTAGGGTCAAATTTTGAAAAATTCCACTTTGACCCATTTAGAGTGCCCCAATCGAATCCAACCCAATCGAATATAATTTATACATTCATCTGCTAGAGCGTCTTCCGGAGAAGAAATAGAGACCCTAATCTTGGAAAGACTCCTCCTACTTTCTGAAATATCTCTATCCCGAGATTTGTACATTTTGCTATAAAAACACGGCTAAAAAGGCCCTCTTTCAACTTAAATTTCAACCCCTTAACGGTCACCTAGAATGATGATTTATGCATTAATCTGCTAGCGCGTCTCCCGGAGAAGAAGTAGCTCCAATCATCTTGGAGAGATTCCTCCTACTTTCTGAAATATCAAAGTAGGCTTTTTCAAAATTTTAACTTTTGGGTCAAAAGTCGGGACATCAGAATTCGTTTTAGAGGTATGGTTCCTTGGGCAAAGTTTCTTATGTTGATCCCTAGAATGCGATTTTCCTTGAACGTTGAGCGATTTTTAAATCGACCCGCCCTAGTATATATAGTTAGATATGCTCTTTTTAGCACAGTAAATCATATCAAATTTTATATAGCAGTATGTTAAAAATATTATCTAAGTGCATTTATATATAATTAAGTATAGCTCCACGTAGAAAAAACTTCTAACAAGGAGAGTCCATTAATGGGTTGCCTCCGATGCGAGGAAATTTTGATATGTTATAAAGAATCAAAAACTAATATACCCATATTTTTCTTAGCTGCGCAATCTCACATTTAGGGGTTGAAAAGTGGGTTCAAAAATTAACCTATTTTCTGTTTTTTGTGAGTTTTTAATATATATATACCAAAGAAACTATATTTAAATTTGATATCTAATGAAAAGTATTTGAAATGCGCCTCACCAGTATAGAGTGCATGCCCGTGCATGCTCAATTTCTCGTAGTCTTCGAAAAAACACGTAAATTTTGGGGGTTTTTGTACTATATATAGTCGGGTCATGTCCAAACTCACATATATTATTCTCTTTTAAGTTTTAGTGCACCCGAATTTTTTATTTTTTCGATATTCGTTATCGTTTCGAAATTTATTGTTAACCTAATGTGAGATTGGGCAGAAAAAAAAATTTGAGTCTTTCAATTTTTGATTCTTTATTAAATTTCATCGCAATCGGAGTGAACCCACGAACGGACTCTCCTGTAAGTTCATTTATATATAATTCAGTATTTGTATCAGTTTATATCTAAACTGATACAAGTAGATATAAATATATAAAAACTAGATATTATTGTATCCAGATTGTGTGCTGTTATTATCTATAATAAGATCCGAGTTTTGGTCTGGTAAAATTGCAGTAAATGTTACATTTTTGTATATGTTTGTATAAAACTATACACAATTTTATACAAATATATGATCATAAGAAACATATTACTTTTTTGAGGTTTCCAAAAAAGCTACGGCACAAATATTTTTAAGTTTTAATGCACATTAGGGCGCCCCGAAAGTGTACAATTTTACGTAATAGTGCTCAAACTATGATTATTTTCCAGTTGATTATGAAAAAAAAAAAATTGAGAATACTTATAGTTCGCTACTCGTATTTTTTATATTTTAGCATATATACTTATATATAATTATATATTAAAGTATATATGATTTCATATTTAGCTATATCAAATACATGTATATGAAGATATAAAAAAAATCAACTTATATGTAACATATGATACAATGATATATCATGATATATAGCGCTATATTAGAAATTTTCGTAAAAATAAGTATGAGATGTGAATATATATCGTTACATATGGCCACAGATGTGAATACATATCATTACATATGGCCACTAGGGTGGTCCTTATTTTTCAACTTGCGATTTTTGGGGCTGCCCCACTCTTAAAATATTTGTTTGGGTACAAAAATTTACCATGCAAAAAATTAGAGTTCTAGCATAACGGGAAGATGTCCCGCAGCAAACACTAGGTTTTTGATTTTTGTTGAATAAAATTTTCAAAAATGCAAAAAAGTCACTTTGAGGTACACCCAAAATATTTATTATTTTTTTTGTACACAAAGTTAGGATTAGTTACCGATTTTCTGTGAAAATAATATTTTTTATCTGAGTAGTTATGATTAAACCCAACACAAAAATTATTTGATATTTTTTTAATTTTGAAGAAAAAAAAATTTGTAATTTTTTTTTAAATTATGCCCATTTTTCCAAGGGCCCCGATTTTTAAGGGCGATGCGGGACATCTTCCCGTTATGCTAGAACTCTAATTTTTTGCGTGGCGTATTTTGACACCCTAACAAATATTTTAAGAGGGGGGGGGGGGGGGGGGGGGGGGGGGGGTACAGTCAAAATCTTCGCCCATACAACGAAAGACGACCTAATGGCCACATATAAAATTATATATAATTACATCAAATTATATCACTCCATATATAAATTTTATTCGTCGGGTTGGTGAAATTTAAAGTTGTATGTCTATGTTTTATGAATTTTAAAGTTTTATGTCTTTTCGAAAACCCATTATTTTTTGTTAAAAACGGCTTAATCAAAGATTCTGATTTTTGTCTCAACATTTTGCAAAAAAAAATATTTTTTGTGTTCGCACTTCTGTCTAAAAGCTTATTTCGACGAAGCAAGAGAAGTGTTACTGTTAATCCATGAACTAGACAATATTCATATGAGATAAGACTATATTAAAACTACGCATATATTTAATTATTTTTTTTTTGTTACTTTTTTTTTGTAACCGCCGACAGGTTATAAGTTCATAAATTTTGTTATTTATTAGTTTTTTCCCCATAAAATACAAATTTTTTATCCCTATATCGACTAATAACAGCAAAAATGATTAATTGCCTAGTATCGTCGGATCAAACTCATACATAAATTAAATGCTGATAATGTGATAGAATTTAATCTAATGATCAATAATTTACAAATATTTCATACATTTCAACAACAGCATTTACGATCCAATCATGGTCAACGTGTTTGTAGTATTTTATTACACATATGCATTAATTTTGGCAGGAGAATAATATTTTGTTGATTACTTTCAATGAATTTATCTATGAATTATCGTAAATTACTTTTAAAATACACTGAGAGAATACATTTAGAAATCTAATTTTAAGTATTTGAAATGTATTTTATTATTAGTGTTTTCTATTTTCAATAGTAACATTTAATTATTATCTCTCTTTGTGCGCCCCGGTAGGCTAGTTGATAGCGTGCTGGCTTATCAGTGCGTGGGTCGTGGGTTCGATTCCCACCAGAGGCACTGGTCTGTTTTCGCTACAACGCGCCGAAGGCCATAGTAGCTAGTGCTCGGTTAGGGTAATAGTATATAATTTGTAATTATATGATTATTAATTAATAAAAAAAAAAATTATGATCTCAAACATGACAATTCAAAATGAAATGCAATTTTAAAAGATCAAAAATAAATACAAAATTCCCAAACCAAACATACAGGTACCATGCAATGTAAGAACCTAATAAGAAAACAATCAACTATATGTTGTGTTTAAATATTACTATACATGCCGGATTCGCAATTCGTTCCCAGTAATGGTAACATTAGCAGTTGGTCTGACAATCCTGCCAAATAAAATGCTTTAAGATTGAAAGCTGTTGGCTAAACTATATATAATTATCAGAAAAGACAAAAAAAAAAGAAAAAATATTGTAAAAAAATTTTAAAAGTAAAAACTTAGAAAAGCTGCAATTACAATAAAGTTTGAAGTCAATAGATTAAATAATAGTTACCCTGGTAAACATGTTTATATGGAGTCTAATATAATTATATGTCATTTGATAAGTTACCATATATCGTCACCTAAAATGCAAAAGGACGTAACTAACATATTTACCTTTTTACAGGAGTAGCAAAAAACGCCCACAGATATTTTAACAATATGGTTAATAAAACTGATAGTTTTAATTATAGAGAAAAACAATTTTGTGAATAAATGTAGTTTGATGCAGTGCTTCATAATCACTCAACCCCACTTTAATATTTTACAGGGCAACCAGAAAAATGCGCGAAAACAAAAACATGTAAGATTCGAACTGTATTTACAAAACCGCTATTTTTTATCGTAAGAGTACAAAACTGTGTGTGGGCATGTAGTTTAGCCAAATGAATCATAATCATCAATAAACCCGATTTTGGAAACTTTGTTAGTTACGCCCTTTTGAATTTTAGGTGACGATATAAACATCGTTAAGCGTTAGCAGAAAGTGGGGTTTACAATCTTGACAGTATTGTCCTGTTAACCGATTGATAACAGTGGCCAACCGTTAGTTTAAACGAACTTGCCACCGTTGGTTTAACGTTGGTAATTCAAAAAATTGTATGCTTAAATTAAATTAATTTTGAGAAATATGTCTAGCAAAACACATTTAAAAAGCAGCAATACAGTTCGGTCTTAGTGTTATACATCATATTTTAATGTGTGAAATAAATAAATTGGTGAAAACAATATTGACAAATAATAATGTTAAGTTTTCTGTGATCTTCTTATTTTAAACGAGCTTAAGATCATTTATTTATTAATTATAATTATTTATTTCCAATATTTCGTCCCCACATTGGGTGACTTCTTCAGGGAACAATTATTACAATTTGATAATAATTGTTCCCTGAAGAAGTCACGCAATGTGGAGACGAAATATTGGAAATAAATAATTAAAATTAATAAATAAATGATATTAAGCTCGATTAAAATAAGAAGAATTGACAAATAAGTTTGCGGGTGGTACTGGCAAAACACGTGATTAGCAAACAAAATAGTGTTTTCCTATTACAATATTAGTTGTACCTTTGGTAATTGTTAGCATGGTGGGCTTTACAAAAATAGCAATGGTTTGCCAGTACTATCTTTTTTTGGTACGGTTGGCATATTCTACCCAGGCAGATACAAATTTATCCGAAAAATGGGTCATCTACATGTATCTAATTATATCAAATTAGACATAATTTGATCCAATTTTATTCCTGATTCGTCCATATCCGGGACATTAAATTTTATCTAATTTGATATATATATATATCTGTTTTTATATAATTTTAGCAGACAGTTGGTACTGCTTTTTGGGATTTTGTCCCTAATATTACTTTCACCTAAATTGTTATAAATTTCGAACAAAAATAATACACAAGTATTTCATTCAATTTGTGCAAAGTTAAAAATAATATTAAATGATTACTTTTTTCTATTAATGTTTATACATTTTTATACATTAATATTTTTATGAATGATTATGTGTGCCCTGTAAATTCTTATATTCGTTAAAACTCAAATTTTCAAACCATTGCCGATTTGCAAATTATTTAAATCTGAAAGAATATTATATATACTGCGTAAAAATGAGACAGGTATTTCGCCAACAATATGAATACAATGAAAACATACGCATTTTGTCTTTCATAATGAGCTTTCACACTTACATTAGTCATACCTCTGTGTCGTTGAAAAAAAAGTAAAATATTTTTTAAAAATATGTGTGCATTTTTTAGTTTATTTTGAATACTAACTTCGGATTCATGTCAATTTTCCAAAGGTAAACACTTAAATTGATATTTTAGAGAGTCTTGTACACTTTCGTCATTCCCCTGTCATCAAAATTTTTTTTATTTTTTTTGTATATATTAGAGTTCGTTTTCAATTTTTTTTTTTTATTTTGATTTCTGGATATTATCACTTTTTAGAAGGTTTTTGTATCAATAAAAATAATGGCGTATTTTTTTTTTTTTAATTCCAACTCCTTCCCGTGCCTATAGGCGACTCAAATCGCGGATTTTGGGTCCCTTTTCCCATACAACAAAAACGGCTAAATATATGTCAAATCGTACTTCAGTATTCGATTCTACGGGAAAACTTAGGCCCATAGGCTTTTTTTTAGTTTTTGGAATGCAACAGAATGCATAATTAGAGTGGTCCAAAAAAATATTTTAAAAAAAAAAAAATTAAAATAATTTTTTTTGTTAAATTTTTTTTTTACAATGAAAAAATACTTACATCTGAGAAAAATGGTCCAAAAATTTTAATTCTGTAGTTACCCGTTCAAAAGTTATTAAAGTTTAAAAATTTAATTTTTTAGTGAACACAAAATAATTTATTGGTTTATATAATAATTTATTGGATTTGAGTCGCCTATAGGCGCGGGAAGGAGTTGAAATTAAAAAAAAAAAATACGCCATTATTTTTATTGATACAAAAACCTTCTAAAAAGTGATAATATCCAAAAATCTATTTTTCAAAATTAACTCTAATATAAATATATATTTTTTTTTTTGTTTTACGTTAGACCTACACACAGGTGCTAAAAATAAGGCAAAAACAAAGTAACAGGTATTGACTTTTGAAACAGGCATTGACTTTTATCGAGAGGCAGAAAAAAAACCGCTATAGTAAAATTGAAGACAATCCAGTGCAGTATGAAGAGCAAAAGTATGAAAAAAAATTAAGAAATGGATGTGTACCTTCGGTAATTAAGTAGATATTCTTAAATGGATTAAAGCCACCTACACTCAAAAAAATAAGTTAGTAGAAAAGTTAGTAAAACGTTTTGTAAATCAGGTATACTATTTTTTAGCAAAATTTTTTGCTAAAATCGTGTTTTCAGCTAAAATTTTTATTATACTTATTCTGCACTTAACTGTTTTATACTAATGCCTTACTAATATACTAATGTTTTACTAATTAATTTTGCTAAAAAAAAATTCTGTTGATAAGCACATTAATAGTGTGGACGACAACCAAATTGAAAGATATACGCAGAATGAAGTAGATGTCGCGGCATGTCAAGATGTAGTAGAGAAGAGGAAAATGATACTAAAAAGTACAACTCTAATAAGGTATATAAAATAATCAACCATGGAAGACTTTTGTATCTGTTTTTCATACATAAAACAAAATTGAGGATTAAAACAACTTAAATAATTGTCTATTAATAAAATAAAAGACAAAAGAAAATATTTAAATTTAATATGTATTTCTATAATAAATGTTAATAGATTAATTGCAAACAAACATATATAGATATGTAGACAGAGTAAAGCGAAAGACATAGACATACATCTTATTTAGATTTTTATGGTTCCTTTTTCTTATTGCAAAAAAGGGTTGTTTTTTTCGTTTCGTTTGTTTTTGTTTATTTTTTCGTTTCGTTTCTATAATTATCTTCGGCAGTTGCGTCCTTTAAAAGATAGCATCATTTAGACAACCATTGATGTAAGTAATTGAAAGAAAATTTTTGTTATGTTATATATATTTATTTCTATATATTTTCAGATATTAAATTAATTCATGTCGTCAATGTGTGAAAATGAAAATTTTTATATTTCGTTCGTATAGTAAATTATTTTTAAAAGAATCACAAAAATATGTTTTATGATTTTCAGCAAAATAAATTAACTAAATTACAATTTTTCTAAAAAATTTTTGCGTTTTTTCAGTCTACTAAAATTCAGCAAAAAATTTATTAATTTTTAGAAGGCTTTTTTATTTCTAATCTACTAAGTGTTAGCAAAACTTTTCCTGAATCTACTAATTTTGTTGCTAAAAATCAGCTCGCTGATTTTCAGCAAAAGATTTTGCTGACATTAGCAATTTTTTTGCAAGCACCCTCCTGACTAAAATTTTGCTGACTCAGCAAAATTTTTTGCTGACTTTACAAACTTTTTTTTTTTGAGTGTATCTGAAATACTCAATTCTGCAAAAAAAACTGTAATGCCATAAATGGTGTCGAAATTCGCCCTTACACTCAGGAAATTTCTGCTTTAAAAATATGTAGTTGTTTGGATTGTAATACAGTTTCTTTATTTTTAATGTAAATGTCAGTCATTTGTAGAAAAAAATTTATTTTTTACTAACCTTGTAATTCATTAAAAAAAACACATCAAATGACTGTTTTATGATTTTACATTCATTTTTTACAGTTGTTTTTGGTATTTAAAAAAACAAAAAAAGTAAATGTTGGTTTATTTTTTACTGACATATGTGGTTAATTATTACTGCAATTGTGAGTAATTTTTTGAACAGTAAAACCAAATGACAAATGTTAGTTGAATTTAATGAAATGTTAGTTGTCATTTCTTCAAGTGAAATTTAATTTCTTTTTGACTACAATTCATGTCGGGTTTACCTTCATAATAACCTTAGTTTCACCCAGTAAAAATTTTTCATGTTTTTAGAAGCACGATAAAACAAATACGCTGATGTAAGTGCTTATTTTTACATAATATTTAGAAGCAGTAAAAGAAACGAATAATTTTCGTATAAAAGTTTCTGGTATTGAACGTTCGTCAGTGACCCTGTTTTTTTTTTTTGAATAATGTAATATTTGTTATGTTTTTATTTGTTCGATTGCGTCTATATGAAATTTTCTGTGCAATCACTGACCGTGGTATAGATAAACTGATTTCTAATGCCTCATGCACACGCACTACACGTTAGACAGAGCGCTTTAGCGCACTGATCTATCGTCAGGTCGAGTTTTGTTGTGATTAAAACTAGTTTTATTCAATACACGTTGTTTTTGTTCTTGCATACATAATCTCAGAAGTACAACTCCAACAACACAACAGTTCTATTTTAAGAAACTTACCCCACTCTAATGTCCACTGTTTTCCCATATGTTGTAAGTGATGCCACATCTATGATATATTCTGTGTATATTCGATAGATGTCGCTTACGTAGTTAGGGAATTGCCAGAGAGCAAAGTTTGATTTTTGTTTGAGTTTGAATTGTAACGTCTTTTTACAGACAATTGCAATTAATACTATAATTAATATGCAATTTTATTTAATTTTAATTGTGAAAGGCGTGGTAGAGAATAATGAGTGTATTTTCTAAAAATGCACCCATTTTTTACTGAAAATTATGTAAAAGAAGTCACTTGAAAATTATTTCGTTATAAAATAAATATGGTTATATAATGCTACATAAAATTATTAGGGAAATATTTTCAGTATGACTTCACATATAGTATAATAAGACTTAGCATGGGACCATATATAATCATATCAATCACTATATATATTCGGATTATTATTATATGGCTTATGTAGTTATGTATGGGATAAGATTTGGAGACATATAATACTATCAAGTACCATATAACAAATTCTCTCAATAAAAATTTTCAGATGTATTTTTATATAATGATATAAACATACAAAAGAAAAAAAGTTAATTTGCCTTCTCTGATAATTGAATATAAACATATATGGTAGAAACAAGAAAAACAAATCGATTACTTTTACATAAAACTATATATGGCATCACATATAAGTCGAATTAAAATCACATCTAATTTTAAAATGCATTGATTTATATTTAGATTTTCATTATTATTTGAAATGTGAAACAAAATATTATTGCGGATTTCCAAACAATTTTAAAGTATTTTATAAAGCTATATCAAATTGTATCAAATTATATATTACTTGATCAAATTAGACATACCCATTTTTCGCATCATATTATATCAGATGTGATCCCATGGGATCACATGAGATAAGGTTATGTATGTCATTTTTCGGATAACCAACATATGATGTGACATGAAATTATATATATAAATATATATGTTTATATATACCCATATTAGAACTTTTTTCATCGGGGATACAAATTTTCAAAAAAAATTTCCATTCCAATGACTTTTCCTTATGCACATCATCTACACTGGGGGCTTAAATTGCACAGTTTCAAGTTTTTTTTTTATTTATTTGATGGCTTTAAAAATTTTGCGTGTTTGCTGCTTGTCAGAACAGCAGGAGGGCCTGTCACGAAACACGATCAAAAACTTATTTTATTTGGTTAGTTTAATTTTTGTTTTTGTTAATATTGTTAATATATGAATATTCGCCCATAATACTCATTCAGAATTCAGTAAATTTTGTTCTTTATATTTTTTGTAATTTATTGAATATGATATTATTGTGTTTTAATTTATTTTCAAGTTTTTTTTTTTTTTTGATAAACATGAAAATCAAGTTCTTTGATTCTTTTAACGATTTTGCAAAAAAAAAAAAAAATGTATTAATTCATATTCAAAATTTATGGGCAGTATTTTGATAAAATTATTGAAATATATATGATACACATATGATACCAGATAACAAAAGTTAGTTAATTATTCTGCTAGTTATCGTTAGTTGGTATGGTAAAATAAATTCATATACACAGAGAAAAATTTAGCTATTTACCAACTGACATTCGGTTACTACGACTCAAATTCGGTTACTACGAATTTCAGTCCGTTTGTTAGAACCGAACATTAGTTTTCACAACAAAGTTCGGTTAGTTCAACTGAATTTTAGTTGCAACACCCAAAATATTCAGAAATCTAATGTAAATATTGTTGTGCAAACTAAATTTATAAGTTGTTACCCGTTATATGCACTTTTCAATTCGGTTGGCACTTTATTTCTCTGTGTGTACGTTCAATTTGTTTTTATGAAAACAAAAGTAAAATTTTATATTTTTTGTACAACTTTAATCACTTGTCAATATGTTTTTAATCCTTACTGACTTGTTATTCGACTGTCAACTTTACTTTACTTCTAGTTTTTTATCGTTCCGTAACGTATGAGATGCAAGTTGAAACTAAATTTTAAAATTGAAAATACATTGACTGTAACCGGTAAAATTTTAAAAAGGATGGCTTGTAAATTGTTGCTTTGCTAGCTTTACACCATTTACAATTGAAAACAAGTTGACCACATTTTTTTCTTTATACCCTTCACAATGAACCCTTACATATCAAACAACAAAAAAATTTTTAAAAAAATATATGTTACTGGTGAATACAAAATTTTGAGGCGAAAATCTTTGTTGGATGTAAAAAATAAAATATGTGTTTAAAAACCTCTAAGCGTCTGGTGGAAAAATATGACATTACACTTAGGAAATTATGTTGGTAAAGACGACAGCAATTGTAGTCAAAAACAAATGAAATTTCATTTAAAAAAAGGACGACTTACATTTCATTAAATTCAACTAACATTTTCATTTGTTTTTTAATGTTCAAAAAATGACTAACAATTGTAGTAAAAATGAACCACATGGTAGTAAAAAATAAACCAAAAAATTTTTTTTTTATTTTTTTAAATAACAAAAAACAACTGTAAAAAATGAATGTAAAATCATAAAACAGTCATTTGATGTGAGTTGTTTTTTTAAATGAACTACAAGGTTAGTTAAAATTTTTATTTGTTCTACAAATGACTTACATTTACATTAAAAATAATGAAACTGTATTACAACCCAAATAACTACATATTTTTAAAGCAGAAGTTCCCTGAGTGTATATTTTATACATCTGACACTACTACGAATTGTCCTTATATACAGCGCATTATACACCAATTTTTATGTAAAATTAAGAGGTACTTTCACAATTTCACTCATAACTTTCTAACCGCTGAACCGATTTTACTCATTTTCAATACCAAACTTTTCGGGAAAATGTACATCAATCTGTGTAAAAATGAACAGCACGTATTGTGTTTTTGAGCCGTAATCGCTATTTCAACAGTCTGACGGACATTGCTTAATCGGCTTAAAATTCAATGTCAAACTTATATACCCAGGAAAAAATTACACATTCCAAAAAGAAGGTGATGCCCACACTTGCTTACATATCTCATTGCTTTTCATTTATCAAACGATGGGCAAAAGAATTCATTGAACCGAATGTCACAAGGCAACTTTATACTTCCCTTGTAAGACCAATTTTGGAATATGGTTCCATAATCTGGGATCCTCAGGAAAATGTTCGTATCCAACTAATTGAGTCCGTCCAAAAACAATTTTTGCTATTTTGTTTACGGAGTTTTTATTTGGGGGCTGCAGCTGATCTTCCATCCTACACTACTAGACTGGCTCGCATCAAGTTGCCAACCTTGGAAAGCCGAAGAAAAATGATGAATGTTACGTTTTTATTCAAGCTGATTAATGGTGAAATTTGCTCGGAATTCCTCGTCAATAACCTGTTATTCAATGTTCCTCAACGCCCTACGAGGTACTATATTCCTCTATTTATTCCATTTCACCGTCAAAACTATGCTGATGCTGATCCTCTTTTACGAATGAGCAATGATTTTAATAATTTTTATAATTGTATCGATTTTTCAAAAAATGTTAACTTTGTTAAACGTAGTATAATTTTAACTTTGAATGTCTGATTTCTGTTATATTATGTTAGGTATCTACTTATGTAATTTTTATGATATTGTCTGTAAGGATTTTTTCCATAGACTAAATAAATACAAATACAAATACAAATTGCCAAATTTAGTAACTGCAATACCAAACTCATTCCAACGATAGAGTCAAAAAAGCAAGGAGTATTGTAATCAATTCTTTAAATTTAAACCAGAAAGCATGAACTCAATAACAAAGTAATTATTTACTTAAAAGAAAATAACAATTTTATTAACTTATAACTTTTTGTACTCAAGAAGTAATCATATACTTTTTCTTAATAAAAGGACGTTAGGACGTAGTTCCTAATTTTGAAAAAAGAATTTATCTCATATACTATTTATTTATTTTTTTTGTGTAAGTACTTCGTGGTTTTAAAATGGAACTATTTCTTTATTAAAAAATGTATGTAGTTCTTAAAAATATAAAGTAAATGGTTCTTCGGTAAAAAAAATAATCAATTCTAAAGAATCAGTTATTTTAGTCTCACGCCCTGTTAAAAGAATCGAGTAGGTAATCTAGTAAGGAATGCGTTCTGCCCAAAATGCTTGATTACAAACCCGTTTACCTTTTTGGAAATTTTTTGCTGTGTATATACCCAGTAAAATAGTAAAATCCAAATGACTGGTTGCAGGACAACTTATAATGTATTATAACAGGTTCTTATTTCTCTTCTGCAACTTGTTCTTTTTATATGGAGTTTGTCCTATTTGCAATAGGTTCTTTACCTCCAAACAAGAACAGGTTGCTTTAGAACTGGTTCTGGGACAGTGGCACCTTACATTTTGACTCCCAGGAACCTGTTCTAGATCCGGTTACATGTAACCGGTGGTAAAAGAAGTTGTTCTAGAACAGTATGGTAAGGTTATAAAAATCTGATAATGTTGAATAGGTACTAGAGTTGGCAATTATTCGGGTTTTTTTTTGATCAAATAAAAGATCAAACGTGTTTCACTATTTGTATGATGATTTTCATTAATTATACAAACATTTCATAAACATTGAAACCTGTTTTTTAAAGGACGACAATTCCAGTGAAAATTTTCATTAAAGCTATGAAGGAATTCATTGCTGAAGGGAAGATAATTCTCGCAGTGTAGTTATGAAATGTTTCATTACATTTATGAAGTACTTCATAAAAAGTTATGAAACTTCTTCATCATATTTCTTAAATATGAAAAAGCACGTCATCAATTTGCACTTTTATGTAACATGTTCATCATATTTATGAAATTTAACATTGAACGAAAATCAATCAATAGTTTTCATAAATATGATGAAAGCTTTTTTTCTGAGTGTAGCGATTTATCGCTACAGCTATTTTTTGGTTATTTTTAAACAGGCTGTACAAAGTTTGAAATATTTAACAATTTATTGCAAAATTGTTAAACTTTTTTTATATATTATAACTTTATATATTTATAACTTATATATTTTCTAGCGATTTTTTTGATTGATAATATTTCCGAATATTAGGTAATTTTCAGAAGGTTTCAATAAAAAAGGAATTTTTAAAATTATTCGTTTTATTCGATTAATCGTCAAAATTTATTCGAACTATTCGGTATTTGAGAATTATCATTTTTAAATTGTTTGTTTGAAATTTGTCTTTGTTCGCTCGATTAACCAAGTCATTTTTATTCGAGTGACAACCCTAGTACACTTAGAGAAAATAAGTAATAAATAAATAATTTTTAAAGAAATAAATTATTTTTTGTTTCAAATGATTACACTGTGTTCTAATTGCAAACTTTTTTTTTTAACAAGCGTGGCACCCAGCGGGTAAACCAGTGTTGCTAACCGGTTTTGTAGATTAGCGCTTAAACAAAATATATTAGAATTTAAAAATTATGGTTCTCCAAATATGGGAATACATAAAATGATTTTTGAGATTTTTCGAATATGTTTTTTGCTCCGGATTTTTTGTTATTATTCGAAGTAGCTTTGAGCAACAAATTATCAGTTTTTCGGTTCATTGCTTTGGTTATTTGCTTTGCTTAAATGCACCATATTCTCATTTACCCACACCTCACCACTTGATTCCTCATGAACAATTTTAAAAGTAATTTATTTTATGTTCTTAAAATAAATCTTCAAAATCAGATAAATTTTTTTTTTTTTATATTTCTGCTAATAAAAATTTAAAGGTATTTGTTAAAACAAAATTGTTTACATTTCAAATAAAAAAAAAACAATATTTAAAAAGAAATTCAAACAATAAAAAATAAAACGAAACACAAAAAATAAATTATTTTTGCAACAAGCAGTTAAATTAACTTATTCACGGATTAAAGGATTTATAACAACATAATAATTTAATCAAGGAAATTTACAAAAATATTGCAAATATTAAACAAATCGATTAGATTTCAAAATAAATATTTTTTTCGTTTTGAGTGTCTTGATATTTTGCGGTGTGTTTGTATAAACGTTTTTTCAATGAAGAGAACGTGTTTTCTTATAAGTCTACCTGCAAATGATTTTGCCATGATTTCAACCTTGAATATTTTTTAGTCTCAAATTTAAATTTATTTGTCTAAAAATAAATTTGTTCGTACAACAGAAATTCTATTGCTAATTTTAATATTTTATTACAGTTACCAAACTATAGAAAAATTTTATATTACTTTAAAATTAATTAAGAAAATTAAATTAATTAAGCCGAAACTAATATTTGATTTTAACTGCCAATCTTTTGTTCAAGTGACAAAATTAGTTAATTAACTGTTCTGATAATGAATTTTAAATACTTACAATTAAAATTATTGATTACCGATTCAATTTTGTTAATTGCAATGCAATTCCAACCAATTTATTATCAGAGTGTGGTCAAGAAAAGATTTTTTTAATTTCTGCAATCATTACTAGGGCAAGTTTTTTATGGCATTTACCACTTTTCCAATAACTTTTTAAAATGCCACTTTTTCGGGTCCATGTCATAAACGATATTTTTGCAGGTTTTTTTAGAATTATTGTTAAAAATTTTATAAAATGTAGTTTAAAGCCAACCTTTGAATATGAGTTTTATTAAAATTTTAAAAAAAATATTCCCCTAACTATATTTTAATATATTCTGTATCTATGTACTATACAGAATATATTTAAATATAGTTAGGGGTATATTTTATATATATTTGGGTTTTTATTTTGTTCGAATCAACGGTCAAAAAATTGTTAATCGATTGACCAAATGATTCATTTTTAAAAATTATTCGATAAATCAATTGAATAAACATAAATTTAAATATACATAAAAAGTTTATGTATTTTACCCTGTAATCTCAAAATTTTATGAAGTTTTTCATCAATGTGAATACTACAACAAAACCAATTCTCAGATGCAATAATTTCTGACTATAGTAACACCAAAAGATTTCCCAATCATATGCCATTTGGCATTGTTATCCCGTGATGAAAAAATTCAGTTTTGTAAATCGTTTAAAAGTTTAGTATACGAAGACGGATCAATAAGTCCGTGACTTTTGAATGAAACACAGTTTTTTTTGCAAAAAAAAAAAAATATTTTTCAACATAATCTCCTTTTAGCTCAATACACTTAGTCCAACGTTTCTCCAATTTTTGTATCCCTTCCAAAAAATTGGATTTTTCGAGGTCCATAAAATAGGCATTTGTTTGATCAATAATTTCATCGTTGGAGCTAAATATTTTTCCACCGAGCAATTTCTTTAGGTTTGGAAATTGGAAATAGCCACTGGGGGCTAAATCCGGAGAAGAGGTACCAATTCGTAGTCCAATTCATGGAATTTT
Organism: Delia radicum; assembly: GCA_021234595.1. NCBI lineage: Eukaryota > Metazoa > Arthropoda > Insecta > Diptera > Anthomyiidae > Delia > Delia radicum. The sequence goes on from CM037852.1 coordinate 214,662,163, forward strand.
GCCATTGAGACTGCACACGTGTGCACCCGTGCATTATCTTGATGACAAAGAACTTTTTTCTTGGCCATATGGGGTCGTTTTTTTTTTTAATCATCGTTAAATCGGTCCAATAAGTTGGCATAATATTCGCCGTTTATTGTTTTCCCTTTTGAAGGTAATCGATGTGGATTATCCCGCGTGCATCCCAAAAAACTGTTGCCATTACCTTATTGGCCGACAAATTTACCTTGGCCTTCTTCGGAGCCGGTTCACCCGGACAAAACTTTTGTTTAGACTGTTGCTTGGTCTCCGGAGTGTTGTAATGGATCCATGTTTCATCCACAGTTACAAAACGCCGCAAAAACTCATTCGAATTGTGGTTAAACAACTCCAAACAATCCTTTGAAGTTGTCACACGATTACGTTTATGGTCAATTGAGAGCAAACGCGGCACCCATCTTGCAGACAGCTTTCTTAAACCCAACTAATCATTTAAAATCGAAACCACACTGCCATATGAAATGCCTATGGCATCAACAAGCTCACGCACTTTTACTCTTCGATCGGCCAACACCATATCGTGGATTTTTTCGACATTTTCGGGTGTATTGACCTCAATTGGCCGTCCAGAACATTCAGTGTCATTTGTACTTGTGCGGCTACAACGAAAGTAAGTAAACCACTTTTTTACCATTGAAATCGATGATGCAAAGTTCCAATAGTATTTATCAAGCTTTTCCTTGGTTTGATTGACTTTTTTTTTCGCAAAAAATAATGTTTAATGAGTATTCGAAATTCACATTTTTCCATTTTTTAAAAAATCTACGAGGTTGTATGTTTTGAACAGCTGTTAAACGCAAAGTAAACTACTGTCAAAATTTGACAGTAGTCATATAAGTACAAGGGAAGTTCGAAAAGTCACGGACTTATTGATCCGCCCTCGTACACACTCAGGGAACTTCTGCTGTCAATATTTGTAGTTGTTTGAGTTGTACTCTTTATTTTTTAGTGAAAAAAAACAGTCATTTGTAGAAGAAATTTCAGTTTAGACTACAATTGTAGTTCATTTAAAAAAAAACAAACCACACCAAATTACTGTATTACGATTTAACATTCATTTTATACAGTAGTTTTTTTTATTTAAAAAAATAGAACAAATAAATGTTTGATATTTTTTTACTGTATATGTGGTTTATTTTTACTACAATTGTGGGTAATTTTTTTAACAGTAAAAAACAAATGACAATGTTAGTGGAGTTTACTAAAATGTAAGTCGTCCTTTTTTAAATGAAATTTTATTTGTTTTTAACTACATTTGCAGTGGCGACAGTTTTAGTATATCGAGATGTTACGATTTTGTTTTAGTTACTGTAGAAATTACATAAATGGATGTTACAGTATAAGTGCTAACGTGTTATCGTTGTAAAATAAAATATTTTGATAGGTTTTTATAGTTTATGCTTCAAAAATCATGCAATATTTTATTTAGGAATTCATTAATATTGAATGCTTGAAAGTGAATTCATATATATTTAATAAGGTTGGTCACCGATACCTTTTTAATACCGTTATACGATTCAAAATCCTTTCAAATTGATAACTAATACCAAATTTTGTGATTTCAAAAATACCAGTATATCGTAACCGCTTCACTTAATAACGGTATTGTATCGGTTTTAAAAAAATTTTTGTTTAACTTTTTTTTACTAAAAATATATTTTTTTGTGATAACTTCTCGTTAATAAAATATCGTATTGTTAACTTTACGCACGGCTATAAAGTATTAGTTTCCTTTGGCAACATTGTATTTTTCACAAAAACACATAATTTATTGTGATTTTCGAATGAAATACCGATACCGATACTAATACCAAAACCAATACAAACAAAAAAATCTATACCAATACCGTTATTAGTTTCGGTTGCCAACCTTGATCTGTACCCATTATTAAAGAGCCCATATCTTGGAAAACGATTAATAAAAGTTTTTGAATTCCAATTATTTGTTCAATAGAGTTTTGATTTAATTTTATCTATTACAACTTTTTATACAAATTTTCAAAAAATTATTTAATTTTGGAAAAAGTTTTATTAAAAGTCGTATTTTCTTTAGATTATTTGTTTTACTCGATTAATCGTCAAAATTTATTCGAATAATTCGTTATTCGTATATCATGTTTTTTAAATTGTTCGTCCGAATTTTATTTTTGTTCGTTCGATTAATCGAATAATTTTTATTCGAGTCACAACCCTAATAGTACGGATAATTATTTTAAAAAAGAACGATTTTAATATTTTTGTTTTTAATGTTTTGAAAAATTAAATTTCAAAATATTTTCTTTTAAAACAACGAACATTGTAAACTTTTAAGTTCATACTAATTTACTATGATATTACTTTAGCACTTTAACTGAAAAAATATTACACAAAAAATTTAAAATCAATTGTTATTTTTAAAATTTTTTTTTAACTGTCATTCCATTTTTTTGTGAAATTTTTTGCTATTTTTTGCTTCATTTTGCCAGCCATTTTTAACTTGCCCTGAATATTCCAATTTTTTTTCCAAAAGAGCCTACTGTGCGTATGAGTGATATGAAATTAATCATACGCTACGTAGTTACTTTAAAATAAACCGATGTTCAACTTATTATTTAATAAATTCAATAATTGAATTTTCTTTATAAGAAAATCAAATTGTATTCTTATGTTTAAAAGAGTTGTTTGTATTCAGTTTATCTTAATCTTTCAGCCACTTAATATTTAACAAAACTTAAATCTTTTTTAAACAATTTCTATTGGAAATGGAGTAGTTTTTTCTCTTTATATGTAGTGGTAACTTGTGATTATTGCGCAGGCTTTAAATTCACATTTAAATTCAAACTCAAAGAGTTTTTATATTTTTTATTTATTTTACATTTTATATTATTGTGTTGTGTTGTGTCCAACCATGTCAAATCTCATTACATTAGGAAAGGTTATTTTCATATGGATATGGTGTATGTGTGTTTGTGTATATTTTTGTGCCGTTTAGTGTTGAATTGGATTTTTATTCCCTTAAATTTCTTCGATCTTTATTCAATGAATTTGCTTCAACAAGTTGTTGTCCTATATTTTTTTATTATGAATATTATACGCACACGTCCCCATACATATAAATATAATGTGTGTGCGAGCGCTATTTTATAGCAAGGTAAGTAAATATTTATGTGTGTGTGTGTTCGTATGTATAAAATAGACTGTTATTGGCAGGAGATTGTCGTTATATGTTAAATTGTTTAATAAACCATTAACACCTATTTGGGCTTGGGGGTAAAAATGTACCAATGAAACAAAAACACTTTAGGTACAAATCGATGGCTTAATATAGACAAGGTGTATCTCGACTTTTTGTTACGTTACAGGAGAAAAAAGAAACACAATAAAAGCTAAAAAAAACTTCAGACTAAAAAACTTTTGATGCAAATCTTATTCAAAACAAGTAACAAATGCAATGCTAATTTTTGCTTTTTATCTTTTCTACTTTTTTGTAAGTTATTTTAGATGGGGCTTTTTGTTATTGCGCTTTTTCAAAAAACGTGCAGCAATATGGCTTTTTGCTGAAAATTAAAACGAAGATAAACTAATGTACTAATTCATGTTTTAAGTAAATAAAAAGTAATTCAAACTAAAATACAGACTTATTATCATAAAAATAGTGGCAATCTGCTGGCAGGAACATATTTTTAATACCGGTGGATCGTCTCCAAAATATCCAATTCATATTGAACCCTAATATACGTATTCTCGTTTTTTTTTAAGTTTTTGATTTAAAACAGGGGACCGTAAATAATGATTATTGTTCGTTTTTTTAATCAAAAAATCAATCACTTAGAACAGACATGAAAAAAATTTATTGCACCATTATTATTATTTTTTGACAATCTTTGCATAACCGTCATGATTTTTAAATTTTTGATATTTAAAGTTTTCTTTAACGGTAATGATTATTTTTGAGTAATAATAAAAAAAAATCAGCCATAATCATTATTTTTGAGCAAAAAAATAAAACTCAAAAATAATCATTATTTATGATTTTTATTTTTTTCGCTCAAAATAAAACTCACTTTCAATTTACGACTTTATATATGATGTACTTATGAAATAATTTTTTCGCCTTGGTTGGTTTCTCTGGATTTGTTTTATGAGGATATGCAACTATGTTGGTAAAAAACCTCACAAAAAAGTCATAAATTGAAAGTGAGTTTTATTTTGAGCGAAAAAAATAAAAATCATAAATAATGTTTATTTTTGAGTTGTATTTTTTTTTCTCAAAAATAATGATTATGGCTGATTTTTATTAATATTACTCAAAAATAATCATTATCATCGAAGAAAATCCTTAAAATTCATAATATAATCATTATTGTGTAATTTTTATTATAAAACTTTTTTTCTTTTGCTGCAGTAGACCAATGTGACGTTTTATCTAGTATATTGTCTATAAAATCCAACTCTATAGGAGTGGACGGGATTAATCCAAAGTTTCTAAAGATTCTTTTACCTCAGCTACTTCCAATAATAACATTTTTGTTTAACAAAATATTAACTTCAAGTTACTTTCCCTCGAATTGGAAAATAGCTAAAATCGTCCCAATACCCAAAGCTGGTTCTGATTATAGACCAATAGCCATTCTTCCATTTCTCTCTAAAGCATTTGAACGTATTATGCATAACCAAATTACTTATTTCTTGGATAACAATAACTTGCTAACAGATCGTCAATCTGGGTTCAGAAAGAAGCACAGTTGCATAACAGCCTTAGTTGATGTTACAGAGGAGATTAGGGAGAAACTTGATGATGGCAAGACTACATTTTTAATACTTTTAGATCATTCAAAAGCGTTTGATACCGTAGATCATAACATTCTTTGTTACAAACTTAATAACTTTTTCAATTTCTCTTCGACCGCTACTCAGTTATTGTCAACATACCTACGTAACAGATATCAGTATGTTGAAACTGCAATCCAAAAATCCAAAGCACTGCCTGTAACCAGAGGGGTACCTCAGGGGTCCATTGTTGGGCCACTATTATTCTCACTGTTCTCTAATGACTTTCCAGGCATTTTAACAAATTGTAATGTAAGAATGTACGCGGATGACGTTCAACTTTATACCAGTTGTACTAATGCCTTAATCGACCAGTGTATTATCTCTATTAATCAGCAACTACATCGTATTTATACGTGGGCAACCGCAAATGGTCTAGGAATAAATCCAAAAAAATCTAAATGCATAGTAATTCAAAAGCGACTTGCCAAACTAAGTATTATACCTAATATATTTATAAATAATCAAAAAATTGAAATAGTAAAATCTGCTAAGAATCTCGGAATATTTTTAATGACACTCTTACGTGGTCGAACCACATTAACTATGCTTGTGGTCGCACTTTCTCTATGACTAGAACTCTTTGGCGAACCCAGCATTGTACACCTATTCGAATAAGAATGCTACTTGCCAAAACTTATCTGATGCCTGTTTTACTATATGGTTGTGAGCTTTTTGCTAAATGTGATGCAACTAGTAAAGGGAAATTGAACGTTGCATTTAACAATATAATCCGATACGTGTATGGACTTAATAGGCGTTCTAGTGTATCTTCCTTTTCATCTCAGCTATATGGCCTTTCTTTAAATAATCTACTAAACATTAGAGTTTTAGTTTTTTTACATAAAATAATATATACCCACATACCTGATCATCTGTACAGCAAACTTGTTATTTCAGATATAAGCAGGGGAAAAAGACTTAGATCATTTAGATACAAAAGTTTAATTTCGGAGTGGCATTTCTACATATTCGCAGTATCTCTCTGGAGTTCTATACCCCACAGCTCTCAACTTTTAAGTAACGCACGAAAATTTAAAGAAAATATTTTTAAACTGTTTTCGGCATAAGAAAATCAAACATAATTATTTGATAAATTAAATTATTTAAATTTATTTAAATTTTTTATTTAGTTTTTTTTTGTTTTGTTCATCTAGTTTAATTTAAATTGTTTTTTGTTTTCCATATAAAAATTGTAATTAGTTGTTAAGTTATTAATTAATGATCTTATAATTTTTCAAATCATCAGTTCCATACTGCAAAATAAGACTCTTAGTCTTGTGTATGGAGCAATTCAAATAAATAAATAAATAAAAAATAAAAAAATAAAAGATTACGGTCCCTGATTTAAAATATGTATGGAGTTTGAAAAGTTTTTAATTTTGTATGAAATATTTTCTTGGAAAGTTATGGGGGTCGCTAATAACGAATCTGGTTTTAACAATTCAAATGGCAAATGGGTTTTTGAAAAGTGATCGGTTTTGTTGAAAATTATTTATCAGAATATTTTAAGAGTCGCTAAATACTAATCGGATGTTCAAGTCGAAGATTACGGATCTAATATGTCACATGAATTTATGTTAGGCAATCGGATTCTCTTTAAACCAGTGAAGAGCATCCTCTCAATTTCCAACCCTCACGGGGTTGGAACTATAGCATCTATAGCATCTTCGTGTGGCTAACGATTACGAACGTTCGGCTGTTGTTCTTGTTGGGTTCAAAAAACTCAGTCAAGTGTTGTTCAACCAAGATCACACACAAGCGTAAATGTAATAGTATGTGTTATGCCCTTCACTGCTTTGAACTCATCCGCCATTTTTGTTTTGAAATATCAGATTCGTATTTTGCGACATTTCGATAAATAATTTACAACAAAACCGATCATTTTTGAATTTTGAAAATCCAATATCAGATTAGTTTTCAGCGATCCCACACACAGTGAAATAAAGTGTTAACCGAATTGAAAAGTGTATTTTAATGGTAACAACTTTTTAATTCAGTTAGTATAACGATTTTTACATTAGACTTCTAAATATTTTGGGTGTTGTAACTTAAATTCAGTTGAATTAACCGAACTTTGTTGTTAAAACTAATATTAAGTTGAAGCAACCGACTGAATTTCGTAAAAACCGAATTTGAGTCCTAGTAACCGAATTTCAGTTTTCCAATAGCTGAATTTTTCTCTGTGTGCAATAACTATTAAGTCACAATTCTAAATCAAAATCCGAACATATTTAAAATTTCGACCATATTGGATCTGTCATTTCAAAAATTAAAACCATTTAAAAAAACCTAAAACTTGGAATCAAAAATAACAAAATACATCAAAGGCCCATTAGGGGACATTGTGAAAATTAAATTTTGTCACATTTTGTTTTAATAATTCTAATTGTTTATATAATTAATTAGCTTTATTTAAATTATGAATAAATTTCTTACCGTTAACAAAATCCGACTTGGAAAATATCAGTTTTTACTGTCATCTGTATACTTTTAAATATTGATACTAAACACAACTGTTTAATTTGAAAGTATATTTGACGTAAGAAATTCTATAGAAAATATATTTCTACCTCACTTTGTCTGAAGCGGAATACATGGCAGAAGTTGAATCTTACTGGAAACTAGCAGTTTAAAGTATAGGTTTTTAACTTTGATTTTATAATTGGTTCAGTTTGCTCCAAGCAGTGCCGAAGATTTTGCATTTCAGCAAAGTATTAATTTTTAGATTAGTTTAGAAAAAACAAAAATACGTTTCTTTACAGTTTTTAATGGATTATAGGCCTAGGATAGGTAAAATTTGATAATTGCAAAAAAAAAAAACAAAATACACACCCTACTAAGCGGAAAATCTCGATGGCAGTTGACAGCTCTGGCATATTCATGCAACAAAATGAACAAAAAACGAAACAGGCCACAATAGCTAACATTTTCTGACCATTTTTGTGACACTTTTCTATCGATATTACCATGGGAGGTGCTCATCTGAGATAAGTGAACTTATTCCTTGAGCCCGAGTTTTTATTCGTAGCACTCGCTTATCTAGTAGAGCACATACGTTTGTAGTTGATTGTCCTTTGATTCGCACAACGCATTACAGAGAAAATTTGTTTTTTTTAGTCGAACAATTCGTATGTGGAACAAACTTCCCGCAGAAGTCTTCCCTGTTACAATTTAGAAAAATTTAAATCACTAAACACTACTCCCTCTTTCCTCCTTCCCATACCCTATTTTCCTGATCAATACAATGCACTTCATGAGTAGGGGGCATCCCCTGAGTATTGGTTAAATTACAAAAAAAATAAAGTTAAATAAACTTGCACAATTTTAAAGAAATTTTATTAAATTTATTTAAAATTGTTATGGTAAAGATACTTATTTTTCCTCTATCTCTTTTAGTTTTCGAGATATGGGGCAAATATTTTTTATTAGACGAATTTTTATGTCATTAACTGTATTTAGAGATTTCAAATTTGTTGCTTTATTATTTATTTTAAATGGCAATAAACAAAAAGTTTAATGACAGTTAATCACACTTAACAAACCGTTATCGGAAGGCTTATCTCTGTAGTATACGTTTTAATTAATTTCAAATATAAAACAATCGAATCCGACAAATTATTCTATATCATTTTCGATTAATAAATAATCATGATTTCCGAAACTTTTTTTGTATTTAAATCTCAGTTATAATTAAAACATCATTTACACTGAACGGCATAGCATTTAAAAATGTTAAAGTGTTAATTAGGTAAAAATTGGGTTTCATCTCTATTTCATACAATATTTTAACGAAAACTTTTAAAAATTTTAAAAATTTGCTTCCCGATGAAAAAGTTTCTATATACTCATATACAACTTGATATCATTATATTTGCTTATATGTGTGGCATATATTTGATATCATTATATATGCTTATATGTGTGGCAATATATTAGAATATATGTTCTTAGTTACCCGGTACTTCTCGTCATTCATTTATATTTGCATCATTTGAAAATATTACACAACATTTGGATGACGTGATTGAATATTTTGATTATGGTAATGTTGATTTATGTACTTTGGAAAATATTGCTGCGTCATGCAATTTTAACAGTATTCTGGATACAGCCAATGTGGATGATCAGGCAAATTTATTGAATTCATACATGTATCGTATGCATAGTGCAGTGCCACTGGTAAAGCGTAAGGTTAGTAGCTCGAATGATAATTCTTGGTTTAATTCCCCTGAGATAAGATATAGTCTGTCAGTTCGGGATATTGCTTATCGGTCATATCTCGATGACAGGACTGACGGAAATTGGAGAATTTTTTGTCGTTTAAGGAACCATGCTAAGACGGTAATCCGTAATGCTAAACGTAGTGCGCATGCTAAACTTTTTTGTAATAAAAGCTCAGGACAGATTTGGAATACACTTCGTGCTAACGGTCTTGCTGATAATGCATCAACCGTTGATAATGTTGATGTTGAGGATTTGAATTTGTATATTTCTTCTAATCAAGGTAATAACCCTATCGATGATAGTTTTTTAGATAATGTTCTGGATGAAAGTGGGTTTTCATTTCATAATGTTGATCTTTGTGAACTGATATCTGCTCTATATTCAATTAAATCGAATGCCGTTGGTTGTGATGAGCTCTCCTTAAAATATTTGAAATTGATTTTACCTTATGTTGGTAAATATATTCTTTATCTTGTCAATAATGTAATTACCAAATCAATCTTTCCATCTTGCTGGAAAACTGGTAGGATAGTACCTCTTAAAAAAGTTGGTGAGTCTAATGACATGGATAATTTGCGTCCCATTTCTATACTTCCAGTACTTTCTAAAATTTTGGAGATCTTACTTAAGAACCAATTAGAGGATCACATTGCTAATGTTTCTTTTTTTAGTGATTCTCAATATGGATTTAGATGTGGTAGAAACACCACGTCGCTTCTTTTAGGACTTACTGATACGATTAGAAGGTCTTTAAGTATTGGCCATGTCAATGTTCTTTTATCCATTGACCTTCAGAAGGCTTTTGAAAAGATCGATCATAGTATATTAATTTCTAAACTATACCGTAATTTAGGTATTTCTGTTTCTTCTTGTAGGCTTATATCATCTTATCTCAGAAATAGAGGCCAATACGTATCTATTGGGAATAAATATTCTCATGTATTACCCGTTATAAGTGGAGTACCACAGGGGTCCGTACTTGGACCATTGTTATTTAATATATATCTTAACGATTTATTTAATTGTACACCCAAAAAAATACGTTAGTAGAAAAGTTAGTAAAACGTCTTGTAAATCAGGTATACTATTTTTTAGCAAATTTTTTTGCTAAAATCGTGTTTTCAGCTAAAATTTTTGTTATACTTATTCAGCACTTAACTGTTTTATACTAATGCTTTACTAATATACTAATGTTTTACTAATTAATTTTGCTAAAAAAAATTGTGCTGATAAGCGCATTAATAGTGTGGACGACAACCAGATTGAAAGATATACGCAGAATGAAGTAGATGTCGCGGCATGTCAAGATGTATTAGAGAAGAGGAAAATGATATAAAAAGTACAACTCTAATAAGACATATAAAAAAATCAACCATGGAAGTTTTTGTATCTCTTTTTCATACATAAAACAAAATTGAGGATTAAAATAACTTAAATTTTGCGTTGTCACCGGCTTGTGAAAATAATTGTCTATTAATTAAATAAAAGACAAAATAAAATATTTATTTATTTAAACTAAATGTTTATATGTGTGGTCAAATTGCAAACAAACATATACAGAAATGTAGACAGAGTAAAGTGAAAGACAAAGACACGCATCTTAGGTAGATTTTTATGGTTCCTTTTTCTTATTGCAAAAAGGGTTGTTTTTTCGTTTCGTTTGTTTTTGTTTATTTTTTCGTTTCTATAATTATCTTCGGCAGTTGCGATAGCATCATTTAGACAACCTTGATGTAAGTAATTGAAAGACAATTTTTGTTATGTTATATATATTTATTTCTATATATTTTCAGATATTAAATTAACTCATGTCGTCAATGTGGGAAAATGCAAATTTTTATATTTCGTAATTATTGTAAATTATTTTTAAAAGAATCACAAAAATATGTTTTATGATTTTCAGCAAATAAATTAACTAAATTACAATTTTTCTACAAATTTTTTGCGTTTTTTTCAGTCTACTAAAATTCAGCAAAAAATTTATTAATTTTTAGCAAGGCTTTTGTATTTCTAATCTACTAAGTGTTAGCAAAACTTTTGCTGAATCTATAAATTTTGTTGCTAAAAATCAGCTCGCTGATTTTCAGCAAAAGATTTTGCTGACATTAGCAACTTTTTTGCAAGCATCCTCCTGACTAAAATTTTGCTGACTCAGCAAAATTTTTTGCTGACTTTACAAACTTTTTTTTTTGAGTGTATTCATTTTTCTTCATGTGTTTCATTTGCATATGCAGATGATTTGTTTTTTTTATTTAGTGGCGAGAGGCAATTCTCGGATGTTTTGCAAAAACAGTTAAATTACTGTGTCTCTAATATTACGGATTGGATGTTGGAAAACAAATTATATATTAATGCGGATAAGACAAAGGCTATGTTTTTTGGATCACCCTTACTGGATTTGGTAATAAATATTAATGGTACTAATATTGAGTTTGTCGATCAAATCAAGTGTCTTGGTTTGTGGTTGGACAATAGTTTAAATTTCGAAAGACATGTAAATTATGTTATTTCTAGGGTCAACTACTCCTTGCGTAGGCTCTATAATGTTAATTTAATTTTACCTATGAGAATCAAGGTTATGCTCATACATTCTTTAATTATGCCTTTATTTTTATACGGCATTGAAGTTTATAGTGGCACTTTTGGCTACATTATGAAAAGGCTTTCAGTGTTGTTTAATAGAGTAATCCGTTATCTATTTTGTTTAAGGAGACTTAATCGTACCCATATGACGCCGTATGTTTCGAGATTCTTAGGTTGTCCATTTTCGAACTATGTTAAAGCAAGGACTATACTTTATTTTTATAAGATTAATCATAATGATGACCTTGTATATTTGAATTCATTTTTTTCTTTTGGCCATTCTACACGAAATCGTCAAATTCAAATCCCTAGGTTAACCTCACTCTTAGAACGATCATTTCATGTGCGGGTAGCTCATATTTTTAATCACTTGCCTACAGAGCTCAAGTCCTTGGAATTACCATTCTACACTTTTAAACGCAAAGTTTTGATCTATGCTCAAGGTAATGAGTTATAATATTTTTGACATTTTAATGGAACGTGTGATTGTAATTATTCATTGGTTTACAGTGCCTTTATATTGTTTTTCTCTTCTTTCTTTTAACTTCTAATGTTTTTACTATTTTATAATACATATATGTTTATTTCTCTTTTTTTTTTTTAATATTATATTGTTATTTATATTTTTGTTTTATATAATACAGTAGTCTTGTGTTGTAGTTATTTCTTAGCCATATATGGCCCTTTGGGCTCGGTTATTTAATTGAAGAATAATAAATAAATAAAATAAATAAATAATTTTTAATATGGCATTATATATCATCATATATCATTTTATCGTATGTTATATATTAGTATAACTTGTATATCTAATCATATGAAATTTTTATAGATCTATAATATGACCATATATTCTACAATATATGATCATATGTACGTGCATATGGTACTACTAATCAAAAATAATTCTACCACTTTTATATACAATTATATATATATAAATGTATATATAAATTTATATAGTAAAATTTAATGAACTAACTTCTATCACTTTTTTTATATTTTTTAGCACCATTTATAATTAGAATATAATTTATAAAAAAAATAAAGGAATTGTTATTTTAAAGGCAATAATGTTTTAGGGTAACGCTATTTCATTTATTTCGGTAACGTTATTTTAGTTATTTCGGTAACGGTACTTAAAGGATATCGGCATTGCAGTTACATCGGTAATGATATTTTACGGATAACGATAGTCAGTTGAAAGTACTTTGAATCCATAACGGTATTTTAGCGGTTATGCCTGCCAACCATGATTACAAGTGAATAGAGATTCAATTTAAATAAAATTTAATGTACTTTTTGGGGTTAAAATCATATATTCATTGACTTTTTTTATTGATTCTATAATAAAAGCTGAGTGTAAAGTCGTTGCATATCTGCAATATACATTAGGGCGTTTCAACCTTTAAACTTGTTTGTCCCAAAAGATTTTTAAGAAAATAGGGATTTTGTGCAATAAAAAGAGGTTATGGAATTAAATTTTTTTAAATTTTTTCCTCTTGTGCATTGTTTTTATAAAACCATATAAAGCCCAACTCAAGAGTTCTAGCCTACTAAAAAAAAAATTTCGATATAAAATTTATTAATTTAAGGGTCACTCTGATGACCTCAAATGTAAAAAATTCAAAATTTTTCAAATTCAAACTTCAGAACTAGGCACCGTATGGGAGTGAAACTAAATTTGTTGGCCAGTCCTTTTAAATACCTTTAATTTGATACCAATCTTGCTCCTGGCACTTCTGGAGAAATATTTAAAAAAAAAAATTAAAAGGTCAAAAGATGAGATCTTTAGCCAGATCGAAATACTAGTATCAACCTAGCTAATATGTTGGATTTGCTTTATTTTTGTAAATATACGGAGGTTGAAAGCTCGTTATAAATTGAAAATAACATAAAAATAATCTCGATGTATATAAAAACAAAAAACTAATATAACTGTAAAAAATATTACTTGAGCCAGAGTACACACTAAAAATTTTTTATATAAATAGAACATTTTTGGTCTTCAAAGTTTAGTAACGTCATGATGCTTGTTAGGAAAAGACCTAACCACGTGGCTGATTACTAAGAAGACAAGAATGGAGCAAAATTGATTATTAATAGGTTTTTTGTTAAAGTTCTGCCTATTATGGAGGCTCTAGCTTTTCTAAAACTTCGGGTTCTGAAATTTCACAAATTCAAATTTGGTATCAATTTAAAGGTATTTGAAAGACTTATGCAACGAATACGATGCCTATTTCTGAAGTTATTGAGGTTTGAATTTGGAAAATTTTGATTTTTTTTTTGTTTTTAATGTCATCAGAGAGGCCCATAAACTAATAATTTGTAAACTGAATAATTTTGGTAGTATGCTTGAATTTTGGTAGTGGTTTTGTGAAAACGAAGCACAAGAGAAAAAATATAAAAAACCCTGTACACCCCTTAAAAAATCTACGAAATTCTTAAAAATCTTTTGGGCGATAAGTATTTATATGTCGCTTCAAGAGTTTCGAAAATCCAAAAAAAAAAAATGGAAATGCCAAAACACCCTAATAGTTAAATGGAATATTTCGATTTGTATCAATTATTGTTGCGATTATTATCGAAACAATAATTGATAATTAACCCGTGGCGCCCCGAGTAGAAAGTTTTTGATTTCTGACATTTTTCCTTAAACTGCTTTAATAAAATATGAAATCGGTCTAACGGTTTACGAGATATTGCGATTTTTATTAAAAATTAAGTTTTTTCCTCCATTCTACAAATTTTTTAAAATTGATCCTAAACTTTTTTATTTTTGCACTAGCAAAACAGACAAAACTATCTTTAATTTGCGCATAATTATGTTAATATTGTTGGAGGGATAACTTGCTAATTGACCTATAAATATCTCGGAAACACAGAAAATTAACATACCCAGCCCGTTTGCTGGCTGGGTAGTAAAATTGTTATGCTCTTAAATCTTATACACATAATTATTGAAGGAATAATAACCCTATATTGAATGGGACTGGTCCTGCGTGTGCCACAGGATCGGTCCCTTCGTGCCAAAGACCGGTCCTCTGCTAAACCCTACCCTATGTAAACAACTGGCGACTTTAACATGGGCTTGTCATAGGAGAGGGTTATTTGTCCTGCTTTAAACCACATAGTGGCATGCCTCCTGACTAACCAAAGATGGGCGTAAAGGTGGGCATACAAATAAACGAAAACTAAACAGCTTCCAATGGGTAAAATTCTGGCCAACTGGCTTTTTCTTGTTAATAAGCATTTCCGGTTAAGTGGTTTACCAGTCACTGGATTGGTAATTTTAGGACAGTTGACACTGCTTAACCCACTTCAGTATTAAATTATACCAGTCCTGTGATAAGTCCTACTTTAACCAGTCACTTTTAGGTCAATTGACTCCTCATTCCCCATAGGGAACTTAAACTTTTGATTTGCATTAATTAATGCTTTGATGATTGGCCCTACGGGTTTGTGGTGCGAAAGTTAAGAAAAATCGGATTACTTATCCTGCGCAAAGAGCCCAGCAAAACCACACATTACCAAATCATGGGTAAAGTAATGTATCGCCATAGGGCTTCATACATTACTTTACACGTTACTTCACTGATGAATTTTACAGGCGATAAGCCTAAAAGTAACTCATTACCTTGTAGTGGGTAAAGTAACTGGTTACTTATATGGTTACATGGTGGAAAAAAGTAATGTGTCTATAAATAGATTTTCATTAAAAAAAACCCATGAAAATTTTTTTTACAGATATTTTTTTTTAATTAAATAAATAACTTTTTTTTTATTAAATAAATAACTTGGTCATGCTGGGATTCGAACCTGGGGTCTCTGATATTTAACAATTAGTTAGGCGAGAACTCTACCAACTGAGCTATCGATACATACAATATTTTATTGCTTAACATGTAGATGAGTTGTTGTGCTTCGTGTTTTCGTTCGTGATATCAAAAATATACACCTTACCATTATGCTTACAAAAAATCACAAAGTAATGTGTCTATAATTATATTTTCAAAAATATATATTAATAATTACTTTACATTTATAATTCATGCATTATGTAATTGATGATCGGTAATTCATTATTTTATGTTTTGAAGTAATGTAAAATGTAACGAGATCTCATTACCAGGTAATCCATGAGTCTTCAATTAAAGGTAACTCATTACTTCTTGTTGGAAAATAATGATACAGGTAAGGAGTACACATTACAAGGTAATGCATTACTTTATCGCACCCATTACCAAAGTTTTGCTGGGAGTCTCTGATATGTGGACAAAAAATTAAAATTAACTTAAAAAAATATATTTTGTGATACATCATCTCTAATTTCAGACATGAAAAATTAAAGCATATTTTGTATAGTATTTGAGTGCAAAAGCAAAAATAGTCTTTAAAAAATTTCTAGAATAGAGGAAAAAAATCCCATTTTATTGAAAATCAAATCGTAATATTTCGAGAACCGTTAGTCTGATTTACAATTTTAAAATATTCGTGTCCAAAATTAAAAAAAAAATAATGTCACAAGACATATTTTTATTAAAGCAATTTAAGAAAAATTAAAAAATTTTCAGAAATCGGAAACTTTAGTAGCTTTGCGCCGATTTTTTTCAAATTTTGCATCAAATAACTTTTAGACCTAATACTGCAATAATCTAAACAAAACAATGAAATTTTTGAAAAAAAAAAAATTTCTTCATACAAATGTACATGTTCGACAAATAATTTGATAATTTAAAAAACTGAATTTGAAGCAAATGAATTTCTTGCTCGAATAAGAGCTTCCCACGTTATTCTCGTCTCCCGTAAAGTTCTGAAAATGAATTATATACCCTTATTTGAATGTTAAAAACATAAAAAATATTTAAAAGTTATAGCTTCTTAAAATTAAAGCAATTTTCAACTAAAAAATATTCACTAGCATCCTCAATAACTTAAATGTTTAATAATAAATTATAGTTGTTTTTTATTCGACCTTTAAAATTTAATTATAAAAATAAAATGTTTGAACTCGAGGCCTGGATTTTTCTTTAATTAAAATTCTTCTTTATTAATTTCCAATATTTCGAAACTCTTCGAGTTTCATCCTCAGGGAGTATGATGGATTTTAAATAAAAACACAAAATTCTAAAAGTTAACGTTGTTTATAACTCGTCATCCTATATTGCACTATATAATTGCACTATATGATGACGAGTTATAAACAACGTTAATTTTTAGAATTTTGTGTTTTTATTAATTAATAATCATATAATTACAAATTAATACTATTACCCTAACCGAGCACTAGCTACTGTGGCCTTCGGCGCGTTGTAGCGAAAACAGACCAGTGCCTCTGGTGGGAATCGAACCCACGACCCCCGCACAGATAAGCCAGCACGCTACCAACTAGCCTACCGGGGCGCACTTTTTTTGTGTTTTTATTTAAAATCCATTATACTCGCTGAGGATGAAACTCGAAGAGTTTCGAAATATTGGAAATTAATAAAGAAGAATTTTAATTAAAAAAAATCCAGCTCTCGAGCTCAAAAATTTTATTTTTATAGTTTAATAATAAATATTATTTTACACTGAGAGAATTATCTTCATACACTCAGGAAAAAAAGTTTCATCTTATTACTGATATTGTTTCATAAATCGTTTGTCATCAATTATTCATCACATTTATGAAGTTTTCATAAATAGAACGAAAAAGTTTCATAAAAATTTATGACAAATGTTTCATCATTTCATAAAGAAAAGTCTCCTAAACTTTGTGAAAATAAAGTTTTGGTTTTTTTTTTAATTTTTTTTTTTCAAGTTTAGAAAAAATCTGTGCCTTTAGGCTTTTTAAAACTCAAAAACTACCAGAAATTATTTGAAATTTTAAAACGTTAATTAAATTAAATTTAATGTGTTCTTAATTTTAAATAATTTTTTTTTTTTGAATATTGGAATATGAAAAGTTTTATAATATTTATGATTGACAAAGTTTGCAAAATCAAACAGCGGAAATTATTCGTTCATAACTAACGTAATATCGAGTTTTAAGTTTTGATGTTGAACCTCCCAGCCCCCCGGGGTCTGCAATATGGCTCCCCAATGTGGCGTACTTTTTGCATAAACAATTTTGAGTGCTCGGCATTTTTTTGTTTCTCATCCGATTTTCAAACAGTTAACATATTTTTTAATCTGCTAGCAGAAACTAACAAAAAATATGTTTGCATGTGTGGGTTTTCTCTAACAGTTCTCGAGTTATTCGCATTTGAAAATGTGAAATTCCAAATTTGCTCCGATTAAGGTCCAGTCTTTTTCGAATAGCAGGATGAAATCGAGACCAATTTCTTTTTTAAAATATTGGTTAGTTAACTACATAAATTCTTGATTAAATAAAAAAATTAAAGAAATATCTTGTTCCACTTAAAAACTACAATCGTTTAAAGCAGAAATTAAAAAAAAAAAATTTCCCACATTTTCCCCAAAAAGCACCAACAGTCTTTTACATCCAGACAAATATTTTCTTTCTAAACATATGAAGTGTGTATACTTTTCTGAAAGATCAGGAAAACAACAAAATGTGATACAAAAATTAAAAATTAATAATAAAAAAACTCGTTTTTATTTATAAAGGGTGTCCCAAGAAGAGCGCAATTTGGCTGTATGACATGTGGCGCCGTCTTGTTGGAACCACATGCCCTCCACATTCATTTCTTCAATTCTAGGCAAGAAAAAACTGGTTATCATTTCACGATACCGAACACTATTGACTGTTTGCGCTTGACCTGCCTCATTTTCATAAAAAAAGGTCCAATGATTCCTCCAGCCCAAAAACCACACTACACAGTGACACGTTGAGGATGCATTTGCTTCTCGTGAATCACTCGAGGATTTTCCTCACCCCAAATGCGACAATTCTGCCTATTGACGAAGCCATCAAAATGGAAATGGGCCTCGTCACTGAAGATGATTTTATCGGCAAAATCAGCATTTTCATGTTGTCATGTTGGTAAAACAATTTCACAATGAGAATGCGTTGTTCATTCGTGTAGCGCTCCATTTTTACTAACCTCGTACCTTCTACTAGCAAACAATAACAACTGTTCAAATGTCAAACAATGACACTTCGAATGTTGCCAGATTTAAAAATTGCGTTCTTCTTGGGACACCCTTTATATTTGCATATTTCAGAAACTAATAAATGAGCTTAAGCCGAACCAAGATTACCACATTTATGAACCATTTCTTAAAAATTTATGAGACATTTCATAAAAATTTATAAAACTTTCATAACAATTTATGGAACTGCTTCATCCTGCTATTTATGAAATATTTAATAACATTTATGAAGCATGAGAATATTGTATGTACCTGGCAATTCAAAATGAAAAAAAAAAAAATATGAAGCATTTAATAAAAAGTTATGAAACTTCATCATATTTATGAAACATTTCATAAAAATGAAGAAGCCTGTCATGAAACAGCTTCATCATATTTAAAAAATGTTATATTGGACAAAAATCAATAAAGTTTTTTTTACCATTTTTATGAAGTTTTTCATAAATATGAGGAAGCTTTTCCCCTGAATGTAATATTAGAGAATTTTTGCATTAAATTTATGAAATTACACTGGAACTTGTCTATTAAAAATGTTCATTAAGTTAATACATTTTTTTTTATACTCAATGAAAAAGTTTCATTAAAAACCTAGTTTCATAAAAAGTATAAAGCTTTTTATTATTTTTATTAATTTATTTATACAGTGCACTCGCGATAACGTGAACACCCGGAAGTGTGAACTACTCGGAAACGTGAACAACTTTATTTCTATACAGACTACTCTAAAACGTGAACAACGTCTGAAAGCTCTAAAGCGTGAACAAAATTAAAGAGTATTTTTTAGCTTTTTTTTAAGATAACATTTAAAAAAATTTAATTAAAAATTTTGTATTAAGTATTAAGTATTTTGTATATAGTATTAATGAATCGATTTCATTAAAATTAATTCATTGATTTAATGAATAATATCATTAACTAAATGAAAATTAATTAATATTTTTAATTTTTTCATTAACATTTGTTATGATAATAAATAAATTAGATGAAACTCCGTGCCAAATGCCGAGATTCTAGCTTTGCTAGTTTAGGAGATACGCCAAAATGATTTATTTTATCAATGACCACAGAAAACATTATGGGCCAAAAATATCTAATTAATCGATGGTTTGAATATCAATGGCAATTTAAACAATTTTTTTAATTGATTCAATTAAAAAAATTATTGAATTTTCCAGTATATCCATACAGTGTTGCCAACATGTAAACAAAATTTTTAAAAATTTGGCAAACTATTTTTTATTTTATTTATATTAAATAATCAAAGAAAGGTTGAATTAATCAATATATTATTTAATTGGTAAATAAATAATAAAAAAAATCGCAAATGATTAACTTTTAATAAGTTGAATAGTTTACCGATTTCAAATACACGCAAAATCGTAGTTATTTCACTAGAGTTTGCAACACTCTTTTTGTTGAGATATTCGTGTACGCACGAAAACTTAATTTAGTTTCGTGTTTTATCTGTGGTAATAAAAGTGCACATGTGGATTTAAATAAACCTTATCGAAAAAGGACAATTAAACTATTATTTTTGTAAATAATTAAATTCTCAATAAGTATAAGTGTCATTAAACTATCATTTTAAAGTTGTGTGTGATTTTTTTAAGAAAGCAATCCAATTACGAGAAAAAGTTCAAGACAAGACAAGCAAAACAAAAATTTTGTCTTTACTTTTATTTGTTTTCTTATAATACATTTTTATATTAAAAAGCTTTAATTTTATTATAAATAAAATCTCGATTTAATTTACAAACCTACATTTCTTTTTTTATTTAATGGGGGGGCATAAAACAAAAATAAAAAAATACTAGTTTTCAATTAAAACTACCATTGTTTTCTTCTCAAGTTTCAATCAAAGTTTTAATCAATTTAACTAAACTTTTTAATTGAGGTTGTAAAGAAAAACAATAACTCTTTTAATTGATAGAATTATTATTTTAATTGAAAGTGTTTTAATAAACTGTCTGCAAATTTTTTTAGTTAATACTATCATTTCAGTGGTAGGTGCAAAATCAATTAAAATATTAATTGATTCAATAAAATTTTTTATTGAAACCCGTTTTTAGTTTTTTCTGTGACCAATATCCTAATGAAACATAGTTAAATAAAAATTTAAAGTTAATCGGCTTTATCACATTTTTTTACATATTTTTTTTTTAAAGGGTTAAATAAAAGTTTAGAAAAAATAACAGGGACCGTAAAAATTATTCCTTTCTTCATAAAAGTCAGATGATAAAAGTTATTTTTTGATTTTTATTTTTTCGAGCAAAAATAAAAGTTATTTTTTTGATTTTTATTTTTTCGAGCAAAAATAAAAGTTATTTTTTGATTTTTTTTCGAGCAAGTATAAAAGTAATTTTTTGGTTTTAATTTTTTTTTTTTTTTACCAAAAATAAAAGTTATTAGCTTTGTTATTATGATTTTTCAGTGATGATAGATATACAGCAAATATTTTACAATGTTATTTTTTGTGATAACTGTATTAATATATATTATTATACATTTTCTAACTACAAGACAAACATCTCTATTTGTACGAGCAGTGCGCCAATTTTTGGAAACTAAAATCGTCATTTTTAAAACAAGAATTCTTCAAAAAAATCGTCATATAAAAAATAAGTTTTACTGATTATAAAACTCGAAAATATTACAAAAGGCAACCATAAAATTTATATATTATATGTATATATTTATATATTATATATATATAATATAACTGCGTTATTTGTTATTTATTCGTTATAAAAATAAAAATTTATAACTTATGGAATTTCAACTCAAGAAATTGAAATAAATATCAAAAATAACTTTTATTTTTGCTCGAAAAAATAAAAACCAAAAAATAAGTTTTATTTTTTCTCGAAAACATAAAAATCAAAAAATAACTTTTATTTTTGCCCGAAAAAATAAAAATCAAAAAATAATTTTTACTTTTGCCCGAAAAAATAAAAACCAAAAAATAACTTTTATTTTTGCCCGAAAAAATAAAAATCAAAAAATTACTTTTATTTTTGCTCGAAAAAATAAAAATCAAAATATAACTTTTATTTTTGCCCGAAAAAATAAAAATCAAAAAATAACTTATTTTTGCCCCAAAAAAATTAAAATCAAAAAATTACTTTTATTTTTGCTCGAAAAAATAAACATCAAAAAATAACTTTATTTTTGCTCGAAAAAATAAAAATCAAAAAATTACTTTTATTTTTGCTCGAAAAAATAAAAATCAAAATAACTTTTATTTTTGCTCGAAAAAATAAAAATCAAAAATAACTCTTATTTTTGCTCGAAAAAATAAAAATCAAAAATATTTTTTATTTTTGCTCAAAAAAATAAAAATCAAAAAAAACTTTTATTTTTGCTAAAAATAAATAAAAATCAAAATTTTAAAAAGCAATGCATTTTATAATAGACTAGTTCATAAGGATCAAAATGGTATACTTGAAACAGTTTTCCGACATTTACTTCTAATTGCTTTTTTTGTTTAAAAATTTGAAAATAACTGTTATTTTCGGTCCCTGAAAAATCATGATAAAAAAACTTAAGTTGTATACAAAGTTGACGAAATGTGTGTTTGAAAAGTACTGTTTATTGGTATGATTGTTGAAGTTTATTTCTCAGGTTAAATTGTGATTTTTTATTTTTTTATTTAAAAATTTTCGCAACCGAAAACGTGAAAAAATTTGGAAACGTGAACACCCTTGGTAAAAATTAGTTCACGTTTTCGCGAGTTCACTGTATGTAACCTCACACAACATTTTTCAAATATCTCATCTTTTTATTTATTTTTTTTTTTTTGTCACGCACTGTATTATACATATTCTACATACTATATGCATCATATATATGTATAAATGCACATTCTACATTTGTATTTATGCATAATTAATGACTTATTTACACATCAGTATGTATTTCTTAAGTTTTTTTTTTTTTTTATTTTTTTTTTTAACAAACTTAACGAAAAAGGACTAAAAAATACAAGTTTTATATGTACACGTTTTAAGATATTTTTTCTTTAAGTTAAACAAATTTTTGGCGCAATTTAATTTGCAACATATGTTACCGTTTTTTTTTTCTGTTGTTTTAGTTTCCAACTCCTTTATTTAACTTCTTTTATCACTTGTCTGTTTTTAAAGTATTTAATTAAAACCACATTCTTAATTTAATACTAAATTTGAAAATTTATTTGTTTTTTTTTTCAATTTTATACGTTAAAAATTTGAATGCGGTGTTTTTTTTTGTTGTAATTTAATAACAAATAATAAATCTGAATGAAAATGTATTTATTTACGCCTTAAACCACTAAAATCTGGTTATATATGGTGGATATTAAATCAAATTAAAAACAAAAAAAAATACATTAAATAAAAAAGAAAATTAACCGCGTTCTCGTTATGCGTTAACTGTTTCATCGACGAAAATTGAACGTCTAAACAAACTGATAATTCGCAAACAACTAACTGGTTTTAAATTGGTTAACAAGAACTTTAACTGCTTGTCTGCTTGCTTTGACTGCCTTGACAACTGTCTTCTTCGTATGTAAACAATTGCAAATGTATGAATTCAATATGCGGCTGTTATCAATATTCATTCTACTCTACTTTTTTCTCTTTGAAATAGGATTTTTGCTTCAATTTGTATTAAGAGAAGTGTTGTTATTTCTCTTAGTGTATTAGGTGTAAATTTAGGTTTTTGTCTTAGTTTTTTTTTACCACCCACAGATCTACACTGGCTCTACATAAAACAAAAAAAAAAACCCGTTAATGAACTTTGGCAATTATATAGTTTAAAATAACTACAAATGTTATTAAAAAGGCAGTGACTGTAGTTTTCATAAAAATTGCTCATACGTATTGTAGTAATTTTTTACTGCTAGAAAACAACTACAAATGTAGTGAAAACAGGTGTTAAAAACTGTGAAAAATTGGCGACATAAACTCTCTGTAGTGTGAAATGCAAAATTTTTAAATATTAAAATTTTAAACTTAAATAAAAATAACATACCACCGTTTAAACAACTTGAACTCTTTTTATTTAAATTTTATTAATAAACACTTTACAAAAATTAAATGCCCGTATAAAAACGTTTACATACACAGAAAAAAACTAAAAACGGGTTTCAATTAAAAATTTTATTCAATCAATTAATATTTTAATTGATTTTGCACCTACCACTGAAATGATAGTATTAACTAAAAAAAAATCAGACAGTTTATTAAAACTCTTTCAATTAAAATAATAATAATATCAATTAAAAGAGTTATTGTTTTTCTTTACAACCTCAATTAAAAAGTTTAGTTAAATTGATTAAAACTTTAATTAAAACTTGAAAAGAAAACAATGCTAGTTTTAATTGAAAACTCGTATATTTTTATTTTTGTTATAAATTTAATTATTTACAAAAATAAGAGTTTAATTGTCCTTTTTCGATAAGGTTTATTTAAATCCAGTATTAAAACAATTAGTGGAAACAATTTTTATATATAAACATACATAAACATATGCAATTACATGTTATAGAATGCAGTACCATATATATGTGTATAAAATAATACATGATTGATTATACACAGAAAAAATTATGGGCCAAAAATATCTAATTAATCGATTGTTTGAATATCAATGGCAATTTAAAAAATTTTTTTAATTGAATCAATTAAAAAATTTATTGAATTTTCTAATATATCCATACAGTGTTGACAACATGTAAACAAAATTTTTAAAAATTTGGCAAACTATTTTTTTTTTATTTTATTTAGATTAAATAATCAAACAAAGGTTTAATTATATCAATATATTATTTAATTTGTAAATAAAAAGAAAAAAAATCGCAAATGATCAACTTTTAATAAGTTGAATAGTTTACCGATTTCAAATACACGCAAAATCGTAGTTATTTCACTAGAGTTTGCAACACTCTTTTGTTGAGATATTCGTGTACGCACGAAAACTTAATTTAGTTTCGTGTTTTATCTGTGGTAATAAAAGTGCACATGTGGATTTAAATAAACCTTATCGAAAAAGGAGAATTAAACTAATTAAATTTTCAATAAGTATAAGTATCATTAAACTATCATTTTAAAGTTGTGTGTGATTTTTTTAAGAAAGCAATCCAATTACGAGAAAAAGTTCAAGACAAGACAAGCAAAACAAAAATTTTTTCTTTACTTTTATTTGTTTTCTTATAATACATTTTTATATTGAAAAGCTTTAATTTTATTATACATAAAATGTCAATTTAACTTACAAACCTACATTTCTTTTTTTATTTAATGGGGGGCATATAACAAAAATAAAAAAATACGAGTTTTCAATTAAAACTACCATTGTTTTCTTCTGAAGTTTCAATTAAGTTTTAATCAATTTAACTATACTTTTTAATTGAGGTTGTCAAGAAAAACAATAACTCTTTTAATTGATATTATTATTATTTTAATTGAAAGAGTTTTAATAAACTGTCTGCAAATTTTTTTAGTTAATACTATCATTTCAGTGGTAGGTGCAAAATCAATTAAAATATTAGTTGATTCAATAAAATTTTTAATTGAAACCCATTTTTAGTTTTTTCTGTGTAATATTCAAAAATATGTATTTCATTTCGGATAAAACGATATTGAGACCTCCCAACGAAAAAAGTGGATTACTAATGTGGAATACTATTCCACACGCACAGTATTTTTTAAAATCTAATATAACAGTTTTGAATTTTATTTAATATTACTGCACTCAGGAAATTAAGAATGTAGAAATAACTAAACATGTCATTAAAATGACTACAAATGTATTTAAAAGGTGATGACAACTACAATGGTAGTAAAACTACTATCGAAGCAGTCAAAACTACCCTTAAATGAATTCATAAACCATAAAAACGAGCAACAAAACAATAAAAACAATGCACATAAAACGACTACATACGTTGTAAAAACAATTGTTATTAACAGTTATTTTTCGGTATTTTAAAAATATTTTTTAATAAAAAAAATATTTTTTTCTCTTAATTACAATAAAAATTTGTATTTCCTACATCCTATTTGAAATGCAAAGTCAAAATTCTAAACGGTATTCAAGTTATGAGTTTTTATGCATTGGAAATACAATGAAATTTTCTAATTATTATTTGCAAACTATTAACATATCAATAATAACAAATATAAACTAAACGAGAATTTTTAAAAACTCGACCTAATCTTCTATTTTTAAATAACTAACAAACTGTCCGGTTAAAAATAATTTTTTGAACAGAAATTGGTTCTGTATAATTGGATCAAGTATTGTAATATAATATAAAATTAGATATAAATGTATGTATATCATTTGAAATGATTGTATCAGAGTTTTGGTCTCATCTTATTTTATCTCATTAATTCAATCTTATATAGAAATTGACATAAGTTGATGTGGTCGCATATGTTCATTAGAGCGACTCACCAAAAAAAGTGCTCGATGTACCCTCCTAAAAATGAACCTTGGACTTTTTTAAGATGACATTTAAAATATTTCGGCTCCAGCTTTGACCTCTCGTGAGCTGGACCATTTTGAAAATGGGTCTACTTTTGTATGTTTTGTTAATTTGAGAATCTGTTTCCTTACCAACATATACAATATGGGTATAATAAGAAAGGTTTTTTTAAGGCGCGTCCAACTGTATATACAATTTGTCCAAGGACGATCATCCATGTCCTTTTTTTAAGGATATTCTGTAAAAAAAAACGGTTTTTGAATTTTTTGTTCGGAGTTGTTTGTAATAAAAATGTCAAATTAACATATTTTAATCTTTAGTCGATTTAATTAAATACGGGTCTCAGCTTTTTTTGAAATTCGTGCTAGTTTGCGTTTTGACAAAAAATGCAATGGGGTGGTAACTCTTCATTTTAAATGGAGCAATATGGGTATCAAATAATTTCTTTTGCCAAGTACATCAACTTTGTAAACCTTTCTTATGATACCCATATTATATATGTTGGTATGAAACAGATTCTTAAACTAACAAAACATGCAAAAATAGACCATTTTTCAAAATGGTCCAGCTCACGAGAGGTCAAAGCTAGAGCCGAAATATTTTAGATGTCATCATAAAAAATACCAATGTTCATTTTTGGTTCATTTCGCTTTCATATAACTTGAGTCGCTCTAATGTTGTTATGCATATAAGCGACATAAACAATATCAAATAATATATGCTACAATATAAAACTGTATGCGGCAAATACATAATCATATCAATTTGTATAAGTTGATATACTAAAATTAAATAACTACATTAAACAACTGTTACTGAAGTACAGTATTTTTGGTTAATTATTTTTGAAATGACTTTCTAAATTATTCGTTATTTAATTTTCTCATTACAAAATGTCTACAATAGCAGTTAAAACAACGACTACTGTTTACTACCCGAATAATCTAAATGTAGTTACTGTATGAATATTCTGAATGTAAGGCTACTTTGGAACCAAAACGGAAAGTCAACAACATGTAGGCTTACTTTCTAACCTAATATTATTTAAAAAAAATTAAGATTTATTTATTTTGAATAAATATTAAAATTTCATATAAATCGGTGAGTATCAGTTTTAAGAAATCGCACACTTTTTTATATCCCAGAAGAGCTGATTTTTTTCGAAAGTTCTGGTATCCCATGATCCTGCTCGAAAATAAAATTTGAAATTTTTGATATCAATTATTTTTTCCTATATGGAAAAGATTTTTGGTAATTGAAAGTGTTTTGGATAAATCTTTACAATGGCAAAAAAGTTTTGGTTCGATCTAGAGAAAAATCTGGGGAGTTCCGGGCCAAATTTACGGGATTGTGAGAATTGCAAATATTAAGTTTCCCGGGAATCCCGAAACGGAAAATCTCCGAATGCGTTTCATATGCAGTTTGGCAAATATCTTGTAAATTCAATAGAAACCTTATTTGCAGATATAAAAAAATGTTAGTGTGTTGTCGGAATAGTAAAAACAATAAAATCCAAAATTCTGAAGTGTCATTTTCATATTTTAATAAACATTTGATATAATTTGTGGTGAGAAAAATACTGTTTTAATGGCGGTTAAACGTTTTTTTTTTTTCACAATCGTTTAACCGAAACCCCGGTTTCTCAAATAATCCGGTTTTTTCGCAACACTATTGATTCTATTAAAAAAAGTTATTTATTATTTTACACTGGTATTGTCACATCGCGTGTTGTGCCCTAATAATTTTACATTTGCTAAACTACCCTGTACTTAAATTACCGCTATAAAATGGTTTATCAGTAACGTTGATACCCTCATCAGCTGTTATTGCTCATTCATATGACAATATAATTTGTTTACATTCGATGTTTCGTAAATAGATTTCGTCCCTCGGTGTAGTAGTGTTTTATTAATCATTTAATTTATGTTTCAACCAACTAATTAAAACTATCATATAATTTTATACTCTTGACAAGTTTTTGCATTTCAAGGCAAAAATTATAATGTATCTACGATTACGTGTTGTTTTAGTTTTTATCGTTTTATTTTGTGGCATTACAGCATCATTTAATGAATCAGAAGTTTGTCGGGAAATTCCAAGAAAGGATATTGAGCAATATTTGTCTACTAAAACACCATATCGTGCTATAGCCAATTATGATGATAAACCTAAAAAATATGAAGGCAAGCTGGAAATTGAAAAATAAAACCTAATGCAGTCCTAATATCTAACTACTTTTCAGGTTGTCAACCTCTGCGTATTTGGTCTATTATACGACATGGTACCAGAAATCCTGGTAAAAAAGTGATAGAAGATATTAAAACAAAATTAATGGCTTTAAAGGATCACATTTTAACTACAAAAGATGTTGAATTGTGTCCCAGCCATTTGGAACGTTTAAGCAAATGGAATTTTACTGTCAGTGCTGAGGAGGAGAAATATTTAGTGGCCGAGGGAGAAGACGAATTAATCGAATTGGCTGAACGTATGCATAATCGTTTTCCAACATTGTTACCTGAAAATTACAATCCGCAGATGTATTATTTTAAATACACTGCTACCCAGCGAACTTTAAAAAGTGCCCAAAGTTTTGCCACCGGCCTGTTTGGAAGACATCGAATTGGTGATATTGTATATCCAGAAGCTTTGCATAGAGATCCTGTATTAAGGGTAAGTGTAATTTTTTTATTTTGAAGAAAATATACATTCAGATTGGGGTCACGATGTGTCATGTTTAAAAGAGCATTTACAATAATGTGGCAATTCATATTCCAAATACTTGGTAATAGTAGATATATTGGAGACGTGTGAATTACAATTAAAATTTTAAATATTAAAATTTATTAAATTTAGTCAAATAATTTATAAGTTTTTATGTTATTTTCATGTCACCCAGTGATAAATTTTAGCCCCAAAATCAAATTTTGTAATATGGCAACATATCTTTAGAGTTCTTCTATTCCGCAGATATCATTTCAAAATACCCAAATATCCCAATAAGCATTTGGAAGATATATCAATCACTAAAGTTTAATTTATAATGAATTTACACTTCCACGAAGTCTGGTTTAAAATCGGGTTAATCCAGTTACAAATCACCTTCGTTTAAATTATAAAATTTGGCAGGCAAACTGGATTTTGGCTTGACAAAAACAACATTTGGTAAACAAAATAAATAAAATAACCTAAAACTGGAAAATGTTTCTAAAAAGTTATTTATTCACTGGCGAAAGACAACATTTGCAGCGATTATGAAAGAAACAATGTTAATTTTGTTTTTTTATTAGGGATGAATGCTTCGACTCACGACTCGGCACCATATCAATGTTGTTTGCACAAATTGTCTTCGACGGAAACAAAATTAAGTAACTGGATGCTGATGTTAATGTTTCTTTCAACAAAAAATTAAATTTTATTGTGTTTAACACTCGTTTTATTTAGTTTTCCTAAATTAAAATTTTTTTTTTTTTTATTTGTTTACATTTTGCAAATTTCTCTTTAGTTTCTTAACCAGATTTTCACCAAAATCCGGTTTAAAACAGATTTCGGGTAGAATGTAAATTTAACATAATAGTGAATTTGTAACTGGTGATTTGTAACTGTATTTAACTCGATTTTAAACCAGATTTCGTGGAAGTGTAAATTCATTATATGATGTAAAAAAAATATTTTTTTCGAATAAATTTGTCGGTATGAAATTATTTGAAATATTAATTAAAATTATTTGGGATAGTTTTGCAAAGAAAATTGCAAATGTTTGGTAAGCTATTAGGTAAGCGTTATTTAATTGAATATTGCCAAAAAATAAATGCATTTTTGTATTTTTTTTTTTTTAGTTTAGTTTAGTTTATTTATCTCTATTCCAGTACAACAAGAATCAATCTTATAGTTATAGTACAGGAATTTATATCGCTTAAATTAGTACAAATTTTGATAAAGACGAAAGTTACATGTATTACATAATTAATAAAAATAGTTGAAAAATCACTCATAATTAAATATAAGTAAACAAAAAAACAAATATAAATAAATAAATTATAAAATAAAAGTTTAAGCATATTGCAGAAAATTTTAAAGAACTAAAAATTGTTAAACAATATTAAAATCGTGCATAGTGTTCAAAAAGAAATTTTTTAAAACTAGAGGCGTTGCTGTTGAGTTGTTGTGTTTGAGGGAGCATATTCCAAAGACTTACGGAATTTAGGAGGAATTGCCACTCAGATACGAGATAGCGATGACTTGGTGGAACTAATTTATTTCCCCTGTTCGTTCCGATGCCAAAACGAAGTTTTGCGTAGAGATAAGCGGGCTTTTTTGTAAATATGGTTTTATGTAAAAGTAAAAGAACTCTTATCTTCATAAGACTTTCAAGTGACACACCAAATATTTTTTTAGAATAGAACGCAGTTCCACACGATCTTCTCAACCCAAATACGTATCGTACTATACTGTTAAATACAACTTTTAACTTCCCCATGCTGATGGTGTCGCATTTACAGAAAAGTTCACAACCGTATAAAAGGCCAGGGATTAAGTAAGCTTTGGCTAACAGCAATCTAACTTTTAAAGGAGTGAAAGATTGAGTTAACCAAAGGGATCTCAGTTTTGAATACGTTTGTCCAACCATGGCAGTGATGTGGTTTGACCATGTTAACGTGTCATTAAATATTATTCCAAGGTTTTTAGCCACTGAAACAACTTTAATTTTTTCATCATTTATAATAACATCTTTATCAAACACAGGATTCCTAGTTCTTTGATGTATTAAAAGGCATTTGGGTTTTTTAGGATTTATACATAGACCATTAGCAGTAGCCCACAGGTGTAATTTTTGTAGATCGTGGTTTATCCTATCTATGTTATCCTTAATTGACTGTAGTGGACTGCTCAGGTAAAGTTGAACATCGTCTGCGTACATGTGTATGCTACAGTAATTTATAAAATAAAGTAATGCAAGCATGGCAAATTGAAATCCAAGAAGATGGAAAATTAAAGAAGAAAAATGTTTGTTTCCAAAAATTAATAAAAACCCCTTGATAAAAGTTCCTTAAAAGGCGAGCATATGCGGTCAATATAATATAAACATTTTATGAATCTTTGCTCAAGATAGTCTAAATTAAATTGAAATTTATCAATATTTTCGATTTGGTAAAAAATTCGTAAAATTTTTTAATAAAACCACGTTTACAAAGATAATTTTTTATTTCGTAATAATTTCTATTGAAAATTAATAAAATAAATAAAATTTTATTAATTTTAAAAACTACTTTTTCAGTATGCCCATTACATTTTATATAAGTATCAATTTCTGTATATCACTATAATTTTGACATTTAATTTTACTAACATTCTTACCACCATTTTGAATTCATCAGCTGATTCCTGTCAGTGTAGTTTGTGACATAAGTACATATGCCGGTAAGCTTATTACGGTAAGTTTATATAACTCATTATTGAAAGTTTTGGAAAATAGCAATTCTCCCAAGTTACTTTCGTGTAGGGCATGAAAAACTGCTAAGAAATGAAATATTACTTTCTCAAAAGTTTTGAACTAAAATATACATTTTTTAAATTAATAAAATTAATAATTTTAAAATTTCTTAGTTTTTTGTAACATTCCTCCATAATTTTTTATGCAAAATTGTTTCCCAATAATTTGACACAAAAGTTTGAAGAAATCGCGATATTATTGCATTATTTCGCGGAAGAAAATTAATTAATATTAATTTGCTTCAAACTACTCAGTTTTTTTAATTCTGTTATATTTTATTCAATAAAAAAACGTTATCTACCACCTTGACGCAAAAGTTTAAAAAAAATTTAAATAAATATTTTTGATATTTTTTTCGCGTTTTCACTAAAATGTTTTTATGATTTTTCTTTTAAAAGAGTTTTATTTTTTCTTCCATAAAAATTATGTTCTTGCAATGCCGACAATGTTTAAAAAAAAAATTAAATTATTATTTTTGATAATAATTTTTTTTCTCATTTTTTACTAAAATGTTTTTATGATTTTTCTTTTAACAAACTTTTATTTTTTCTTCCATAAAAATTATGTTCTTGCAATGTCGACGCAATGGTACACTAATTAAAACAAAAAATGTTTTATAAATAAAGAATTAAAAAATTAATGAATAGCATTTTAGAAAATTAGTTGTATTTTAATATATTTATTTATATACAGGATGTTATCCGCGAATGCGTTAAATAATTAATTAATCCGAAATTATATTGCAGTTTTTTTAATACTGTTTTTAAATAATTATTATCTAGAGACTGTGATACTTTGTTTTGCACCACAACTTAGCGGTTTTGTTGATACCACAAATCATGCAAGTTTATTAACACCGAAAAATTTCTTACGATTTAATTTGTGGAAATATTTGATACTTTTTTGTACTTTTTTCAACTTCTTATTTTCAATTTTGTTATTTAACAATAGTTTTTGTTCGTTTTTGTTTGTTAAAGTATTTTAGAGTTAAAAATAAAAATATAAATTTTGTTTTTTGTGCAGTTGAAAAAAACATTTTAAATTTCAAATATATTTATTTCTGTTAAAAACAAAAAATAAAACGTTTTTCCGGTCGGTGTTTAACAGAAAAGACCAGTGTATCAATTATGTATCTTTTTTACGACACACGACAATGAAATGACACCTAGATCATTATCGTTTCGGGTATGGAACTAATTTTGTTTATTCATCTCAATGCTTATAAATGTCATATGAGACCGATGCAACAAAAATTTTTACATTTACGCTGTTAAAACGAGAATGATTTAGGTGTCATTTAATTGTCGTGTGTCGTAAAAAAGATACATAATTGATACCCAGTTGAAAATCTATTGAAAAAGTGATTATTCAATTGAATGCAAACCTTTTTTTGAAAATTTAGCTTTATTACAGTGTTCCAAACACAGCCCTAAATTTGTTTCGCTGCAGTGAACAAAATACTGGTTTCTGTTTCCATATTTTTGCCCCCCAAAAAAAAAATCGCCAACATGGGAATAGAATACAGAATGTTGAAACTCTGGATAATAATTAGTATCTGGTAATACTGTATTGATTTGACAAGCGGTGTTTTGAAATTTAAAGAGAGAGAAAATACCCAACATAGATGCCATACTAAAAATATAATAGAGAATACCGAATATAATCAGTAAACAATAAACGATATATTTTGAAAAATTTAAAAAGCTATGTAAATTTTATAATTAATTGTTCATTTTTATTTGATAAGTACGCTAACATTTAGTAAAATAAAGTCATTTAGTAAAAAAATTATAACTCATTAATTATAACATATTAACATTATAAAGCCGTATTTAATTGTGCCCCAAATTGCAGTATTTTTTCAATAATCTGGCATCCCTTGAATTTTGTCATTATGCATGCGACAGTGAGAGTGAAAAAAGTCAAATAGTTGAACTGTGAAAAAATGCTGCGTATTTTTTCATATTAACGTGGTGGCTTTTCTTTTACATTATTATCTTTTAAATAATATAAAAATTAAGTATCTGAACTGTATAACTGCGGCTTAATAACGTTAATTTAATAAATGTGTTAAAATCTACGAAAATAAATCGGTGAAAGTGATAAACTAAAGTGAAGACAAAAAAATTATGGGGAATTTTTTTTCCCTACAAAATATAATTTGTGGTTATGTTTTGATATCGAGAGCTTTTTTTAACACAAGAGAATTCCAAGAATTCAGCCGCAAATAAAGAAAGTAAAAATCACCTACAAAAAAAAAGTGAAAAAATTATACAATTAAATTTGTTTGAAAAAAAAATGTGGCCATTGTTTAATAAAACAAAAAACCAGAAATGAATTTCTATAGATTTATAATGAAAATTCAATAATTAAGGCCATATAACGCCCTCCGTATAAAGGCCAGACAAAAGACGCCTTGTTTGTGTTAATTTACTTACGACGTTTCTATACTTCCACATTGTTGTTGTTGTGAATTTATTGATGATTTTATTTGTTAAGGCAATAAAGGAAATTTCCCAATGAATAAAACAATGTTTGAGTCTCACTATATTAGTGCTACGGCGGTAAATACTGCCTCGGGACCTTCAACTGCAGCAGGTAATGCCTCAAATTGTGCTACTACCCCCCAATGCGGGTGGTGGTACTTCTTATGCTTCAAGTGCCGGTACAAGTGATACGGGTAAAGTGGCCACTTCCTTAACCTCCGTAGCAAGCACTTCTAGTTTAGTTAGTATGGGCAGCCGCAAGACTTCAATGTCCAGTGAAAGTCAACAACTACCTAAATGGTTACAACAATTAACACTGGGAGAATGTCCAGAATTAGTACCCGATCATTGTTGTCCGATATGTTTTCAAGCTAAACGTCATCATGAGGTTATAGAATCTGTTAAATATGAACGACAACCTTGGCGTATACGAGAACGTATGAAAACTGCCAGTGTAGCCTTGGTATTATGTCTTAACATAGGAGTCGATCCACCGGATGTTATAAAAATACAACCCTGTGCTAGATTAGAATGTTGGATAGATCCTTCCTCAGTATCGGCTCCCAAGGCAATGGATCTTATTGGTTCGAATTTACAAATGCAATATGAAAGATGGCAACCCAGAGCACGCTACAAGAAATGTCATGATCCCACAGTGGAAGATGTTAAAAAGTTATGTACCTCATTGCGACGCAATGCCAAAGGAGAACGTATTTTATTCCATTATAATGGTCATGGTGTACCTAAACCAACAGCCAATGGTGAAATATGGGTATTTAATAAAACATTTACTCAATATATCCCCTTAAGTATATTTGAGCTGCAAAATTGGATGGCCGCTCCTTCGATATATGTATACGACTGTTCAAATGCCGGCATTATAATACAATCATTTTTACAATTTGCCGAACAACATGAACGGGAAATGGAAAAGGCTATAGCGGCAGCAAATCAACGTGTTCATCCGGGTGGGCAACCGCCCTCCCTACCGCCTTTGGTTAGTTATAAAAATTGTATACATTTAGCAGCCTGTTCGGTGGGTGAAATACTACCCATGAATGCCCAATTGCCAGCGGATCTTTTTACCGCCTGTTTGACTACACCCATTAATATTGCCCTAAAATGGTATACCATGAGAGAGAAATTTGGTTTAGTGCCCCGCCTTCATACGGAATTTATTGATAAGATTCCCGGTAAAGTCAATGATCGTCGTACTATGATGGGTGAACTTAATTGGGTATTTACTGCCATTACCGATACCATTGCATGGAATACTTTGCCGCGTGAACTATTTCAAAAACTATTCCGTCAAGATTTATTAGTAGCCAGTCTATTTCGTAATTTTCTATTGGCGGAAAGAATCTTAAGGTCACATGATTGTACGCCAGTATCTCATCCGGCATTGCCTCCTTGTTTTCGTCATCCTATGTGGACTGCCTGGGATTTGGTAGTTGATTTGGCCTTACAACAGCTGCCGGATATTTTGGAAAGAGGTGCCCCCTACAAACAGCTGCCCTTCTTTGAAGAACAACTTACTGCATTTCAAGTATGGTTAGATCGTGAATCTGAATCACGTACACCACCCGAACAATTACCCATAGTTTTACAAGTTCTTCTGTCACAAGTTCATCGTTTGCGCGCCTTGGAACTTCTAGCTCGCTTTTGGATTTGGGTCCTTGGGCTGTTAACTTGGCTCTGGGTGTGGGCATTTTTCCTTATGTACTTAAACTACTACAATCTTCTGCCAAGGAATTACGTCCCGTATTGGTTTTTATTTGGGCTAAAATATTGGCTGTCGATCCTACTTGTCAAGTGGATTTGGTTAAGGACCACAAATACTTTTTGGCTGTTTTACAAGATTGCTCTGTGGCCAAAGAATATCGTACTTTATCGGCTTTTGTTTTGGCCTGTATTGTTAATAATTTTCTGTTGGGTCAGACCAGTGCATTGCAGGGATCATTGGTGTCCATATGTTTAGAACAATTAAATGACGAAAGCTGGCTTTTAAGGCAATGGTTGGCCATATGTTTAGGTAATTATATTAACCCATTATTAATGCTAATATTGATCAACTATTATATTTTTTGATATTAATTTTAAAAATTCTGTTTATTTAAAATCTGATCTATAAATTATGATTTTGAATTTATATAAATTTAAATTATCCAATATAGAAAAATTGACCAGAAAAAAATTTAAAGGTGGTTGGTTATTTTGAAAACGCTTTCGTCGAACAGAATTTTATCTATGAAAAAACTTACAAGAAATAATTTAACCACTTAATTTAACCCATAAAAGTACTTGAAAACCTCTTGAGAATGGCCTCGTATGTGTGGAAATTAAAAAAAAAATTGGATTTCTGAAAAAGTGCATATTTTTACAAGAGTTTTAAAATTTTCGGAACTAATTAACTTTCTCTTGAGAAGTCTCTCCAAAAAGTTCTAAGAATATGTAAAATAAATGGATTCAAAATTATAAAAAGTTTTTGTTAAAACTTTAATCATTGATTCTAAAAAATTTTGTTTCAATGAACTTTAGACTTGTAACAAACAAATCGAAATAACGATCTCGGACTTAATTACCTTTTATAATAGTCCTCACTAGAGTGGTTTTATAAAATCGATCTTCGATTTTTATAGGTGCTCAGGCCTAGGATTGTGTCATTTAGTGTAAAATGCTATTGTAAAATTTTTAGTTCAATCGAACTATGCCTTCCCGACCCCATTCAGCCCTAAAGTTTAGAAAACGGAATACAAGGCGAAAAAGACAATTTTTTTAGTTTTTGTAAAATTTTTTAAATGTCGTAAAAGTTTTTACTCAAGAAGGTAAATTAATCGAAATGAAGATATAAATTTGTTTTCAAAAAGGTATAAAAACAAAAATCGGTTAAAAACTAGCCCAGTAATAAATAATGCCCTAGATCACTAAGGTGGCAATTATTACTTGACCGAGAAATTCAAGCACACATTTTAAAAATTTTTTAAATTGATTACTGAAATATATTTTTTTTTACTTAAAAGACTCAAATTTGTGAGATGTAGAAGTTTTTTTTTGGATGGCGTTAACCTGTCCTAGTGTGATGTCAAAAACGGACAAAATTTTTGGGGTGTTTTTCAAATCTCCAATTTCAAATTTTAAAAAAATTTCGGCATAAATTCGGTTTACCGACACCTCACCAAAATAAATGAAATTTTGTCCTTTAATAGAAGAGACCACGCTGAGTCGAAATAAAAAAAAATGTTGCGTCGCTCACGCCCCCTTTTCAGTGGGCGGGGCTCCAAAGTTTGAAATGAAATTGCAAATAACTTCAAAACTACTTGTCCGATCTTAACAAAATTGGCGTCGTTGGAAAGGTCTCGAAAATATCTTTCCAATGAGGTATATAATGTCCCAAAATATTAACCCCTTGCTGCCCACATAAAGCATTTTTTTTTTTATGATTTTTTTTTTTTTAACGCTCTTTTTGTTAAATAACGCCTATATAAGTACATAAAAAGTGTATAAAGAGGGAAAGTCTGTTTTATAAGCTTTCATAAAAGGTGCAACATGACCCCATAGGTCTTGAAATGAAGTAGTTATTAAGGGTTAAAGTTGACCATTAATAGGCAAAACTATGATTTTTGCAAGATTTTGAAAATTAGATTTTGTTGTATGGTATGGTTTAAGATTTTGTATGCAAAAGAAAACTTGTAAATATGCCAAAATTTCTGCGGCCCGGGGCGAAGCCTCAGCGAAGCCGGTGGGAGGACTGGTGGGAGGAGAAAACCCCTAAGCCCGGCCGAAGGCCGGCTATGCAGAAAAACTTTATTCTACAAACATAGTTTAACATAGCCCACACTTGAATAAATTGCAAAAAAAAGCTTGTGTTATTTATACAAAACTTGTATAAACCGGAAATTAGAAATTAGAAAATTAGATTTTGTTGTATGGTATGGTTTAAGATTTTGTATACAAAAGGAAACTTGTAAATATGCCAAAATTTCTGCGGCCCGGGGCGAAGCCTCAGCGAAGATGGTGGGAGGACTGGTGGGAGGAGAAAACCCCTAAGCCCGGCCGAAGGCCGGTTACGCAGAAAAACTATTTTGCAAAGACATATATATGGTCACGTCGATATATGGTTCAAAATTTGAAAAAGGGTGTGTAAAAAAAATCATTATGCTTTTTTTGGGCAGTAAAGGGTTAATATTTTAGGACATTATATACACCATTGGAAAGATATTTTTGAGGTCTTTCCGCCTGAGAAATATGGTCACGTCGATATATGGC
This sequence comes from Delia radicum, assembly GCA_021234595.1. Taxonomy (NCBI): domain Eukaryota; kingdom Metazoa; phylum Arthropoda; class Insecta; order Diptera; family Anthomyiidae; genus Delia; species Delia radicum. Next base: position 214,700,624 of record CM037852.1, read on the forward strand.
TCAAATTTTGAAAAAAGGACGTTTAAAAAAAAAAAAATATAAAAAAAACAAAAATTGTTTTATTTGGGCAGCAAAGGGTTAATATTTTAGGACATTTTATACTCCATTGGAAAGATATTTTCAAGACCTTTCCAACGACGCCAGTTTTGTTAAGATCAGATAAGTAGTTTTGAAGTTATTTCGGATTTCATTTCAAACTTTGGAGCCCCGCCCACTGAAAAGGGGGCGTGAGCGACGCAAAAAAAATTTTTTTGGTCTCTGTGGGGTCAAATGTTCAAGGTCAAAAAATTTCAAAAAATTCTGAGAGGTGTCGGTAAACTGAATTTGTTCCAAAATTTCTTCAACAAAATCGCAAAAATTGAGATTTGGACTCCAGTGACTTGTTTAAAACATGGTAGAGATCGAAAATAAAAAATTTTAAAAATATCCCCTGGCACACTTGGGTAGGGCAACGATTTAATTTTTGCAAATTTCAAAGAAACTGTGTTTGCCGAGCCTCATTAAGGCCAAAGAAGTTACTGCGAGAATTTATACATATTTGAACAAAAAGTATTTAAATTCTTTTTTTTTAAATTTTTTTTTTTTTGAAATTTGAGCCGGCTAAATCCTCAACTAAACTTGACCCCTTAAATATTAATAAATTAAATAATATTATTAGTGAAATTAAAAAAATTTATTCTTTTCAATAAAAAATCAATTTTTCTCTTATTATGCTTGTGTTAACATAACACAACATATTTTAAAAGTTTTTTCAAATATTGGTCTTTTTGACACCAAGAGCATCTAAGGGTTAATTTAGTCCAAATTATATGTTAAATGATTAAAGTACTGGTCTAAGCCAGGTTTGTAAAAAAAAGAATTTAAATACTTTTTGTTCAAATATGTATAAATTCGCGCAGTAACTTCTTTGACCTTAATGCGGCTCGGCAAGGGTTAACGTTGTTTAATATGTCCAAAAATTTTGGCAAAGAATCTTCAAATATTGTGTTATTATATTTTACATCACGTTTATTAAAATTCAAAAGTAGTAAAAAAATCTTCAACGTTTTTTGTAAATTGAAATATATAAGTGTGGGGTCTCTTGGGGCCTCTGGTACACATGGGTTAATGATGTCCAAAATTTTTTATTCTCAACCTTAAGTCATTATGATAAACAAAAACAACAAACGGTACAAAAGTAGCTAATTTTCGATTTTAAATATTTTATGACAACAAATAAGGCAAAAAATTTTCAAAAAACACAGTTTCCTCGAAATTTGCAAAAATTAAATCGTTGCCCTACCCAAGTGTGCCAGGGGATATTTTTAAAATTTTTTATTTTCGATCTCTAACATGGTTTTAAAACAAGTCACTGGAGTCCAAATCTCAATTTTTGCGATTTTGTTGAAGAAATTTTTTTAAAATTTGAAATTGGAGATTTGAAAAACACCCCAAAAATTTTGTCCGTTTTTGACATCACATTAGGACAGGTTAACGCCATCCAAAAACAAAAAACTTCTTCTACATCTCACAAATTTGAGTCTTTTAAGTAAAAAAAATATATTTCAGTAATCAATTTAAAAAATTTTTAAAATGTGTGCTTGAATTTCTCGGTCAAGTAATAATTGCCACCTTAGTGATCTGGGGCATTATTTTTTACTGGGCTAGTTTTAACCGATTTTGTGTTTTTATACCTTTTTGAAAACATAATTATATCTTCATTTCGATTAATTTACCTTCTTGAGTAAAAACTTTTACGACATTTAAAAAATTTTACAAAAACTAAAAAAGTGACTTTTTCGCCTTGTATTCCGTTTTCTAAACTTTAGGGCTGAATGGGGTCGGGAAGGCATAGTCCGATTGAGCTAAAACTTTTACAATAGCATTTTTACACTAAATGACACAATCCTAGACCTGAGCACCTTCAAATTTCAAAAAAAAAAATTTGCCCATATACACTAAAACCACTCTAGTCCTCACCTTAAAATTTAATTTTCAACTAAAATTTTATTACACTTTTTAATTAAAATCTTATACTAGTATACCGCCGTAAAAAAACAAGTCTCTACATAGAACTCTGACAAAGTCTGATGACAAATTATATCGTACGAAAAGGAAAACAAAAAATAAAGCTCATGAAAATTCCTTGAGAGTTCCTTTTTGACAAAATAAGAATATATCTAGTGATGAAAGCGATGATCATCCAGATGATGACACTGGTATATTTATTTCTTATGTAATGTAAGCGATTTGGAATATTTCTAATGATAACATTAAATCTATTTCAAAAATATATTTAATTTAACATTACATTACTTTGACCTTTTTGTTTTTAGATGGTGCATTCATTCAGAAAACTCATCTATATGCTAGACATAATGTAGTTATGGAAAATTATAATTTTATAAGAGACCAAAGTTCTCTTGGAGTCGCTATAGTTTTAAGAAAATCGTACAAATATTAGCCAGATCGAAATACTAGTATCAACCTAGCTAATATGTTTGATTTGTTTTATTTTTGTAAATATACGGAGGTTGGAAGCTAGTTATAAATTAAAACTAACATAAAAATAATCTCGATGTATATAAATACAAAAAACAAACAAAACTGTAAAAAATATTACTTGAGCCAGAGTAAAAACTAAATTTTTTTTTATATAATAGAACATTTTTATTCTTCAAAGTTTAGTAACGTCATGATGCTTGTGAGGAAAAGACCCTAACCACGTGCTTGATTACTAAGAAGACAAGAATGGAGCAAAATTAATGATTAATAGGTTTTTTGTTAAAGTTCTACCTATTATGGAGGCTCTAACTTTTCTAAAAATTCGGGTTCTGATGAGATCTTTAGCCAGATCGAAATACTTGTACCAACCTAGCTAATATGTTTGATTTGTTTAATTTTTGTAAATATACGGAGGTTGGAAAAAATGTTTGTTGGTTCTGTGTATATCCCATGTAATTCAACCATTCTTACAAATGGTCTTACAGATATTAGTCTTCTCTCTCAGAATTTTGATGGAAAGTTTATTATTGGTGATTTCAAAGCTAAGCTAATTTCTTGGAGTGATTCAATGAACAATCAAAATGGAAATATATTTTTAACTTTTTACAGTAAAACTCTATTTTTACACGTATTTCTAATTCATTTCCATCATATCCTAATGGGTTCTCTTCCCTTGACCATTTCTTAGTGAGTTCTAATCGACAAATTCCAATTGCAAAAGTTCTGGTCTTTCTACATTCTCTAATCACTTTCCTCTTAAACTTCAGATTAAATTGCCAAATTTTGATGTTATTTTAAATCCACTTTCAACTTTTTTTATCCTTTAAGAATACAAATTGGGATAACTTTAGGAACTATATAAATAATCATATTTTAAATTACTTTCCTAATTCAGATAAAAATTTGTTGAATAACGTAATCAATGAATATATAAATAGAATCACAAACAGTATAAATACAGCATCCAATAACTATTCTGAAAAAATTGAATTAAAAAATCGAAAATTTTTAATTTCGGAACAAATTAAGATGTTTTTTAAAACTAAATACTCTTGGCAGAGGAATTTGAAGAGAATATATCATGGAACTGTAAATCGTTCCGATTCAGAATATTTATTGCTTTCTAAACTAATACAACTATTAAATATCATTATTAAAAGACAGATAGCTCTTGAATAATCGGAAATTTTTAAATCAAATCAAATTTAGAATATTAAAGCTCTATCCACTGCACATCAACAGATATACGGAATTATGGGATACAGGAGAAATAAACATGACCAAAGTTTGTCTCTAGATGGTAAAGGGTGTTTTTTTTATAGAGGTATAGAACTTTGAAATGGAATAAAACAAAGATGAATTTTTTAAATTGACTTTATTCGAAAGATAATCTTCTGGCATTATTATTTAAATATGACTTCTGGCATATGACCGCCACGGCTGGCTCGAACGTAGTCTAATCTGGAGATCAAATTTTCGATGACTTTTCCCAACATTTGTGACCATATATTGGCAATAAGGCGTCGAATGTTGTCCTCCAAGTGGTCAATCGTTTCGGGCTTATCGGCGTAGACTAGCGACTTCACATATCCCCACAGAAAATAGTCCAGCGGCGTTAAATCGCACGATCACGGGTCCGAAACGTGAAATCTAAACAAAATTCGCTAAACAAAATTCGCTTATTAAAATCGGGAGCAACGGCAATCTTATTTTGCGCCTTGCTAGGTAATCGTGTGGCTTAAATTGTTGCACGAGTTGGATTTTGTAAGCACGCAAACCAAGATCTTTCCGCAAAATCTTCCATAAAGTGGATGGACATATAACCAATACATATATCCTCTACGCTACGCTCTACAGCAGCACTGACTTCTTCTGTACGCACTGTACGGCGTCTCTGTGGATGCATATTATCATTTAGAGTAAACGTGGTCCGAAAACGTTCCATAGTTAATAAAATTATTTGCTCTGATGGACGATTATGTTGACCGTAAAATGGACGTAGTGCGCTATACGTATTTCGAACAGAACTATGATTTTCAAAATAAATTTAGCACAATTTGGAAGTGTTGTTCTTCAGGCGTCAGTCTATTCAGGTTGAAATGCCAAACCAAACTAAACATAAATCAATTGACAAAATGGCCGCCAGTTAGAAAAGTGTTGCCAACTTAAACTTCTGTACCTGTATAAAAAAAACACCCTTTACATATAGTTTCTTTCGTCTGATTTAGCCTTATTATACCCTTAATAAGAATCCAAAGAAAAGGATTAAAGTGACACTTTTTCCAATTGGAGTCTATTCATTTAAGTCTCGCTCAACCCTCGCCCTGTTTATTTGGTATCGTTTTTTATAAATAGGGTTTCTTATGAATTTTTATTTTTTTGTGAGTTCACTTTTTATGGAGAGAACCGTGAGTAGCATAATTATTTATAACCTATAATTTCTCTTTGCTTTTTCCCTTTTTAACAAATTTACATCGTGTTGTCAAAAATCCAAAGATAATATATTCGGTGAATTAACCCTTATCTTAGGTAACCCATATTTTAAATATCAGATTTCAAACAGATGCGGCGAAAGAGGACGTTGCGGGAGAACCTTTCCATTTTTTTTCCTACGCCCATAAAAATGATGATGCCTGCGGGGCACTATTAACATTTTAACCCAATTCTTAGATCCAGCAATTTGGCTGGGTAACTAAGCGGAAAACTTTTTCATTTTTAGCTCCATTATATGTTAAAAACTTTAGATCTTTTGCCAAAGCGGTTGGGAATGACTTTAAGAGGGTGACTTCCACCTTTTAAATATCCTCTTTTAACTCGTTCCTGGCGAAATTCCCAAATTTACATTATAAGTCAGTCAACCAGAGAACACATTTTAAATGTTGGGTCTCTTAACAAAGGGCGCCAAGAGAGAGACTTTTTTGAATCCTCATTTTTACCACATTACTGGCCAAATTTTAAAAGGTACTTTGTAAGTAAGTTAGTTCATACTTCAGGGAACACATATTTTCAGTTTTAGGTTTTTATCCAAAGTGGTTGGGCAGTTCTTTAGGGGAAAAGATTTTCCTTTATTAATTCTCTAATTTTCCCGCGTATATTGCGAAAACTCAAAAATGGACCTTATTAGAGAATTAGCCCTTACGGAAAGGAACACTTAGGTTTAATTGTAGATTTGTAACTAAATGGGTTTGGTCACACCGTTAAGGGGTAGACTTCCCCTTTTATACCATACCTAGTAAAATTTAAAAAAATCGAACCTTGACGGAAGACACCAAACCAAATTTCAAGTTTCTAGTTCCAGCGATTTTAGCGGACGATGATTTTTTTTTTAAACTACCCCAAGGTTGCTGAAACTATAACACTCGTTCTATTTGTACAACACGAGCAGATTTTCTGTGAGACCCTACACTTTATACGGTGATCCTAATTTAGAAGGTACTTTATTTACCAGATTTTGATATATCGCGATTAAAAAATGGTGTCGAATTGACGAAAAACTTCAGATTACGAGGATTTTAGTCTAGAAATAGTTTAAAATAATGAGTAGTATTCATAACTTAAATTCGACCTATTATGATTTTTTAGGCCATTAAGCTACGCAACACGAGGGAACTGATGATATTTATAAAATTAAAATTTTTTTAATGCAAAAATAGTTTAGTTAAGGTGCCACGAAGCATAGTTTAACAAAAAAATATAACTGTTAATGACACGCCACGAAAAAAAGTCTGGCCAACCCTGATTTACCCAATGGTACATAGATTTCACAGGTCTCAAACTCTTTTAGCTGCCAGTGCACGTAACGCATGAGAATGTGTTGGACATACGTCATATACATATACAAAAAATATTTGAATGTTTATGAAAACTTGTGTTTGTTGGTAAACGAAGAAGAAGAGTTTGATATCTATGTAATCTATACAATGGAGTACTCAAAATATTTAAAAGTTTTCAAACACAACAGTTTTAAACTCTTACTCAACTCAACTTTTAAACTCTTATTTAACCCTGAAATTCTAACTTGAGCGAACTTTTTGATTTTGTGTCCTCTTAATTTCATCTATATCCGAGAAAGCCACAAACTGACTTTCCTTGTGAGAAACAATATGTTAAATCCATCAGAATGATTTAATTGAAAAAGTATTTTACAATCTTACCAAATTGCAATAATAGTTGATCAAATTAGTTTTATTTATAATTTTACCTATATTCACAAACAAATAAAACATTTTTTTTCTCGATTTAAGGCATGCTTTGGCAAAATTTGAAAAAGCCCGCTGGTCTGGTGTTAGAGATTTGGCTCATGAAAAACTTTATCCACTTCTCAAAGATCCCATACCTGAAGTAAGAGCAGCTGCAGTATTTGCTTTGGGAACATTTATCAGTTCGGTAACCGACCGTTCGGAAGAACATGCCAATAATATTGATCGTATTATAGCCATAACATTAATAGAAAGTGTTAGCGAAGATATGTCACCATTGGTACGTTTGGAATTGGCTTCTGCCCTACAATGGATGGTGCTGTTATTTGAATCGCAATTTGTGACGGTATATATGCAGGAACATATGTCCTCATCAACGGTAACAAGTGAGCGTAGTGCCAGTGTTAGTCATGTTATGCCGGGACTAACTACAGCAGCTACCACTTCCGGAGCAGGGGCTCATGGTCCAATCCATCAGCATTCTACACACAGTCTAGAGAGACATGCCACCATGCGTAGAGGTGTTAGTTCAAGTTCTATATCAAACATAAGTTCAGCGGCCATACCATTTCAATCGATATTTTTAAAATTATGGCAGGGTATCTATCAATTAAGTCATGATCCATTTCCTAAAGTGGCCGAAACAGCACAAAAGATTATAACATATATAAAAGATGCAGCTCTATGTTTAATAACAGCCAAAGAGGCTACGACCAATGAAAAATGTATTAGTTTGAGTGTTAGTTTACCACCAAGTCCTAATACACGTGTATGCTACTTAACGGATAGAGGAACCGGAGAATCTCCCCCCGTATTAGGAGGTAATCAACATGTCAATCCAGCTAATCATTGGACACCAAAATTAAGAAATCTAGTAAACGATCCTCAGGCGGTGTTACATCGTAAATTAAGAACCTCTTCTATGAATGATGAAACCGATAGTTGTGCTTTACCGTCAACAACACAAACCTCAATTATTGTAAATGAGGCCGTAGGCGGTGGGGGAGATGGTTCTGCCTCGGGTCATAGCAGTACAAGTGATACAAATTATGAATCTAAATCACAAATATTTAAACCTATAGTTTCAACAGAATTTATACCCTGGGCTGTTTCATATTTTACACGTCCTGGCAAACATCGCTATGCGGCTGATAAAACCAGTGAACGAGTACAAGTTTTTCCCATAGATAAAAATGCTCCCATCTTAAGAGCTCGTGAATGCCGTTATCAACGTAATCGCCAGATGAGAAAACAGGCCAGAGAACAACAAACTAGATCATTGCGTATTGATACACAAAGTTGGTCACGTAAAACACAATCGACACCATCTATTGTACGATTGTTGCCATATGAACAACAAATTGCTGTAGCCTATAGAGAGAAGGTATTGGTATACGATTGGCAACGTAATACCGTAAGAAATTTTATACCGACCGCTGTGCCATCAATTCCCGCTACTACACGTAGTAGGACATCATCTGCCTCACCACCACCTCATACTCCATTAAGCTCGGTAGCCCGTGTAAGTGCTATCGAATTTCTAAATGCACAAGATATGCCTCTTACCCTGGTGGGTCACGAGGATGGTGTGGTACGTATTTGGCAGCCAAATAGTGGCATTTCAACAGGAGAACAAGCACGAGATTCTCCTGGTCGTTTAGTTACAGCCTGGGTGGCATTGCCTGCCTTGCAGGCTTCATATCTAGGTGCCTCACCCAGTTTGGGTTCATCTTCGAAATATACACGCAAAGATATGACTGGTGATAGTTGTGGTTTGGTTACAGCCTGGCAGCAGTGTAGCCAGCAGTTGGTAGTAGCCGGTGGAACAAGTCGTTTTATACGCATTTGGGATGTCGAACGTGAATTGCGTATTAGTGACATTTCCATAGGCAGTGAACACAGTATACGTGTTCTCTCGCCTTTTGGCTGTAATGTACGAAGTGAATTAATTGTGGGTGGCTGTGGTGATGGCAGTGTTCGTCTTTATGATAAACGCTGTTCGCCACAAGAAGCACGTATACGTGTTTATCGTGAACATCCTGGTGCAATACTTAGTTGTTGTTTAAAAGATAATCAAACTACTCTTGTTAGTGGTTGTTCTCAAGGTAAAGTGAGTGTTATAGATTTACGTTCCAAGGCAGCAAATGGAGGTATCTTACACCAATGGGATGTTGGTAATGATGTTACCGCTATAGCCGCCCATCAATCGGCAGATTTAATAGCTGCTGGTAGTGCTAATAAAATCACCATCTACAATAGTCAACAGGGAGGACGCGCTCAAAGTACTTTACGTAATAATGATAGTTTTATGGGTTCAAAAATTGGACATCCCACATGTCTGGCTTTCCATTTACACAAAACATCTTTAGCTGTAGGTTTTGTAGACAATACAGTGGCCGTATATGAACCATCACCAGGTACCTAAACTAAACTATTTTAATTTAATTTATTTTTCAGAAAGAAAAAACCAAAGCCCCTTGGGCCATATATAATTGGTAGGCCAACATTAACAATCAAGTTCATTATATCACTTATAACTATAAAACCTTAAATATAATGTTTTCTAACAATATGAAACAGTTTGTAAAGGGTGTTTTTTATACAGGTATAGAACTGTCAAGTGATTTATGTTTAGTTTGGTTTGGCATTTAAACATGAACAGACTGACGCCTGAACAACGCAAATTTATTTTGAAAATAATGGTTCTGTTCGAAATACGTATCGCGCACACTACGTCCGTTTTACGGTCAACATAATCGTCCATCAGATCAATTAATTCGACTAACTATGGAACGCTTTCGCACGACGTATACTCTAAATGATAATATGCGTCCACAGAGACGTCGTACATAGCGTACAGAAAAAGTCATTGCTGCTGTAGAGCGTAGCGTAGAGGAGGACCCCAATCAGTCTATCCGTCAATGGTGACCGCTATAGAGCCATGATTACTGACGTTTTCGTTCATCAATTGAACAACCATGATGTGCAGAAGCTGTGGTTTCAACAAGACGGCGAAACATGTCACACAGCTCGTGCCGCAATGGATTATTGAAGGAAACGTTTGTTAACCGCATAGTTTTACGTTTCGGACCCATGAATTGGACTCCAAGATCGTGCGATTTAACGCCGCTAGACGGTTTTCTGTTTGGATATGTGAAGTCGCTAGTCTACGCCGATAAGCCCGAAACGATTGACCACTTGGAGGACAACATTCGCCACGTTATTGCCAATATGCGGCCACAAATGTTGGAAAAAGTCATAGAAAATTGGACCTTCAGATTAGACCACGTCCGAGCAAGCCGTGGCGGTTATATGCCAAAAGTAATATTTAAATTATAATGCCAGAAGATTATCTTTCAAATAAAGTAATTTCATGTCAATTTAAAATATTCTTCTTTGTTTTATTCCATTTCAAAGTTCTATACCTCTATAAAAAAAAACACCCTTTATGTAGCAAGTTTAACTTACAAAAACTGAAGTTAAAAGATTTATTATGATGATTATTAAAAGATTATTACAGAATATGGCATAAACATGACAAAATGTATTGCAGTTTAAAATGTTTTAATTCAAAGTTAATTCTTATAATTGAAACCAAAAAAAAAAAAAAAATGAATTAAATCTGCTAAAATGGAAAGCAAATTTAAAATGAAAATAAACTGAACATTATTTGAAATGTTTTTGCAAGTTTACACTTTAATGTTCTTAAAGATACATCAAAAAATCTAATTGGTAAGGGCAAACATTTCGAACACTTAGCTACACGAACATGAGATGATCGTTCATGAATAATATAATTTCTAATGGAATATAAAAGTTGAGGGTTTCTTTCAGTGTTCAAGAGTATAAAATGTCAACGTACATATTCAGGGCAATTAGAAAGCATTACTTTATGATAGAATATAAATATGCCTCGATAGAACAGAAATATGCCTCGCAACATGATCATATGGCTTAAGATATTCTAAGCAGTTTTAAGTTAATTCTTAAAAAAAATATATATATAATTTCTATTCAATTTGTTTCTACTCTCCTACCTTTTCAGTTTTATAAATTATGTAGTCGCTGGAAAACTGATGTCGATAAAAATCCCCAAACATTTGACAATGTGCGTAAATTTTTGCAAAGTAATCACATGCTCGATGTTATTAATCACATACGCCGGAAAGTTAAATTATCAAACCTTGATGCCAACACTGTTCGTCTAATGTATACGGTATGTGCCTTTGAAACTGCTTGGCAAAGACGCAAAGAACCATCGATATGGTGTCAACTATTTCATCGTAGCAATTTGCAAACTTTAGAATTTGCTGAAGATTTAGAATATTATTGGAATGATGGCTATGGTTATGAATTGACACATCAAATCGCTTGTCCGGCTATAGCGGATATGTTTAAACATATAGAGTAAGTATAAAGAACACAAATACATATAAAATTTTGTAAAACATTTGTTTTTAATAAATACAAAGAAATCGGGGTTAATAGTTTATTAAAAATAACATTTAAAAAAATAAAAAAACAAAAACTCAACAATAAAAAAGAAAAGAATTAATTCAAGTAATTCGATAAAAATAAAAATTCATAACTAACAAAACAGTTTAAATTAGTAATTTGTGGTTTCCACTTGAGGCAAATCTTGCAAGTACAGCATCTGGATTAATTTATATTTATTATGTATATGCATCATAGCTAAACCATTCAGTCTGTCCTCCGTCATGGTTGATCTCAGCCATGTTTTTATTCGACGAAGGCTTGAGAACGACCTTTCAGCTGTGGCGTTGCTGACAGGCATAGAGGCAAATATTTGAAATATTTTTCTTAAGTTGGGATATATATCTACATCACAGCTTACTAATGCGGTTATTGTATTATCTGGAAGCTCTTCTGAGTTTTTCCATTTATAATGCCAATGTAGGAGTTCCGCCTCTAGTTTCAATGTCAGGATTTTTTGATCTGTTCCATAAATTTAAGAAAATCCTCTACCAGTTGTGGGATTAAAAGTTAAATTTCCGAAATTGAACTTGTGGCTATATTCTTAGGTAGCAGTTTCGGTATATTTAATAAATTCAGGACGTCTTTTCGAAAATCTTGAAATCTTGAACCGGAAGTTAGTTTCATCGAATGTGATTTTTATCACATATTCTAACCGGATGCTGACTTATTGCTATGCGCATGTAGATGGCATATGCACATGCAAGCGTTTGGGCAAATAAGTGTGTTAAAAGGCTAAAAATACAGTTTTAATTTAGTTTTATGTATCCAACGATAATTTTCTAAACCAAAATTCTAGAAAATAATCTACAAAGTTTTTTTGTACATGTTTCAAAAAAAAAAAAGGTCATTTTGGGGGGGGGGGGGGATATCCTCTTCTCCCCCCCCCCTGGATCCGCGCCTGCTATAACCATAGTTATTAATATACAATTGGAAAAATCTGCGTTTAAAGTTCAACTCCAATTTATTTATAAAAAGTTTCTTGTCCTAAGTCAAGTTTTTCTCTCGCTGTTTTGCAAAATAAAACAAATTTTAATAATGGTCAACTTAACAATATTTTTATTGATGATCTCATTAAAATTTAATGTAAAAAGTATTACAACAGAAAGAAGGGAGGTAAAAAAAATGTGAATTTGGAAACCCTAGCGTAGACCTCAAACTTTCCTTTGCTCTTTACTGCATTCTTATATTGCTCTTCTTTTTAAAGTTATCGGGCCTAAAAACTAGGTGTTGCTTTAGTGCAACGTCGTTATTGTTAAATGGTTTAATTCAAAACTACGTAAGCGCCATCTATCGAATATACAAAGAATATATCATAGATGTGGCATCACTTACAACATATGGACAGTGGACATTAGAGTGAGGTGAATTTCTAAAAATAGAACTGTTGTGTTGTTGGAGTTGTACTTCTGAGATTATGTATGCAAGAACAAAAAACACCGTGTATTGAATAAAACTAGTTTTAATCACAACGAAACTCGACCTGACGATAGATCAGTGCGCTAAAGCGCTCTGTCTAACGTGTAGTGCGAGTGCATGTGTCATTAGAAATCAGTTTATCTATACCACGGTCAGTGATTGCACAGAAAATTTCATATAGACGCAATCGAACAAATAAAAGAAACATAACAAATATTACATTATTCAAAAAAAAAAAAAATTAAAAAAAAACAGGGTCACTGACGAAGGTTCAATACCAGAAACTGCGCAGTCTGATTCAGAAAAAATTGAAAATTTACAATGTAGTTATGATTTTTAGAAAATACACTCATTCTTCTCTACCACGCCTTTCACAATTAAATTAAATAAAATTGCATATTATTATAGTATTAATTGCAATTGTCTGAAAAAGACGTTAAAATTCAAACTCAAAACTTTATAATTTTTTATTTGTTTTCATAAATTTCATCTATAGTCCACAATCAACGCTGCCAAATTCAACATTTTATTTTACACACTCTGGCACTCTTCTAAAACTTTTGGCACATTTGGGTCTGTACAAGGATACCACGCCATTAACATACGAGGATTATGGTAAACAACGTAAATGGCGTACTAGTGCCATCGATGCTTTTGCCACCAATGTGGCATTTGTTCTCTATGAGTTAGTATTCAAATTGCAATTTAGTAAATTTTTAAACTTTATATAACAATTTCATTCCCTTTGTTTTCAGTTGTAAGGATCTTGAACCCATGGTCTTAACAATGCATCAAGAGAAAGTGATACACATACCAGGCTGTCCTCTCAACAATGATCTCTGCAGTTTACAAATTTTGCGTAAACTCTTTGCCAACAGTGTAGAGAATTGTAATTTTAATGAAATGTGTTTAAAATGAAAATCATTATACGAGAGGTACACATTTATGAACGTTATGTTAAACATCGATAAGGGCAAAATTGCTTTTGAAAAATTGTACGCGCATAAAAAGTCAAATGTCTATTTGGAGATATAGTTTAGAAATATCATTTTGTACATAATTCTAATAGTGTGTTGTATAGGTTTCATACAACAAAATCTTTAAAAAAAAAATCTAGCTTATTACTTTTTTTTCTTTGTCAACTTAAGAAGCAGCGACTACCAACCAACCAATCAATCAATCGATATACATTAACAGACAGAATGCAACAAAATATCAGACGCTTTAACTAAATTTAATTTTTACTTTTATTTGTATATCACTATATAGAGTAGGATGTCTCTTTAAAAATCAATTTGTCGATGATCGTCCATTACACCACCAGTTTTATTGCAAATGGTTGCTAATATACAAATTCGATTTTTTGTTTTCAAAAACGTTAATTTGTGCTGAAATTCGGCCGAAAAGGATCCATTTTGCAAAAAGTGTGTTATTAAAAGCTCTCAAAATTTCGAAAAATTTTAATTTTTATTTCATTTATTATTATACTCAAGATTATTCAGAATTGGAATTCTGAGTTCATCGGATAGCACGTTAATCTGGAATTCAAAATGACCCACAAATTTGATTAAAATGCAAAATAAAATGCCTATAATACATATAGTCAACTAAAATTCAAAAGGCCGTAACTAACAAAAAATTTAAAATTAATTTTTACACGTTTACGTCCAAAAACCCCAATTTTAGTAACGAAAATCAAAAGGCCGTTACTGCAATTGCAGTATATTCATTAGTGCAGTTTATTGCCTTTAATGTAATGATTTACACTGTTTTTGTTTAACCAATTTAATTTTATTTAATTTTTTCGGAATGAATAAATGAATCTTATACATTTTTCTAGAACATTTTAATTTCTGTCGAAAAGCAATATTTTTATCTTAAACATTTGTTTTATTTTTTCGCATACATTTTTGTATTGGAGTTACGGTTTTCTTTCTTTCAGAGTAATCGATTACAAAAGGTCGTTATCCATGAATTTTTTTCTTCGAAACAAATCCGTCTTTGTTTCTTAAGCATAAATTCTGTGTATACTAAACATCAAGTTGTTTTATATTTATAAAGTTTTTTATCTCCTGTAAAAAACTAAAAAGTTAGGTTAGGTTAGGTCGAAAAGAGGATTCGGAGAAGGGAAAATGCTTCCCTAATCCGACTCAAGTCCATGAGGACTTACACTTAAGCCAGAATGTCGGCTTGTTGTGCGCTCTAAACAATCGGTCCTATGTCACCTTTCTACCCCAGGAACTCCGTCGCTCTGAAGAAACTCCTCAACTTCTTCCATCCTATGCCCCTAAGATCCCCCAATGTGGATATTTAGTCACTGGATAGTTTAGTTACGTCCTTTTGGATTTTAGGTAACGATATAAGGTTGTTAACCCAGGAATTCCCGGGAATTTTACTAATTTTTCGCTTCCTAGTATTTTCCGCTTCCTAGTATTTTCGTAGGTATTCCCGAGAATTAGATACCGTAGTTTTAACAACTAATATTAAAGATTTATCTCGGGAAATTTGACGATTTACTTCCCGATTCCGAGGGAATTTTCACCGGTAGTATAGGGCATTAAAAACTACACTAAAAGACATGTTTCTTAAAAAAATTTATTTGGAAAAAACTTTGAAGCTAAATATATTTCGTTTGAAATTATATGTGAGAATATTGCTGAAAATCCGATATTGTTAAATTTAAATAAAGTCAGTCGTCTCATTTTATTATTAAAAAATTGTGATTTAAATTATTTTAATATTTCTGTTAACAAATTAAAAACAAAATACTTAAAATATATCGAAAACATTCACAAAAAGGAGAAAATATGGAATAAAAAGCATTAAATATGCAAAAAAAAAAGTCACTTTTGCCAAAAATATGCGAAATATGCAACTACAAATCGATGCCATTTTATTCTAAATTTGATGATTCGGATAAATATTTAGTCTATTTCTGTTTTAGATTATCGAGAAAAAACATGCATTTGTATGAAATGCCTTGCCCTAATAATTATCTTTACTTTTATTTAAAAAAAACTTTAACCCTTAATGGCCTGGGGCAAAAAACACCCATGAAACTTAGTTTTAATTATGACTACAAGATTGTAAAGCCTTTAAATTGATAAACAAAAAATCTCCACTTGATAATAATACTTATTTTATATAACTTCATCCATTTAGGTTAAATTTTTATAAATTTTGCCAAAAAAAGACCCACTAGGAAATTTGCAGAATTATTTCTTTAAGATTTTGATTAAATTTCGATTTATTTGGATAAAGAGTACTAAAAATACAAACAATAGCAATTCTTTATCGTATCAATCTTACTTTTAAAGGTTAAAAAGGTGTATTCAAAAAGTTCCTCCAGTTTAATTTTTTCATATTTATTCCAAAGAAACTATACAAATATGGTTATCAAATACAAAGGTATTCTAAGGCTGCTTAAATGATTTTTTGAATAAAAGTAAAGATAATTATATTCTAATAATATTTAAGTGATGTTTTTTCGAAAATTATGAAAAGTGTTATACTATATATTTCCTAGCGGGTCTTTTTGGTCAAAAGTGTAAAAATAATCCTATATGGATCAAGTTACATAAAATAATTTTTTGTTTCAAGTGGAGATTTTTTCTTATCAATTTAAAGGCTGTTCAATATTGTCATAATTAAAATAAAGTTTCATTGGCCTTTTTTGTCCCCAGGCCACTAAGGGATAAAGATTTTTTAAATAAAAGTAGAAATAATGATTGTCTAATCAAATTTAAGTGATATTTTTCCGAAAATTATGCAAAATTTAATGAACACATTAAAATTTTGTTTAATTTTTGACAAAATAAGCTATTTTTATAAAATGTTCTGGAAAGGGGTCGCAAACTCGAATTATAATTTTTTTGCAATTTATTTTTTTCTTTAATAACAACTCTTATTATATAAAAATATCAATCGACATTTCCGAATTTTTAAAAGTATTTAAAAAAAAAAGTTTTTGTGTTTTTTCTTGGGTCATTTTGGATTTCAGGCTAAAGTGGTTTAATGATGAAGGCAGAATTCCATATTTAAATAATTTGAGTTTATTATTATTAAAATGAAATGAAATGAAAAATTAAATTTTTCAAAACAGTGAATTTTGGGATTTTTTTAATAAAAAATACACGATTTTTACCATTTAAAACAATTTACAATAAAACTGTGGGGTGTAATGACAAATCTATTTTTAAGGGGCACCTTAATATAGAGTATAAATATTGTGTATATATTGTTCCTTTAATCCCCAGTTTTCTTCTTTCTATTTTTTAATCTTCATTAACTGACGATATAAATATTATGAGGAGGCCGACCCACTGTGTAAGTTTGAATTCAAACAAATTGTAGCTTAAATTCTTTTTCTATTTTGACAATAACTTAACACAGTATAAAACAGATTATTTAAATTGTACAAAAATATTTGCAATTGTTATTAAATTAAAATCGAATTTCCCAGTTTTTAGCCTCCATCTCTATAACGAAATACTTCTTAACGTATAAATTGATTCTATTTTCTTTTTTTTTCAATTTCTCTATTAAACAAATCTTTTTTTTTCTATTAGTGACTGAAATAGTTGAAAATATTAAACAAATTTACACTTAATTCTTACACAGTCAGACACATACACACACACAAGTAGTTAGGATTATCTAAATAATAGTAACAAACTATGTTAACTTGCATTATATTGCTCCACCAACACGACCTTCATCTTCATTTTTCTTTTTCTCCACTTTTTTTTTTTAAACTAATATTAAGTAAAATAAAAATAACCAGAAATATGTTGTGTTTAACTTTTTTTTTTTGCAAAAAATGTGTTTTTCTTTCTTTCTAAGTTTAATTTAATAATATTAATTATAAACAAATTATTATATTTTATTATAATGCAATAATATTAAACAACACAAAAGAAAAAAAATTAATAAAAAAAAATATTAAAAATTTAAAATAAAACAGTTTTGTAAATGAAGACTACTTGGAAAGCACGGGTGCTCTAGAATTGGGTTTTGAAAAAAAAAATCACACAAAAAGTGAGTATGGGGTATGAAAACACTATATTTATGATTAAAAAAAAAAAACATTTTTAAAAAAATCCTAGGACGAATTTAAATGTTATGACCATTTAAAGTATTTGGTTTTAAAAAATTTGGCGCCTTTGGCAAACTCTTGGAAAAACAACTGCTCAAAATAAATGGTAGGTTTTGTAATACGTTAAATTTCCTACCAAAAAAAAGTTTTCCTTAAAAAAATCGCACAACGAAATCAAAAGTTATGGTGTTTTAAAGTTGATGATCACACATGACTATTTAAGTACAAAAAATTAGCAAATACGAAAAAAGAATTGTTGAGTTTAATTTAGTTTACATTTAAAGCAATAACGCCTTCTTAAACTAGTTTTCGCGTACTGCTAATTTTTTTTTTTATTATTTTTTATCAAAAGATTCAAATCCATTATTTTTGTACTACAATATAATCTGAATTCAACTTGATCTGGTATTTTACTGTTTCAATTAAAAGTTCCGATAAAATTGAGTTTATTTAAGCATATGTATTTTTATGTCTATGCTTAAGTATATAAAAAAAATGAATTCTCACGAAAAAAACAGAAAAATGTTATGCGCTATTTGTATGGGCAAAACAAAACAACTCGGTAAGATATCTCTTCAAATCTCACAAGATATAGAAGAGTTCTTTATTCCTAACTTTAACTTATCAAATTCAATGTTTCCTACATCTATATGTGATTCTTGTCGCACATAAATACTTAAAAGAAAAAAAAAATCTTCTGCAATGTCATTTGTAACTACAATTTTAATCAACAATAAATAAATGTTGAACGCCCTAAGCCATCTATCAGAGGTAAATATTGCATGTGTTACATTTGCTCAAATGTACAGTGTACAGATTTTAAGTTAAATAAAACTAACTCGTCTTCCGTCAAACAGAAAATAGGAACCCCTTCGAAAAAAACTTACACCAACTCCAAAAAAGGCAGTGCTTTGCACTAGCTAGTGTAGAGGAAAATCCCACAAATGCAATAAACGAACTAAATTTAGAAACGTTCTAAGTATGACTGGAACAAAAATGCTGGAACAAATATCCTCTAAAACGGTAACAGAAAAATCATTAGCTAGCAATAGCTCATTAAAGGTATCTTTAGAGAATAATTGTGGAAGACGTCCTCTAAAAGTCTCTCTTGAGACTTTTAGAGGACTGCACACGATATTTCAGTTTTAAAATCTACACATAATTTTAGTTTAAAAAAAAAACCTTAAAAATTACATGACTTTTAAGAAAAACTATAGGTAATAAATCTATTGAAACAAATATTAATAATAAGCTACAAAAAAAATTCATATATCTGACGAATATTTTAAATCCGAAGCTTTTGATTTTGTAAAAAAAGACAAAAAACTCGGAATTATAAAACTCCCAACTGTTGTTTCATATTGTAGTAATGTAGAAGGATTTATAAACAAAATAAAGCAAGAAGGATGCTATCAAAATAAAGTTCTTCAGTTTAAAGTTGGTGCTGACGGCGGTGGAGGTTTTTTAAAAATATGTTTAAATATTTATAAAGATACTTAAAATCAACAATCAAAATCAGAGTTTCTTGATACTGGCGTTAAAATCCGATGTTCAGGAAAATTATGAAAATATGGCAAACCGGGTTAGGACCTTGGAGTGAACTGGCTTCCAAATCTGCTCACTCAGACTTCAAGATGGCTTGGAACAGGTTTAAAAGAACAATTAGTGATCCACATTACGGAAAATGGCTACAAAGAGCAGTTTGTGAGTATAATTCGAATCATATTTAAATTTTATTATATGTACAGTGTGTTTTAAATAAAAAAAACATAAAAAATAAATAAAAAAATTTAAAAATGTGTGTATCAATTTAATGAGTTTAAATGGGTGTTTAGTAGTTGGTTTAACTTGAGATTTGGACGACACTTTCATGAAGATTTCATCTTCGAAGAATATTTTTTTTAACAAAAATTTTTTTAATTGTGTTTATTAAATTGAAAACTGCTTGCTCTTACTACAGTATTATTTTTAATTTAAATTTTTTGAAAAATATTTATTTTAGTAGTTGTTATTATAAGAGATTTCAAATGGCGCCCAATTTTTATAAACCAAAAACTTTAAATAGTTATAACTTTTAAATTCGTCCTAGGATTTTTTTTAATAATGCGTTTTTTTTTTTTTTAATCATACATATAGTGTTTTCAAACCCCATACTCACTTTTTGTGGGAAATTTTTTTGTCAAAACCCAATTCTAGAGCACCCGTGGAAGATACAAATTAAAGACTATCGAAAAAGGAAGATTTCAAAAAAATTAAGCAAAACTTAAATAAATAAAAAAATATATTTATTATCCAGTGTGTGCCAAAAATTTAACAAAAAAAAAAAAAAAAAAAAAAAAACAAGGAGCTAGCATATTCTGTAGTGTCCGACCGAACAGTTCGGCCAAAAACCTATATTTTGTCGGTTTTTTGATATCTAGAGGCAATGATGACAAATTTTGGAATTGGAAACATGTTTGTTGAGCCGATTTAATTCGATTTTGTGTATAAAATTTAAGAGAAAAGCCGAAGTTTAGCTATAAAGTTAAAAGTTCGGCCGCCGAACTATTTTTAATGTGGCCGAACTTTCTAAGGCCGAACAGTGAATTCATTGCTTAACTACAGATTTTTCTTTAAATTTGACACTCAATATAGCATCTAATCAGCCCAATGAACATTTTTCCATCCGCCACATTTGTCCATAATGCTTTAAAATACCGAATACAGACCAAATGCATTTTCTGGCCGAACTGTTCGGTCGGACACTAATATTCTGTAATGTCTGAAAGTTTTATTTACATGAAAACGTATCAACTGCATGAATTACCCAATAGGTGAGTCATTGTTTTATGTATTTTTTCACGTGCGATTAATTATAAAGAAATATATTTTAAGTAATATTTCCTATCATTCGACCTAGGTAACATAGTGTCCACATTAGATATTAACTTTAATATAATAAGTGCGAGAACGCCAACAGAATAACGGAATAAAATTATCTATGTTCATATTAATGTTTAGGGTGGAGAACACGCATTCGTATTTATATCATGTCTTCTCATAATTTTCTGTCTCCCGTTGAGTAAAGACGTCCGTTTATTCATTCAATTTTTTTTTTTAATTTAACCAATACTGAGGGGATGCCCCCTACTCATGCAGTGCATTGTATTGATCAGGAAAAGAGGGTATGGGAAGGAGGAAAGAGGGAGTAGTGTTTGTGGATATTTAATTAAAATTTTTCTAAATTGTAAGTAACAGGGAAGAGTTCTGCGGAAGTTTGTTTTCTCTGTAATGCGTTGTGCGAAACACAGGACAATCAACTTCAAACGGGTGTGCTCTACTAGAAAAGCGAGTATTACGAATAAAAACTCGGGCTCGTGGAATAAGTTCACTTATCTTAGATGAGCATCTCTAATGGTAATATCGATAGAAAAGTGTCAAACAACCCACATTCCGACGATGCTCCAATGAATCAATAGAGTTGGATACACTACTGTCATTGATAAGCTTCACCGCCCTCCCCTGAACACGGTCCAGAAGCTTCAGAATAGACAGTGGGGCCACTGCCCATATATGAGAGTTGTATTCAATTTTCAACTATGCGATTAAAAAATAACTTTAAATTGATTTATAACAGTTAAACAATTTTTAATACACTTTTTCTTCTTGTATTTTTTTAGTTTTAGGCGTTTAACTTTTATTTATTTTTTTGTTTACAATCTTTTATGTATGTGTGTGTGTATTTTGACAGCTCATATTCTAATATTGTTGTGTAGAGATTTGTCATAACAACACTATTTTGATATCAAATATGATTATAACAGTAACAGTAATGTGTGGTCCACACGTAATATAATTCTCCCTTAGATTGAATTTGAAGTTTGCTGACAGAAAAATATTAAAGTTAATATCTAATGTGGACACTATGTAACCCACCTAAGGCATTATTCGAAAAATCGCTTAAATTTATTAACCGGGTTTTCGGTCGGTTAATCGACAAATTTGGCTTTATTTCTATGAGTGTACTGTGTTTCGATTTATCCTCTCGCGTAGATATCCGCTTAGACGGGATTATTGGATATTCCTACAGGAGGAACAAAAACGGAGGACCCTTGACGTCCCCTCTACATTGTTTTTTCCAGAAAATTAAGTTTTAATAATTCAGCGATAAATTATTTTAGAAATTTTCGATAGGATCGTTGTAAAAATGGAGATTAAAAACGTATTTCCCTTAACATCCTGCCCAATCGTATGAAACTTAACCCTCTAAGGCAACCCCATGGCAGTCTTCATAAAATGTACCGTAAATGCGTCAAATAAGCGTTTTATACTTAAAAATTAATATATTCCGATAGAAAACTAAATTTGCTAAATATTTTGCAAAGACATTTTTCGTATGCCATCCACGGTTTGGAAGCGAGAAAACTTCAAAATCAAAATTTCAAAAAATAATTATTTTTGAAAAACGATAGTTTTTAAAAATCTAAAAACAATAAAATATAAGTAAGATTGAAGCTTTATCTTTAATAATAAGTCCTCACTTTAGTCCAAGGACTCACAGGATTTTATCAGAATTCCTCTAAAGGCTATCATCTTAACAGAAGGAAGACATTAAGTATTAATAGCAAAGCGTTGAAGTTTAAACCATATAAATTGAAGTTTCGATACTTTTTCGCCTAATTTCGCTTTTTCCAAAAAGCGAAAATCGTAATATCTTCTTAAATAGGAGCAGAAAAAAATAGGTTTTGGAGTGTGGTTATATCTTGGTAAGTGAAATAATTTTTGTTGAAAACTTCTCTTTTATATGCTTTACTTTTCAAAATGCACCCTAAAATATGTTGGCTCATATCGCCTAAATTAGGCAACGATAAATAATTTTGTTGAAGAACTTATTATTTGTTTTTCGAGTGGAGCAGATGGTATGAATTTCGTTGCAAAACATCGTTTGCCAGTTAGAGGGTTAAAACATGAGTTTCTTGAGGTATGAGCTTATGAAGGAAGATACACATTTTGAATTTTTGATAAAATTGGATTTCAAAGATAAATAGTTTGAGATTAAAACATCACCACAAGCATTAAAAAAAAATATGAAAAGAAAAAGTTCTTAAGAAAAAGAAAGTAAAGTAAATCTGTATTTTGTTATTTATAATTCAAAAATTTTACCTCTATTATGCAGATATTTGAAAGAAACTGCGTTTTTTAATGTTAAAAAATATTGGGACATTTTTGGCCCCAAGTGCACAAAAGGATTAATTAAGTTTTTTTTTTTCTTTTTAAATAATAAATACAAACTACGGAAAATAATTTAGTCAACTTTCATTCAAATACGAAGATACCACATGATTTTTCGTTATCAATTTCATGAAATTTTCAAAATTTCGAAAAAATTGACCTTTGACCTTGAAATTTGACCTTTGCCGTAGTTCGATTTTGACCAAATTTTCAGAATATAGTGCTTATAGTTTGTTTCATAAAACAAAGCATTAATTGGTACTTGTTAAAAGTAGATAAATTTTACCCTATGATCGAATTTTGTTCAAAAAAAAGCGTTTTCCTCGAAATCCGCCGAATTTAAATAGCTGCCCTTACTAAATTAAACGGGGGATATGTGTAATTTTGGTATTTTTATTTTAAATTTTATACTTAATGACCTCTTAGTGTGCGAAACTAATTTTTTTTTTTAATTTTGTTGAACAAAATTTTTTTAAATTTGAAATTGGAGATTTGAAAAATACCCCAAAAATATTGTTGGTTTTTGACGTCACCTTAGGACAGGATACCGACATCCTAAAAATTAAATATTTCATATCTAACAGTTAATGGGTCCAGTAAGTAAAAAAAACATATTTTGGTATTTAATTTCGAAAGCGTTTAGGATGTGGGCTCGAAATGTTTGATCATGTGGTATTTGGCACATTAGTGGTCTGGGGTATTTTTTTTTTACTCGGGTAATTCTCAACCGATTTTGGATTTTTATATCTATTTGAAAACACTTTTTTATCTTCATCTCTATTGATTTATAATATGGAATAAAAACTGCTTCAATATTAACAATTTTTTGAAAAAACTCAAAAAAGCCAAATTTCCCCCATACAAACCACACTTTCAATTTTCAATCGATTTCCGCCTCGTGTTTTCTTTATCCAATCGGCACCAAACTTCATATTAAATGTTTTTACATACAAAGGAACCAAACTAGCGCATGGCTTGACTTTAGAACTTATTTTGAAAAACGGCACCTCTAATGTGTAAAAAAACACACCTCTAATGTGTAAAAAAAACAAAATGCATTCATGCATAATTTATTCCTGGCTCCCCAGCCGAAAAGAAAAGGTACTGTTAAAAACGCAAAAAAAAAATATTAATTACATTAAAGTCCGTACAACCCAAAGAATAATAAAAAAAATCACAAATTCACTCTCGAAAAATACATTAACAGTTTAAAACCGAAAATCATTGTTTGAATGTGAAAAAGTTTGCAATGTGAAAAAGTTTGCAATAGCTTCAACAACGAACAACTCTAATCGGAAAAATTCTATCAAAAGTACAACATCTGCTCAATGGAATAATAATATGAACAACTCTCTCAGAGTGAATAAAACTAAAATCGTTACACGACGGCACGACTAAACCACTCTTAAAAGTCTTATAAAACAGAAAAACATTGCGAAAATTAACGAAATCCTTAAAGTAACACGCCAAAAATCTTCTAACATAGACAGACATGTGTTCATGAATCCTTGTTTTATATACATATTAGGCCGGGTCGATTTGTGGGGAGGCAAAAAAATCGCCCAAAGCTCAGTGAAAATCGTATTCTAGGGATCAAAATAAGAAACTTTGCGGAATTAACCATACCTCTAAAACGAATTCTACTACCCCGAAACTGTTGACTTTTGTCCCGTAGGGTCAAGTTTTGAAAAATCCCACTTTGACCCATGTAGAGTGCCCCAATCGAGTCCAAATGTATGACCGACCCCCACTAACTTTGAAGGGCCGATCCACCCATGCTCGTGGCACACCCCCCTGGAACTCCCCTGGGGGGTTCCCCATACAAACATTTCAAAAAATCTCCATTTTTGGCACTTTATTTTATTATTTTTTATTTATTTTATTTATTTTTAATATTTTATTTATTTTTTCTCTTTAGAAATTTATTTAGTCAGAACATATGTAAATGAAAAAATTAATTTAACTTAGTAATAGAAAAGAAAAGATAAAAATTACTGTTTGAAGTCTTTTTTGCTTTCAAGTCTGGGCAATTTCGCACGGCTCTCTAACGTCGTCGCCATAACAGCCTCTACATTTTCCGGTATAACTCGTTTGGAAACGCTAGCTAGCAATTGAACGTGTCGTTCTGTTCCTTGTATGTGTGATGGAATTTTTGGATCATTAAACGGTGGATCATCTTGATTTAAATATTCTTTCAAAGTATCGTATGGAATGCTTCGAGTGAATGGTGGTTCAAATACGTCATTTATGTCATTCATATTGATCATTTCCGTGTAACTTGTGCAATAAAAGTTTATATCTGGTTTTTTATAAGCTCTAAGTCCCGTTGGGTCGTCAACATCGGTTCGATAGCGTAGAATTATCTTGATAGCACAGTCGCGCTTTTCTTTGCTATCATCAAACAACATTGATAACAAGATATTTTCCGAATGCGCATAATATGAATTATCTGTAATTACTTTATTGACAATTTTGCGTAAACGAGGTTCTAGAAATCTTGACCAACTAATGAATTTGAAAAATAATCTACTACCGTACACGACAGAGCTGTAATACTTAATATTGAAGTACATTGGCACATAACATGTAATTATAAATTCAACCAGTATTCTTAAATTTGCATCTGGATTTTCCGTTGTCACATATAATCGTAATAGTCTAGCGGCCTTGGTGAGCCACCGAGAATGTACAATTTTCCCTGGTTTGATGTTAGCCAGATCCACTGAAACCACGCCGCTAGAAATTGCATGGGCCATGTCGTATAAGTACTTGGAATCGGTGGAAAATTCAATTTTTTCTGGAGCAGGGGGCATATTTTTCAACTCAATTTTCTGAAAGCCGTCCACCACCTGAAAATATATAAAAAATAAAGCAATTAAAAACGGTTGACAATTATAATAAATGAGTGATAGCAATAACTTACCGGAAGAGTTTCACAAGTTTCGATTTGACGGCTCAATTTTCCGGTTGCCGATCTTGGTCCAGTGCTGGTTGATTTATCCAAAGCTTCAAACAAATGCCGAAACGGAAGTTCGTTGAAGTGTAGAAGGCAAACGAACCAATGCAATGGTCTTTTTAACAGCAATTCGAATCGTCGTATAATTCCACCGTGTGGGCCAGTGTTTGTTGGCTCACCGTCAACGCATATGCCAATTAATTCATTCAGTGATATATTTTTATCGTTAAAAAAATCATTTAATTTGGTTGTTTTGTATTCAGCGGTTTCATGTTCCAGTCTTACGTAACCAATCAATTCAGAATTCGGTTCTCTCAAAATAACAAGATGAGGTTCTTTTACCATCCTAGTATGATACTTCTCATCAATTGCATCTCTCGTTAAAGTATCATCTTTTCTGCCATCGAATGAAAATGCTAACAAATTGGTATCATCTAACCGTTTGCGAAGCACTTCTTGTCTGCATTTCTCTTTTTCTCGGCGAACTTTCGATTTATCCATGATGAGAGGTTTGCCATGGGTATCTTTCATTTTAAAATCTTGGAAAAGAGCGGTTCCCATTGCTGATGCTACTCTATCAGGCACACCAAATCTGTCACATACCAAGGCAAAGTTAAAACAATCGTATCTCTGTGTGTATTGTGAACTTGTGCTTATATCCAAATCTTCTTGAACCGGTGGCGGTGCGTATGTTGAATCATCGGGATCTTGGTATGTTGGCATTGATGACATAGACGTTGCTCCTTGCTCTTCAATTTCCATCGCAAATCCATCCATTGTTAGTCTTCTCTGATTATGTTGATCGTGCATAAACTCTTTGAGGCGTTCGGGAACCAAACCGCATGCACATGGAGCTGCCTTCAAATCGCATTTACATGTTCCAATGAAAAAAATTGTTTCCAGAGATTTTACATACTCTGTAAATTCTTGGTGTTTGTTTCTATTCTTGATTTGCTCTTGATATTTGACAAGCAATCTATTCAATTTATTATATACACTTTTTTTCAGCATTATTTCCATACCAAGTTTTTTCCAAATTCCAATCAACTTATCTTGTACTTGAATAGTGAATGATTTATAGAGCAATTTTTTTTGTTCGCTCAAGTAAAAATAATATCTCAAAATATCCAGATGGGTTGGTAAATTAAGATCAGTCAAATCAGTAGACACACCAAAAACAGTAACATCATGCCTGGGTATATGACTCATTGGGTTTTCGATAGTTGTTGATGTTGTTATTGCTTCATCTTGCGGTGTAAAGGATGGTGGATTCATTGTAAACTTTTTGATTTGGAATGATTTTTTTTTTTTAAATATTTTTTTATCTGAAATTAGAACTTCACACTTTGAGTTCTTCACAACGACTTAATGCATTCACAAAAACTGTTGCGTTATATATGGTCTACGAGGTAATAAAAATGAAATGGTAATTTTAATTCTACCTGTAACCGATTTTGTTGTTAAAACTGCCCATTAAATACTTACATGTAAATTAAAAGTTAATCTGACCACAAAATCTGTTAAGCAAGTGCGCCTTTTATTACTTCTGGAAAATCCTTTATGATAATTTTATGCTCAATTCTACCTGTAACCGATTTTGTTGTCAAAACTGCCCATAAAATACTTACATGTAAATTAAACGTTAATCTGACCACAAATACTGTTAAGCAAGTGCGTCTTTTATTACTTCTGGAAAATCCTTTATGATAATTTTATGCTTTCTGTTAAGCAAGTGCGCCTTTTATTACTTCTGGAAAATCCTTTATGATAATTTTATGCTCAATTCTACCTGTAACCGATTTTGCTTAAGTAAGTTTACGACATGCAGCTGTGTCTTGTGGTGGCTTAAAAAACCCACACAACCTATTTTACGACCTGCAACAGAACGACACGTTCAATTGCTAGCTAGCGTTTCCAAACGAGTTATACCGGAAAATGTAGAGGCTGTTATGGCGACGACATAAGAGAGCCGTGCGAAATTGCCCAGACTTGAAAGCAAAAAAGACTTCAAACAGTAATTTTTTTTATTTCTTTTCTATTACTAAGTTAAATTATTTTTTTCATTTACATATGTTCTGACTAAATAAATTTCTAAAGAGAAAAAATAAATAAAATATTAAAAATAAATAAAATAAATAAAAAATAATAAAATAAAGTGCCAAAAATGGAGATTTTTTGAAATGTTTGTATGGGGAACCCCCCAGGGGAGTTCCAGGGGGGTGTGCCACGAGCATGGGTGGATCGGCCCTTCAAAGTTAGTGGGGGTCGGTCATACATTTGGACTCGATTGGGGCACTCTACATGGGTCAAAGTGGGATTTTTCAAAACTTGACCCTACGGGACAAAAGTCAACAGTTTCGGGGTAGTAGAATTCGTTTTAGAGGTATGGTTAATTCCGCAAAGTTTCTTATTTTGATCCCTAGAATACGATTTTCACTGAGCTTTGGGCGATTATTAAATCGACCCGCCCTAATACATATATGTATCTAGCTACAGAATTAACAACACTCTCAAGAGTTTTAAGATCTGTGAAAGTTGTACCGGAATATACCTCAAGACCATATAAGACCTGAGGCATTAACAAGGCATTGGCTATCCTACATCTAACCTTGAATGGCAAATATATATTAGTAGAATATATTCTACGTAAAATGACAGAAATCCTACAAACCACTGACTCAATGTGCGTAACAAATTTGAGCTGCTCATCAATTATGACTCCTAAGTACCTATGTTGGTTCACAAACTCAATAAGGCAATTATTAATAGATATATCAAAACTAGCAAAAAAATATGGGCTTGTGGAACCAAACATTATAGCCCTTGTTTTTGAAGGATTAATCGCTAAAGATTTTCTAGCCGACCAATTTTAAATATAATTCGGTATTTAATAATAATAATAATAATAGTTTCTTTATTTACATCTTTACAATTCAGTTCAAAATACATGTACTTGTGATTTTACGTATAATAAAGAGTAAAAGTTATCGACAATATTTATAATAAAACGTCTGTCGGCATAATTCATAATTCGGTATTTAAAACTACCGGTAACGAAGTATCGACTATAAAATAAATATATTAAAAAAACGTAAAATTGTGTAAATTTTGACCCCACTTTTTAATCCCTAAACTTGATATTGCGCACCTTAAAAAATTTTTTGTTCAAATTCAAGTTTCGTTCAAACATATTGAAGTTTCAATGAAAATTATTCAAGTTCGAGTCCATACTCTATATTTCTTTATTAGGATATGGTCCTAACAAATAATCTATAGAGTTTTTGTTTTCAAATTTTTTAATTGACCACTCTCAGGAATGTGTAGATAGAATTTTCATTTTCATTGCACAATTAAAGGTTTTTTTTTTATTGAAATGATATTACCTAATACTTTATTTTAGTTAACATTTCATAATTTACACCTAGTTTACACTAACAAGTAAAATTTTTCTTTCAGATAAGTTTTACAAATTATTAGACACTAAGTCTTGAGGTTCTTTTCTCTTTAAACGTCTTGAATATATATCTTCATTGATAAGAATGGAAGCTTCTTCGTTGCTGTGATGTTGCAGTCTACTTGCATGTTTGGATGCTGATTGTTGAATTACCTCGGATACTTTGTTTATTCCAAGATCTCTATGCAAGTCGTCGTTCCTTATATACCAGGGCGCATTAACCATATTTCTAGCGATTTTGTTTTGAAAACGTTGAATAATTTCAATATTAGTTTTGGAAGCACATCCCCATAACTGGACACCTTATGTCCAGACAGGTTTTAGTACTTGGTTATATATCAGAAGCTTCTCTTCAATTGAGAGTATAGAATTTCTTCCAATCAGCCATGTTAGCTTTTTCTGTTTAACTCTGATGTGTTCTTTCCATGTAAGCTTAGAGTCCAGCGTCATACCCAGATATTTTGCACTGTTAGCATAAGGTAGAGCTAAACTTGAAATATTAATTAGTTTATGTCTAATTACTTTCTTGGTAAAGTCAACATGCGTTGACTTACTTTCATTTAGTCTGACTCTCCAAGTGTCTGTCCATTCTACAATTTCATCAACTGAGATCTGTAGTTTTGAGATAGATTCGGTTTCGTTATTACCAATAGCTAAGATGCACATGTCATCAGCAAAAGTAGCTATTTTGCTGTTTTTTTAGTACGGGTATATCTGAAGTATACAGTAAGTATAGAGTTGGGCCAACGATACTACCTAGAGGTACGCCAGCTTCTATTTTTTTAATATCTGAGTAGCATTGTTTATGCTTTACTCTAAAATAACGATCTGTCATGTATGATTCCAATAGAGATGTATACTGAATTGGTAATTGAGTTTTTATTTTATATATAAGATCTTTGTGTCATACCTTATCAAATGCCTAAGCTACGTGTAAAAAGATGGCTGAACAGACTTTTTTTTTGTTCCCGAGCTTCCTCTATGGTATGACCTATTCGGTGCACTTGGTCTATTGTAGAGTGCTTTTCTCTGAAGTCAAATTGATGAGAGGGTATTACGTTTTTATATGCGATGATTTGTTTTAATCTTTTTGAAAATAACTTTTCAAATAGTTTTCCCATAACGGGAAGCAGGGAAATCGGCCTATAGGAAGTAACTTCGTTAGGATTTTTTCCTGACTTCTGAACCATTATTTCCAGTAGCGAGGAACATATGTCAGAGTAATACAAGCATTCATGATGCTGTTCATTTTTGTTATCGCATTATGCGGGAGATTTCTTAAGATTTCTCCAGTAATTAAATCAAAACCGGGACTTTTGCCAGGTTCCATATTTTGTATCTCTTCAATTATTTCTTTTTCTGTATTTCGTGAAAATCCTGTACTGTATAGGGCTCATTGAAATGATTTGTTTTTTTTTCATACGTCTGGAATGTTTTGTGAAGGTGTTGAGCAAATGCGATAGCCTTTTCAGTATCACTTTTCGCCCAACTAGTATTTTCAACTCTAATTGGGTTATTATGAAGAGTTGGACATTTCAAATGTGCAGTTCTTTTCCAAAGAGAATAATCAGTTATTTTATCTGCTGACAGGCTTTTCATTTTCGAGTCAACCTTTTTGTTTTTAAATTCTTTAATTTTTTCAGTAAGTAGTTTTGTTAAACTATTTAATTGAGTTTTTAGGGGTTTTTAAAGGTCGAAATTGAGTATTTAAAGGTCGAAAAAAAATAATTTTTATTTTTAATAAAAATTAAATCAAACTTGTATTCAAGTTTCATTCAAATCTGCGGATTAACCACTGTATAGTTTCCTTGTAAGTAGTAATATTACGGTACGTATGATGACTATTAAGGCTTAATTAGTGTAGAAGTAAAAAAAGTATCGTAGCATTCTAGCTATGAATAAAAAGATTATAAAAATAGTTTTGTTATATTTTTCTTGTAAATAGAGTTAAATGTCAAGTATATTTTCTACAGAATTTTTTACGATTTTACTTGACAACAGTTCCAATGCATAGAAAAAAAGACAAAAAATATATTTCTTTACACTTTTAACACATTTAATTGGCTATAGATACGTTTTTTTTTTACTATACTAACAGACTAACGAAGCCTTTATTTACGAATTGCATATAACTCATACGCTACGTAACCAAATGAAAGAAATGGGGTGCGTATGATGAATATTATTTACCAATGTCATTATAACTCATACGTAACATATGAAAGAGTGATTTGTAGTGTCCGACCAAAGGCATATTCGGGCCGAATTCAATGCCAAACATCGTTCAAATTTACAATAGTCGGCCATAGCCGATTTATTCGATTTTCCCTCGATTATTCGGTTAGACACTAGTGAAATTTTCAACTGTTTGGTACTATCATAAAATAGTTTTGTTTTTGTTTTCCTATTTCAATCATTTAAAACGAATTGATATACATTTTCTTTTAAATAATTGATTTGTAATTCATTCTCAAAAGCCTTGAAAATGTGTGATGCCATCATTTTAATTGAGAATTAATTCCTTTAAAGCCTTGAAGCGCTTCTGATACATAATAAAGGTAAAGGTTTTTGTTTTTAGTTTTAGTTTAAATATTATTATTTTGAAACTGCAAACAAAATAACAAAAACAAAAATCCATTTTAAGGGTTGTTAAACACGTAACAAAGAAATACCTGTAGTCTTTGAGTTGTAAGACTGCAAATGTCTATACAAGCGAGTGCAGTGCATAAATAACATTATGATGCATTGGATTGAATATCTTTGCAAAATAACCTACAACATGTTAGTAGAAGAGAATACTTAACAGAGCTTTTAAAGAATGTATACGATTTTCAAAAATAAAATGTGAAAAAAGCAGTTGCGAATAAACTATACTCATGAAAAAGTTAGTACACACAGAGAAATATTTAGCAATTTGCCAACTGAAATTCTGTTACTACGACTCAAATTCGGATGCTACAACTGAAATCGATTGCTACAGCTGAATATTGATTATCACAACAAAATTCGGTTAATACAACTGAATTTTAGTTGCAACAACCAAAATATTCTGAAATCAAATTTGAATATGGTTGTACTAATCGAATTTATTAGTTGTTAACACCAAAATACACTTTTCAATTCGGTTGGCACTTTATTTCTCTGTGTGTAGACAAATTAGTAAAACGTTTTATACAACATAGCCAACAAAATTTTGATACTTTTTTCAGAGTTCTATGAGTCAAAAATTAATCAAATGTTTTTGAAATTTCAAAATTTTATTGTCAAAAATTACTCGTTTTTTTTGGACAAAAATATAAGCCTTACAAAAAGAATCATAAAGAGTATAAGTTTTTATTGAAATGACTCAGAAATGTAATTACCCGGCTAAAAATGGTTTTAATATAAAAGTGCATAATTTTATATATTTATATAGATATTATAATGTTCGGTTAATATGACATCACATAAAATTGTATATTTTCATATATAATTTCGTGAACATAAATAAAATCATACAACTTAAACCCAACATTGGGTCATTTTACCAATCAAATTATACCAAATTTGATATGGTTATATATGTTCTGAAAATGTATATATAAATATAAATAAATTTTCAGACCATACATATAATTATATGTCTGTATATTTATATAATTACATATAAATATACAAAAATACAACTTAATATGGAAAATGATCAAACGTTATTAGATCTAATTTGTATAATTTTTATTAATGGTAACGAAATTATATATGAAAATAAAAAATTTTATGTGATGTCACATTAGCCACACCAGATTAGATATAATTATATTAAATTATACACCATTATATTAAAACCATTTTTACTACCCAATAACAAAAATTTAAATGGGGCAGCATTAAATTACATATAAATTAGATTTGCGATGATATCAAATAAAATTTGATCCGAAAATTAGACCATATAATCGTATCTAAAATATTTCGAATTGTATAGAATTCTATGAAGTTAGATACAAATTTGTACAATTTGATGTATATTAGATAATATTTCATCCGAATTTTGTTCCCATACAAATTTTGGTTATTATAAAGGGTCCGCCAAATAACTTTTTTTTTGAAAATGCTATAAAAAAAAACTACTGAATATTTTCTCAAATTTCTTTTTTTATTTGAAAGTACAATCCTTCCGGTTAATAACGGAAAATAATTTCATTCAAATGGCTGCCTCGGCTGGCCATGCAGTAGCCTACACGATCGGTCCAATTTAAGCACATTATCGATTGTGTGCAGCTGTATTTCACCAATGGCTTCACGAATATTGTCCTTTAAAGCGTTAACTGTCTCTGGCTTGTTGGCGTAACACTTATCTTTGACGGCACCCCACAAATAATAGTCGAACGGTGTCAAATCGCAGCTCCGAGTTGGCCAAACGACATCAGCTCTGCGGCTGATAATGCGATCTTCAAAAACAGGGCGCACATTCTGCAACATTACCATGATTTTCAAAGTAATGTCGCAATATTTCCCAGCGTTGTTCAAGCGTATACAAAACCATATTCGTTCAGCGGAAGGATAAAACTAATTATCTGTCAAATCAGACATGAGCTAAGTGTTACCATTCACGAAATAAGCACTAGTTGAAAAAAAAAGTTAGATGGCGGACCCTTTATATGATTGTATCGGATTAGATATAGTTTAATATTTCCTAGTTTTTCTCAACAATTGTATAAAATTATATATAACTTTTGTGCGCCCCGGTAGGCTAGTTGGTAGCGTGCTGGCTTATCAGTGCGGGGTCGTGGGTTCGATTCCCACCAGATGCACTGGTCTGTTTTCGCTACAACGCGCCGAAGGCCATAGTAGCTAGTGCTCGGTTGGCGTAATAGTATATAATTTGTAATTATATGATTATTAATTAATAAAATAAAATAAATATATATAACTTCATACAATTTTTAAAACGATTAAATGTAATTTGGAGCGACTATTTTTATTAATTATACGTTGTTTGTGTGATAACTGGAGATGTCACAAATAGTGTATCGAATGCCGAATCTTTTTCCGAATAGTTCTTACATTCATTTTCATATAAATTTGATATAAAAGTATATTGTACTTGAGATATATACGAAATTAAACGGCCGTATTTGACATTTTAAAGAGAAAAGCTTTATGTAAAACTAGATTTTTCTCAATTTTTTAGATAAAAAATACAGATTTTAAGATAATTTATTTTCGTTATTCGGACGAATGACAAAAAAATGCAAAATATGACGAATATGGAATAGTAACCGAATATTCGTGAAATCTCTAGTAATAACGTATGCAGATATTTAACGTATTTTGTGTTGAATACATGTCATGTAATATATATTAAAATCACTTAGAAAATAATGTTGATATGGCATCATATCCCTATGGGGATATGATGCCATATCAACCGATCCTGCGTGTGCCACAGGATCGGTTACTTCGTGCCAAACAAGTGGCAACTTTAACATTGGCTTGTCATAGGAGGGGGTCATTTGTCCTGCTTTAAACCACATAGTGGCATGCCACAGGACTAACCAAAGATGGGCATACCATAAGACTGTCGCAAAGGGTCATGTCGTATAAAATAAACGAAAACCAAACAGCTTTCAATCTGTAAAATTCTGGTCAACTGGCTTTTTCTTGTTAATAAGCATTCTGGTTATGTGGTATGTCCTCCCTTTATCAGTCACAGGATTGATAATTTTATGACAGTTAACACTGATTAACCTACTTCAGTATTAAATTATACCAGTCCTGTGATAAGTCCTTCTTTAACCAGTCACTTTTAGGACAATTGACTTCTCATTCCCCATAGGGATATAATTTAATGTGACTATAACACATCTGAGATTATTAATAAATATTCTGATCGTGGGGCTTATAAATGTCCATAAAATTTTGAATGGAACAATATAGTATGGCTTTATCAAAAATTATAAAAAAAAATAATTTTGTTATTAGTTCGTATATAGTTATATACATATAATGATATGAACATTTATGTTGAATAATATGTGACATACAAATTCTCATAAAGTTGAAGAGTAACAACAACGCTTAAAAAAAGTGACGAATGACCCAACCTTTTACCCTACTACACATACTGATATAAAAAGTATATTTATATGTAAAAATTGTTGCTTTTCAAATAGTTTTGATTTTATAATTATGTTTACCAACTCAGCCAGTTTATACAGTAAGGCATACAAATTCTCATAAAGTTGATTTTGTCTGTTGTATGTAATGTATCGGTTTGAGTTAAGCCAATTATCGTTTTCTTTTGCGAACTACTGAAGATTTGGCTAATGCCCATGAACCAATTGTATTATCTATCATAAAAATGAACAAACTTTTTGAAAAGCCACAAATAAAATCGAATATGATAATATCATATTAGATTTTGAACTTGTGGTGCAACAATATTCTAACTAAATTACCTGAATGAAAATATAGAAAGTCCAAAAAAAAAAAAATATGTTTTTAGTTTCAATACAAAAATTTAAACCTTTTTTAAATTTGTTAACATTTTGTGAACATTTTCAAAAAATGCCCAAGGTTGGTTAAGGCTTATTTTGAGCCTTTTTTTTTAAGTACATACATATTTTTATAAAACATTTGTAAAAAAAATTAAAACTTATAACTAAAATGTAATATCCTAATTAAAATAATTAAAAAAACAGTATCCTACTTACACAAATTTGTTAAAATTTAATTAAATAAAAAATAGAATTAGTAGAAAAATTGCGCCCTTGCTCCCGAGGCTTAGCATGTTTTGAGAGTGGATCTCCTAACCTAAAGTATGCTTAAAACTAACTTAATATTAACTTATAACTAAGAACAAAATTAAAAAAAAAAAACAAACAATAAAATTATAAAAAAAAACAAACAATAAAATTATAAAAATTTCGGATAAACCAAACTAACCTCTGTGTGTGCCTTGTACACTCTTGGAGAAAAAATTGTGTCTCAAAGAAGTGGATAGATCAAAAGATGGTGCAGTTTCATTCATGTATCCAATGGGGGATAAATAATTAATATTTGACCAGCTAAATTGCTTCTGTTGTTCGTAAATATCTGAGATATAATTATTTTCATGAAAGCAAGTCCTTGTTATGAAGCTCAAACATAAAGTCCGATGGGAGTTATTCTAGATTCACTATATACATTTATTTGAATATCGTTTACAAAAGGATTTAAAGGGTTTCCCAATGCAGTTTCGCAATACTATTCTTTCGAAAATTTCCATTTCCTTAATTATAATCGGTGACACATTGAACCAAATTGGAAATCCATATAGTATAACTGGTCTTAAGCTCGTTTTATATAGAAAAGTTTAGTATTTACTGGTAAATTTTTGTTATTGAGAATTCTTGAAAATTAACCCAATATTCTATTGGCTTTTTCCAGTACTATGCGAACATGTTCGTTAAATTTTAGAAGTTTATTAAAGGTCACTCCAAGGTATTTAATCTTATCCCTAAACGGAATTTCAATGCTTTTGATGCAGAGCCTTAGCTGTTTACTCTCTGGAACAACAAATCCTCTACATTTACTCTAAATGGCCAAAAAAGATATTAATTTTTTAGATTATAGTTTTTTTTTTAATATCATTTCCGAGTAAATTTTAAATCCGAAAAGAAGGCACATCCATACCAAATTTGAAATTTTTAATAATATATTTTGAGCACATTTCTGACACAATTTGGAGCTTGTTTGCTGGCAGAGAAATAAATTCTCAAAATAATGCATTCTTTGCAATTCAGAGTTAATACCAAATAGAAGAGTGTATACGCCATATTACCATACGCGCAGGCGTCAATATGTTGATGCTCTCAACACAACTCAATATGTAATTGTTACAGCAATTAGAAATCAAGAAGAAAAATAACGTCAGTTGTAGTATTTAGTTCTTTAAGGATTGTTGTTTATTTAAAACAAAAAAATATAAATTATTTGCCTATAATTAAATAATATTTTATAACAACAAATTAAAATAAATTTCAAACATAAGCAAAGCTTTATTTGTAAATACGTACTAATTAAATGAATTAATAAAATTGCTAAAGTTAAACATAAAAATCTGTAAAACGAAATCTAAATTATAGAAAAAAGTGTCCGCCTTGCTTTTTTTTCCTCCATTATCCTTTTTATATACATTTTACACTTGTACTCTCATAAACGGACGAAGTAATTATACTATAGGAGGCAACAAAGAACCAAACACAGAAGAAGAGATATACCATTAAAAAACATATGCTATTGACCTAGTTTAGGATTAAATCGTCATCATCGTCATCATCATCACCAGCAGTATAAGTAACAATAATATCATCAGCATATCCTGGATAAGGATATAAAGTTAAGAATACGAAAAATGTTATTTAAATGGATTATTATACAACTACAGCAGCAACAATGTAAAATTTAATTTAAGAATTCCAACAACGACAACCGTCATTAACAATCAAATGTTATTTAATGTGGTTGAGCTCCTGGCGTTATTTTTAAAATAGCCGACCAACTAATCAGCCAACCAATTAAAAATAACAGCAACAACAACAAAATCTTACCCACCAGCCAACGACAGCAACAACAACAACAACAACGACAACACATATTAACAAATATACACCGAGCGCTATTTAGAATGGCCGTAGAAATTGGCTTTTGGTTATTTTGCTGTTTGGGTTCCATTTTACTATTATATTGTCTATTTGAACTTCATTACTTCCTACGTATGTGCCTATGTGTCATTTTGGCTCGTTTTGTTAAAAGAAAATGTCATATTTTAGAAACAACTTCAGTTTCCGGTATGTATTTTATTTTTTTTTTTTTATATTTATTTGTATATTTTTTTGGAAAATAATTCTGCTGCAACACAATATCGATCCATTTATACATAATTTGTTTAGCTAAAGTGTTGCGTATAACACAGTGCAACAAATTTAGGGTCACCGGTTATATTTCGAATGAAAAAAAAAACACTTTTTAATATGTTTGCATGTAAAACAAATATATGAATATATAAACAAATATATAAACCACTTATTTTAAAAGTGGTATGAGTCAATTTTCAAAAAAAAAAAATTGAAACAAAAATGGGCTTCCTAGTATTCAATGGCTTTTATTTACTGTACAACAATTTTTTGTCAAAATTTTAAAAATCGTCGAACTTCAAAAGAACTCTTTTGTAAGGTTTTTTAATAACAAGAGTATCCTTCCCATGAAAGTATTGGCTGGATCTTATAAAAGTTGATCACCAGATTTCAATTCTACAGCAAGTACCATTTTCGCGAAATTCGCAATTTCTTTACTTTTTTTAAAATGCTTATTTCAAGCAAGTTTCATAATTTACAGATTGTGTTCTATGTACAGATTATGTAAAGATTATGTTCGATTTTGGTTAAAAAAAATGACTAATTTTCCAATTTCTTAGAAAATTTACAATAAAACTAAAAAATAATTTTGTTTATGTGTACACTTAGGATATTATGTAGGTAAAGACGACAGCAATTGTAGTCAAAAACAAATGAAATTTCACTTGAAGAACTAACATTTCATTAAATTTAATTGACATTTGTTTTTACTGTTCAAAAAATTACTAACAATTGTAGTAAAAAAGAAACAAACATTTACATTTTTTATTTTCTTAAATAACAAAAAACAACTGTAAAAAATGAATGTAAAATCATAAAACAGTCATTCCATGTGGTTTGTTTTTTTAAATGAACTACAAGGTTAGTAAAAAATTAAATTTCTTTTACAAATGACTGACATTTACATTAAAAATAAAGAAACTGCAGAAGTTCCTTGAGTGTACAACAGTTTTAGAAATATTTCTATTTTGAAAGTGGTATGAGTCCATTCAATACTGAAAAAGAACATCGAATTTCGCAATAAATGTGAAACTTGTTTTTAAGTATAAATATAATGTCTCCTGGTGAAATGTGTGTAAAAACGTAATACAAAAGTTGCCATTAGTGTCCGACCGAAGACATCGGCCGAAAAAACAATATTTGTAGGGTTTTTTTTTTGTATTTAGAGACAATGTTGAGACGTTTTAATTCGATTTTGAGTAAAAAATTTAAGGAAAAAGCTGTAAAGTTAAATAATTGGCCGCCGAAGTTTTTCCGATTTGGCCAATTATTTGGCGGCCGGTAATTGTATTCATTGTTTAACTACGGACTTTTCTTTAAATTTGACACTCAAAATCGCATCTAATAAGGCCAATAAACATGTTTCCATTTGTCAAATTTGTTACGAATGCTTTAAAATACCGAATACCGACAA
Source organism: Delia radicum (assembly GCA_021234595.1). Lineage (NCBI taxonomy): Eukaryota > Metazoa > Arthropoda > Insecta > Diptera > Anthomyiidae > Delia > Delia radicum. The sequence goes on from CM037852.1 coordinate 214,740,229, forward strand.
AAAGCATTTTCTGGCCGAAGTTTTCGGTCGGACACTAGTTACCATTTACAGTTTCAAAAACATTAAAATGAAAACCCCTCAATATCTCTTTTCAAAAACAAAGGGACTCATATCACTTAAAAAATAAAGGGTCCGCCAAATAACTTTTTTTTTTGAACTCCTTAACCAATTGCACTTTGTATGGCGTCATACCAAGGTCTTTATGCAAAATTCGTCTCAATGATGTCTCCGAAATGTTCAATTGTTGAGAACGACGGTGAATTGATGTTGATGGCGCTTCACGCACACTTTCTGCCACAGCAGCAATATTCTCGGGTGTACGCACTGTTTTTGGCTTTTCACGCTTTGGTTTATCGATGAGGATGCCAGTTTCTTTCACTTTTTTCACAAGATAACGAATATACGGACCATATTCGTTCAGCGGAAGGATAAAACTAATAATCTGTCAAATCAGACATGAGCTAAGTGTTACCATTCACGAAATAAGCACTAGTTGAAAAAAAAAACGTTAGATGGCGGACCCTGTGCATATATTTTTTGCAATTTTAAACTTTTTAGATATTATGTTTGGGACATGCAAACATACTTATAATAAACATATAGGGTAGAAGAGGGAGGTTTCGCCACTGGGGCATAAATGCCACCCCGATTTTCCATAATTAATAAAAATGTTCTTTTCCATAATTCCTGCCGCCAAATTTTACATCTTTACTTCACACGTGGTCGAGGATAGACATGTTTTTGTGTGTGTGTTTTTTTTTTATATTTGGGATAACTTTTTCATTTTGTGTATTAAAACAAAATGGCGTTTAAGATGACGAAGCGTTTATATTCATTTTTAATATTAACACGATATTTTTAGAATTTATTTCTAAAAAGTGTAAAATAAATGTTAAATTATGTGACCGGCGGCTGATCATGGGGCACATACGCCTGACCACTAGGTGGGGTAGTTGCGTCAGCAAAAATTGGTACACTCACAAGAACTTTTCCATAAAAAATCAACAATTATTTAAAAGTTTATTGGTTAAAGTTGTTTCAATGGAATATACAGTTAAATTAACAAAGAAATATATTTTTCAACTTCCTGTCTGTTATTCAACAAAAAAAATAAACAAAAAAACGGACTTTCGGTAATAGTTAAAATATTCAGTTAAAATTTTCTATTTAAAACAAAAAGTTATATTGAGTATTGAAATAAACGAAAGCAACATATTCAACAGTTGAAAATAAACTAAAAAATACAATTGTTTTAAACGAAAAGTAAGTAGTCCTGTTTTTAACTGATTTTCAGATAATTTAATATGTATGTATATTCAGTAGTCTTTACGGAAAAAATATTGTGAGTGTACTTAATTTAAAAAACGTTTTACTAACTTTTCTACTAACTTATCTTTTTGAGTGTGCCCCGGTAGGCTAGTTGGTAGCGTGCTGGCTTATCAGTGCGGGGGTCGTGGGTTCGATTCCCACCAGAGGCACTGGTCTGTTTTCGCTACAACGCGCCGAAGGCCATAGTAGCTAGTGCTCGGTTAGGGTAATAGTATATAATTAGTAATTATATGATTATTAATTAATAAAAAAAAAAAAAATCTTTTTGACTTTTAACTTTAAATGTTTTCCCAATCAAATATACCATTAAATTAGAGTTTTAATAGATAAAACTAAACGAATTGTGGGTTGAATTGTTTTTATTATCAACTAGAGATGGGCACGTGAGCAGAATTTTGCGTAATTAACGTGAATCACGAGTGAGTGTGATGAAACCTAATTTTACTAACGTCAACGAGAGTGAGTGTGAGTACGAATACATTTTTCGTGAGAGTAAAGGTTTTCTTTAATTTTGTTGCCGATTAAATATTTTAAATACTAAATATATGGCAAAATTACATATTCAGAGCAAATTTGAGTTAAAAATTCACAATTTGCTTAATTTTTACACTTTAGTTTGTTCCGGTCAGGTTTTATTTCGTGAATTTGCTTGATTCGCGTAAATCACGCGTGAGTAAAATCCAAATTTATTCACGTCAGCGTGAGTGGAGTGTGAGTAGCAAAAAACCGAAACCAATGACGGTATTGGTATAACGGTACTTAATTTTTTTCGGTAACGGCATTTTGTCTGTTTCGGTTTTTGGTATTTTATTCATATCTGTATCACTATAACCGATATCTAAGCATCAATATTGAAATTATTGGAATTATTATTATTATTATTATAATTTATTTGTAATAAAACTGGGGGCTGCGATGACAAATATTTGCTAACAGACACTTGGCATGGATGCTGTGGGAGGTGGATGAGAGTAATATATCCCGGGTAAAAATAGTTATATCTAGTCATATACAATATGAGTAAATCATATCTGACTTTGGATGGTGTCACATTACGGTTTATATCATTACACAGAAAAAAATGAAAACGGGTTTCAATTAAAAAATTTGTTAAATCAATTAATATTTTAATTGATTTTGCACCTATCACGGCAATGATAATATCAACTAAAACTTTTATTGAAAATTAAACAGGAAAAAAGTTATAAATAACTTCTACAAAAAAAAAATATGATACTCACAAAAAATGTGTGTTAACGATACGTTGGTATGTGTGTTTTTTGTAATGCTACGTCTGTTTGTTTGTAAACTTCAAATTCATTTGGTATTTTATACTGAAAATTTTCTATTTAAGCATACATTGTATGAAAAAATAATTTGAGAATTACGTCTAAAATAAAATATCTATTTATATATTTAAAAATCAATTAAAATATTAATTGATTCAATTAAATATTTGTTTAGAAACAAATTTAATTCAAATCAAAGCTTTAATTAGATATTTTAGGTTGATAATTTTTTCTGTGTATATACAAATATATCTGATTTTTATTGAGAGAATTTTTTATATGGTACTTGATATTGTATGTCTCCAAAACTTACATCATAGGCCATATAATAATAATCCAAATATATGTAGTGATCAATATGACTATATATTGTCCCATTCTAAGTCTTATTAAACTGTATGTGAAAATATTTTCTTCATATTTTATATAGAATTAAATGTAATTCCATACATATTTTGATAAAGTTCAATATTTATCAAATTAAGTTATCTGCAAGTTAAGAATTTATGACATGGATGGTAACCGATTCGATGCGGGTTTCGGTAAAAGTATTTTAGGTGTAACGATATTTCAGTTATTTCGATAACGGTTTTTTAGCCTTAACGGTATTTAATTTTTTTCGGTAACGGTATTTTAGCGGTAACTATATTTAAGTTATTTCGGTAACGTTATTTAAGGAGTGACAGTTTTTCAGTTATTTCGGTAACGGTATTTTATGGGTAACGTTATTGTACACTCACAAGAACTTTTTCATAAAAAATCAACAATTATTTAAAAGTTTAATCGTTAAAGTTTTTTCAATGGAATATACACTTAAATTAACAAAGAAATATATGTTTCAACTTCCTGTCTGCTATTCAATAAACAAAATAAACAAAAAAACGGACTTTCCGTCGTAGTTAAATTATTCAGTTAAAATTTTCTTTTTAAAACAAAAAGTTGTTATATTATATTGAGTATGGAAATAAACGAAAACAATGTATTGTTTTTATGGATTTTGTCAATTAATTTTTCAACAGTTGAAAATAAACCAAAAAATACAATTGTTTTAAACGAAAAGTAAGTAGTCCTGTTTTTAACTAAGTTTCAGTTAAATTAATGTGTATATTCAGTAGTCTTTACGGAAAAAATATTGTGAGTGTAGTTATTCAGTTAATGTCAATGCACACCGATATTTTTACTCCCATCATGCCCGAATTCCAATGAGTGGTTAGTTTATGATCAAAATTTGTCAAAATATATCTATTTACTTTAGATCTTAAAAAGGGGTTTCCTTACGGGCTATTTTGGTCAATAATCTCATTTATTTGTAAATAAAAATCAATTTATCATGTTTTTGCTCAACGTTTCGTTTGCTTTATTTAAACTTCTTCAGGAGCGTAAAGTTATAAAATCTGGCGGCAAATACAAAATAAGTGTATAAATAATAAATTTTTAATAAAATATCTTAAATACTATATCACAGTTTAACTTACGATTTTTGGTTACATAGTCAGAAAATATAATATGTAAAATTTATTTGTAAATAAAAACTGGACATCACTACACAGAATTTTAAATAAATAATTAAATAAATATTAACAACACAGTACACAGAAAATCACAGGTTAAGCTGACAGTAGTATCACAGAACTTTGACTAATTTCTAAATTATTGCAACTGAGTATTGGAGCTTTGTGTTATCCTTATCTTCTCTCGTATTCATGGCATAATTAATCCTCTCTTGTATTCGTAAGCTTTCTAATGTATAGCGTTTATTTACTCTTTTTTCTTTATCAAATATCTTTATTTTTTTCAAAATTCATAATATGATTGCATTCCTTTACATGTTGTGCTAATGCAGTTGATTCTTTTTCTTTGTTTATATCGGCTTTGTGTTCTAATATTCTTGTCCCTAACATTCTCTTTGTACAGCGATTTTTCTTTTCATATCTTGCCAGATTATTTCGGTAACGATATTTTAAGGATATCGCTAATTTAATTATTACGGTAACGGTATTTTAACGATAACGGTATTTCAGTTATTTTGGTAACGGTATTTTAAGGATAATGATATTTTAGTTATATCATTATTTGCGGATAACGATATTTCTATTATTTCGGTAACGGTATTTTAGGGAAAACGATAGTCAGTTGGAAGGGGTTTGAATCTAAAACGATATTTTAGCGGTATTGCCTACCATTGCTGCTTTATTACATATGGCTTCACATATACACATAATAAGTCTTAAACGAAATCATTTACAAGTGATTTCTTTTATATAATATCAAATAAAAAAATATCCCGTTGTTACAACATATAACAATGGGAAATTTTGTGTGCAACAACTTAATTTTCAAATTAACATTTAATACATATTATTAAACTTTTAATTGAAACTGAGTTCAATATCAAGCTAAACTTTAATTAAAATAATTTGACAATCATTTTTTCTGTGTACTGAGGCCGATGCAAGTATGGTTTCGAAAAAGATTTTTACATTTAAGTAAAAAATTTCGGCTTCCTCCGTCGACAAATCTGAAAAAATTCTCAAAAATCTTTTGGGCCATACACATTCATACTCCGTCTTAAGAATTGCAAATCCAAATCTAAAAAAGGGGAAATGGTGAAAGTAACAGAGTTATTTTCAAAAAAATCTATACTATACATTTATTACTACTAAATGGTTAATAATAAATTTTAATGTATATTTAATTTCATCCTTTAGGTATTTGTTTAACCAATGATATCGATACATTATTATATCATATGAACAATGCCCGTTATTTTAGAGAATTAGATTTTGCACGAGTTGATTTCTATGAACGCACCAATTTATATCGTACAATTATAGCTAAGGGAGGATCAGTATTTCAAGGAGCAGCAACAATACGTTACAGACGATTTATAAGACCGTTTCATAGATATAAAATTATATCGCGGGTAAATATTACCCCGTAAATACTTAAACATTTCTAATATCTGAATTTTTCTCTTTTTAGATTATTTACTGGGACGATCAGTCCGTGTATATGGAACATCGTTTCGTCCGACCATCGGATCAATTTATACACTGTATTGCCATATGTCGACAACGAATTATTGATTGTTCGGCCGATGAAGTTATGGCTGATTTATTATCGCCCAAAACTGCTCAATTGCAGGCCTCACGTAATACTCTCAGTTCTACCGTTAGTTTGGATCATGCCATAGCGAGTACAAATGTTGATCAAAATATGGCAGAGAATGGAGAAGTGCGTTCAAAGTTAAGACCGGATATGCCAACGGAAATACAAAAATGGATTGAATATAATGATTTATCTAGTAAAAATTTAAGACCGAATTGCTGATAGAATTTTAATACGCATATTTTTGTTTAGTTTCCTTAATTTTTTTTTTTGTTATTAATGTATTGGAGAATTATATGTAATGTAATGAAAATATATACATATATATACATATTATGTATTATGAAATGTATGATTTTTATGTTTTTGGAAAACTACAATGCAAAGTGGGTGACTGTTGCTATACAACGGGGGTGGGCACGTAAACGGCTTGAAGGACCAAATTTGGGATTTCACAGTCATATTAAGGGCCGCATATATAATACATTAACCAACAAAAACTAAACTAAAAAACCGTGAAAAAAGTTTTTTTTAAGGATTTTGGTCTGTTTTTTTTTAAATAACTTACAAATGTAGTTAAAAATTAAATTTCTTCTACAAATGACTTTTTTTTTCATTTAAAAATAAAGATACTGAATTACTACTCAAACAACTGCAAATATTTGCAGCAGAAGCTCCCTGATAAATGAATCCCCCCAACGCTTACAATTGGAATGAAAATTTAGGATATACGGTTTTTTAATGTGCCATCTCGAAGATATAAGAGTTAAAAAGCGGGCTCAAATATTCCCCATTTTTTCGTTTTTTACTTTCTATTGGTACTTTTTCTTAAGTAACCATACGTAAATGTAATGAAAATGAAATTAGTTCTGCCTATTATGGAGACTCTAGCTTTTCTAAAACTACGGGTTCTGATGAGATCTTTAGTCAGATCGAAATTCTAGTATCAACCTAGCTAATATGTTTGATTTGCTTTATTTTTGTAAATATACGGAGGTTGAAAGCTCGTTATAAATTGAAAATAACATAAAAATAATCTCGATGTATATTAAAATAAAAAACTAATAAAGCTATAAAAAATATTACTTGAGACAGAGTAAACACTTAAAATTTTTATATAGAGCAATTCCATATGAAAACGATCAAAATTGGCAAATTTTTGGACGACCCCTCTCCGATTTTAAAATAAATAGTCTCAATCGATTGCCCAGCAAAAAATAATGTACCTACATATTTTTTTTTTTTTTTATAGTGACTGGTTTAGTGGTGGTGTGCACCACTGTCATGTGACAAAATTGAAGAATTCTTCATAAGGGACCTCATTGAAAAAAACTACTAAAGCGATCGCAACGAGTGATAGCTCGTTGGAAAGGTATTGAATCAGGCTTTAATTGAAAAATAAAATGTTGTTTTTTTTTAAAACAACTTTCAATGAGGTCCCTTATGAAGAATTCTTCAATTTTGTCACATGACAATTAAAGCCTGATTCAATACCTTTCCAACGAGCTATCACTCGTTGCGATCGCTTTAGTAGTTTTTTTTTAAAACAACTTTCAATGAGGTCCCTTATGAAGAATTCTTCAATTTTGTCACATGACAGTGGTGCACACCACCACTAAACCAGTCACTATAAAAAAAAAAATATGTAGGTACATTATTTTTTGCTGGGCAATCGATTGAGACTATTTATTTTAAAATCGGAGAGGGGTCGTCCAAAAGGTGATCGCTTTCATATGGAATTGCTCTATAAATTGAACATTTTTGGTCTTCAAAGTTTAGTAACGTCATGATGGTTGTTAGGAAAAGACCCTAACCACGTGCTTGCTTACTAAGAAGACAATAATGGAGCACAATTGATGATTAATAGGTTTTTTGTTAACGTTCTGCCTATTATGGAGGCTCTAGCTTTTCTAAAACTTCGGGTTCTGATGTGATCTTTAGCCAGATCGAAATACTAGTATCAACCTAGCTAATATGTTTGATTTGCTTTATTTTTATAAATATACGGAGGTTGAAAGCTCGTTATAAATTGAAAATAAAATTATTCAAGTTCGAGGTCATACTCTATATTTATTTATTAGGCTATTGTCCTAACAAATAATCTATAGAATTTGAGTGTATTTTCTAAAAATCATAACTACATTGCAAATTTTCAATTTTTTCTGAATCAGACTGCGCAGTTTCTGGTATTGAACCTTCGTCAGTGACCCTGTTTTTTGAATTTTTTTAATAAAGTAATATTTGTTACGTTTTTTTATTTGTTCGATTGCGTCTATATGAAATTTTCTGTGCAATCACTGACCGTGGTATAGATAAACTGATTTCTAATGCCACATGCACTCGCACTACACGTTAGACAGAGCGCTTTAGCGCACTGATCTATCGTCAGGTCGAGTTTTGTTGTGATTAAAACTAGTTTTATTCAATACACGGTGTTTTTGTTCTTGCATACATAATCTCAGAAGTACAACTCCAACAACACAACAGTTCTATTTATAGAAACTTACCTCTAATGTCCACTGTTTTCCCATATGTTGTAAGTGATGCCACATCTATGATATATTCTTTGTATATTCGATAGATGGCGCTTAGGTAGTTAGGGAAGAATTGCAAGAGAGCAAAGCATTTTCATTGCACAATTAAAGGTCGAAAAAACATAATTTCTATTTTTAATAAAATTATATCAAACTTGTAAAAATTAGTTTTTCTTTATCTTGCAAATGCTTATTAGAAAAATAGCATTCTAAAAATTTTAGAAATCGGTAGACATTACAAAAGTTACACCCTCCAAAAGAATGTTTATACACGAGATAGTCAACTTTGACAACCTGTAAGTGCACCTTGTACAAAAACAGGGTGATTCAGTTACAATATTACTAAAGAATAACATCAATATTACAACTTCCAATTTGATTCGCAACGATCGAGTCAGTAGTTTAGAAGTTCTATATTTATTACCATTATTTACTTCAAATACCCCACTGTGCATCGCAAGTTCGTATTTGATTTTGGAGGGTAAAATTCAATTTTTAACAATAACATGTTTTTGTTTGCTTAACACAATCCTCGATAAATGCAACTTCTCGATTATTGCAACTCGTAAATTGTTTGCATTGTTGACTCAGTTAACGCAAATTTTCAAAAAAAAGAAAACCTCAGTTATCGCAACTTTTCTTCCAAAATGATCAGTTTGTCATTTTTATTTACATATTTTTGTATAGAAATTGCTTTTAAATGTCACTGCTGACTAAAACTATTGCTGACTAAAACTAGTGTTGGATGTTGAAAGAATATCTTGTAGTAAGAGGTTGTTCTATATGTATTAAACAAAATTTACAAAATTTGTAAAACTTTCAGTAAAACAAAAAAGTGATATTCTTAAAAAAAAAAAAAAAAAAAAAAAAAAATATTACTTGAGCCAGAGTACACACTAAAAATTTTTTATATAAATAGAACATTTTTGGTCTTCAAAGTTTAGTAACGTCATGATGCTTGTTAGGAAAAGACCTAACCACGTGGTTGATTACTAAGAAGACAAGAATGGAGCAAAATTTATTATTAATAGGTTTTTTGTTAAAGTTCTGCCTATTATATAGGCTCTAGCTTTTCTAAAACTTCGGCTTCTGATGAGATCTTTAGCCAGATCGAAATACTAGTATCAACCTAGCTAATATGTTTGATTTGCTTTATTTTTGTAAATATACGGAGGTTGAAAGCTCGTTATAAATTGAAAAAAAAAAAAAAAAAAAATGATTTTAAATTTGTGATGAAATTTGTTTTTTCAATTTAAACATTAAAAGAGAAGTAGCGTCCTAAAAATTGCCACTCGGTTATCGCAACAACCTCAGTTTCGCAACGTCTAACATTTCTATTAGTTGCGTTAAGCGAGTTTGCACTGTAGATATTTTTAATATGTTTACCGGTGTAATTGAAAATTTGCAACTTTAAACAAATCAGCAATTACTAAAAAAAAAAAACTGCAAAGACAATATATAGTAGACCGACTCACAAAAAAAAACTTTATTTTGTCCACCGCTCAAAATGTACTTTGGTTTGATTTATGATGATCCCCAAAATAGCTCGTGTCTACACTTAGGAAATTATGTTGGTAAAGACGACAGCAATTGTAGTCAAAAACAAATGCAATTTCATTTAAAAAAAGGACGACTTACATTTCATTAAATTCAACTAACATTGTCATTTGTTTTTTAATGTTCAAAAAATGACTAACAATTGTAGTAAAAATGTACCACATGGTAGTAAAAAATAAACCAAACAATTTTTTTTTTTTATTTTTTTAAATAACAAAAAACAACTGTAAAAAATGAATGTAAAATCATAAAACAGTCATATGATGTTACAAGGTTAGTTAAAAATTTTATTTGTTCTACAAATGACTTACATTTACATTAAAAATAATGAAACTGTATTACAACCCAAACAACTACATATTTTTAAAGCAGAAGTTCCCTGAGTGTAGCATTAAGATCCCATGAGCTGGACCGTTTTCAAAAAAGATATGTGTTTTTTTTAGTTTTTTCAGAGAATTTTGTACTTTAACTAAAGACAACGTATACAATATTAGTATGACATGAAAGGTTTTTTAATGCGTGTCCAACGGTATATAACACATAACAACATATGTCCACACATATCCTTTTCTCAGGGATATTCTCAAAAAAATTTGATTTTTTTATGTTATTTGTACAGAAATTTTCGTCATCTAAATGTTAAATTCACATATTTTAATCCTTAGTCGATTTAAGTCAGTTTTTTTTGGAACTTCGCACTAGTTCGTGATTTACCAAAAATGCAATATGATGGGAAAACTACCCAGCAAAACCACACCTTACCAAATAATGAGTCTAGTAATCTAAACTCGACGGTTTTTACGTATTACGAGTACCATTTATATTATAGTTCTAACTTTTTTTATATGAAATGTATTAAACATAATAAGTTATGCATTATTGTTAGCTCATATGAATTATAATGGGTTAACTATAGACATAAAAGGGTATGAATAATAAGCCATTACCAGAAGGAAAAAATAATGGGTCTAAAAATAGTTTTTTGAAAAAATTACGAATTTAAAAAAATATGTTATTAAGTTTTTTAAAACATGCTAGTGCCGGGAATCAATCTCGGGTCGTCTGATTAACAGGCGACTGCTCTATACACTGAGCAACCTACGGATATAATATATCTAAAAAAGTTAGTAAAGTCAGCAAAAAATTTTGCTGAGTCAGCAAAATTTTAGTCAGGAGGGTGCTTGCAAAAAAATTGCTAGTGTCAGCAAAATCTTTAGCAACAAAATTAGTAGGTTCAGCAAAAGTTAGTAGATAAGAAATTAAAAAACCCTTGCTAAAAATTAATAAAATTGTTGCTGAATATTAGTAGACTGAAAAAAAACCTCAAAAATTTGTAGAAAAATTATACTTTAGTTAATTTATTTGCTGAAATATATTAATTATATATAGCATAAACGAAATTATCTTTGAACTACTGACATCAATTATTGTCTAAATTATGCTATCTTTTAAAGGAACGCAAATGCCGCAGAGAATTATAGAAACGAAACGAAAAACTAACAAAATATAACATATACAAAACTTTTTTGCAATAAGAAAAACGAAACAGAAAAATCTGAAATGCTGAAAATCAGCGAGCTGATTTTTAGCAACAAAATTAGTAGATTCAGCAAAAGTTTTGCTAACACTTAGTAGATTAGAAATAAAAAAGCGTTGGTAGAAATTAATAAATTTTTTGCTTAATTTTAGTAGACTGAAAAAAAAACGCAAAAAAATTGTAATTTAGTTAATATATTTGCTGAAAATCATAAAACATATTTTTGTGATTCTTTTAAAAATAATTTACAATAATTACGAAATATAAAAATTTTCATTTAAAAATATATAGAAAATATATAGAAATAAATATATATAACATAACAAAAATTTTCTTTCAACTACTTACATCAATGGTAGTCTAAATGATGCTTTCTTTTAAAGGACGCAACTGCCGAAGATAAACGAAACGAAAAAAACAACCCTTTTTTTTGCAATAAGAAAAGGAACCATACAAATCTACCTAAGATGTGTGTCTTTGTCTTTCGCTTTACTCTGTCTACATGTCTGTATATGTTTGTTTGCAATTTGACCACACTAGATTATTAATCTATTAACATTTATTATAGAAATACATATTAAATTTAAGTATTTTCTTTTGTCTTTTATTTTATTAATAGACAATTATTTTCACAAGCCGGTGACAACGCAAAATTTAAGTTGTTTTAATCCTCAATTTTGTTTTATGTATGAAAAAGAGATACAAAAGTCTTCCATGGTTGATTTTTTTATATGTCTTATTAGAGTTGTACTTTGAGTATCATTTTCCTCTTCTCTACTACATCTTGACATGCCGCGACATCTGCTTCATTCTGCGTATATCTTTCAATCTGGTTGTCGTCCGCACTATTAATGTGCTTATCAGCGCAATTATTTTAGCAAAATTAATTAGTAAAACATTAGTATATTAGTAAAGCATTAGTATAAAACAGTTAAGTGCTGAATAAGTATAACAAAAATTTTAGCTGAAAACACGATTTTAGCAAAAAATTTGCTAAAAAATAGTATACCTGATTTACAAGACGTTTTAATTAATTAATATATTAAGTTGTTTTAATCCACAATTTTGTTTTATGTATGAAAAACAGATACAAAAATCTTACATGGTTGTTTTTTTTATATTATGTCTTACTAGAGCTGTACTTTTTAGTATAATTTTCCTTGTCTACTACATCTAGACACGCCGCGACATTTAATTCATTCTGCGTATATCTTTCAGTCTGGTTGTCGTTAACACTATTGATGTGCTAATCAACACAATTTTTTTTTAGCAAAATAAATTAGTAAAACATTAGTAAAATATTAGTAAGAAATTAGTTCAAAACAGTTAAGTGCTGAATAAGTAAAACTAAAATTTTAGTTTAATACATAATTGTAGCAAAAATTTGCTAAAAAATAGTATACCTGATTTACAAGATGTTTTACTAACTTTTCTACAATTTTATTTTTTTGAGCGTAGTTTAAAACATAAGTAAATTTTTCTTCTATGTAAATTTGTTCAGGATATACCAAAACTAACACCTTACCCTATAGCTTGCAAAAATACGAATTATAATGAGTCTAAAAATAGTTTTCCACAAAATGGTTGTATCATTATACTTTGCTGAAAGTAATAAGATGAATAAGCTATTATAGTTCACCAATTATTTTTTGTATGAGCGTAAGGCATTATAAGTTTCTTATCGGTAACCCATTATTTTATTATTTAAATTAATGTAAAAGGTAATACGTACAAATTACAAAGTAATGTATAAAATAATAAGTAGTCACTACCATGTTTTTGCTGGGTATATTGTAATCATGTCAATATCGGTATCAAAATTTTTCCTTAGACAACTGCATCATCATCATGTATGGCAATATTTAAGATTTTTGCAAATTTAGTGCATTTTCCGCCGTGCTCTGGAAAAAATTTTTGAGAAAAAAATGGGGTGGACATAAAACACATTTTTGTCCTCCCTACAAGGTGAGTCGGTCTAATGTTTAGTATAAAACATTTATTTTATTTATATTAAGTAAATTCACACCTTTTAATATATTAAACACATACAACAAATTAAAAAAAAAATAAAACTTATTAACTAAACAAGACTAAACTACGACTACACTCTATTTATCTTTGCGCAATTTTTGACTTGAAACTTCAATTGAGTCCAACCACATTTTTAAATCTTCAGGAATTTCGGGACGTTTAGATGCCTCTTGATAGGTTTTCAAAATATCCATAACATTACAATTGGTAATGCATTGTTTGGATAGGGCGACAGCACGAACAAACCCATCGGATAATGTAACAAACTGTTGTTCCAAATAGATGGCCTTATCATCCCACCAAATTAATTTTGTTTGAATTTTATAAGGATGGAATATGGGAATGGTACGACGATAGCGAACACTGGATGCTCCCTGAACAGCACCGCCATGACGTTCCTTAACTTTCTCATAAAGACCGGTTAGAGCATAGAAATGAAAACGGGCAAAATCTAATTCACGCAAATAGCGTGCATTATTCATGTGTCTAATGAAGATGTCTACATCTTGAGAGGTGCACAGGCCTGCAATAAGAATTTTAATATTTCATATTAAGGAATGCATTATTTTAAGACTCTGTTTTTTTTTTAATTCTTACCATAAATTGTTGTGGTATCCGTAACTTTCCGTTTGTTTTGAAACAAACGACCTGCTAATACTGTAAAAAACGCAACGTATAAAATAGTTGACATCCCAAATGATGTACAAAATGAGAAGAAACACTAAAAATCCCATTTTTAACGTAGTTTCTTGTTATTAAGCTGCAATCGAAATAATCGTCAATCAATTAATTATGAAACAGGTAATTTACATAAATTTTAAATACAGGTTAAAGTTTAAATTTAAAAATATTATAAAACCAATCGAAAGTTTTTTTTGTTTCTTTTAAAAAAAAAAAAAAGTTTTTAATTAAAACACCATCACATTCCAATAACAAAATGCAAGTTTGCTAATATGTATGACGAAAGAAATTGCAAAGAAAAATAAATATTTTACCTGTAGACTGGCAAGATATAACGTCCACCTCTAAAGAGTTTAATATACAAACTGACAACTTTTATTTTTTGCCACAACAGGTAAACAGTGGATCGTTTGTAGACATTTAAATTTCTCTTGTCATTTCTTTGTACTAAACCAAGTAAAAAGCTTTTTTATTCAAGAAAGTTTTAAAAGTTCGTGCATTTGGAATTGAAACTAGAGATGGGCACGTGAGCAGAATTTTGAGTGATTCACGTGTGATCACGCGTGCGTGTGAGTAAGTCCTGAGTGTGAGTAGGAAAAAATTCTTCGTGAGTTAGTGTGCGTGAGTCAAATATTTGCGTAACTAGAGTTTTACCAAACTTTAACTTTTTCGCCTATTAAATATTTTTGGGGTTTTAAAACACTAAAGAAAGGGTGTTTTTTTTATAGAGTTATAGAATAAAACAAGGATAAATTGTTTAAATTGACATGAAATTTCATTTATTCGAAAGATAATCTTCTGGCATTATAATTTAAATATGACTTTTTGCTTATGACGGCTGGCTTTTATATTTTCAATAACGCGGCGAATGTTGTCCTCCAAGTGGTCAATCGTATGGGGCATATCGGCGTAGACTAACGATTTCACATATCCCCACAGAAAATAGTACAGCGGCATTAAATCGCACGATCTTGGAGGCCAATTCACGGATCATTTCATATACTAACTAACCAAAAATACTGCACTTCAGTAACAGTTATTTTGAGTAGTTATTTTAGTTAGCAACTACCAATATAGTAATTTTGCAGTAAACAGTTAATTTTTGTTAGTTATTTAAAAATAGAAGATTGTGTTGAGTTTTTAAAAATTCTAATGTAGTTTATATTTGGTATTATTGATATGTTCATAGTTTGAAAATAATAATTAGAAATACATAAAAACGGAAATACAATTTTTTATTGCAATTAAAAGAGAAAAATATTTCTTTTAATAAAAAATATTTTTAAAATACCGAAAAAATTACTGTTAACAACAGTTATTCTTACAACTTATGTAGTCGTTTTATGTTCATTGTTTTCCTTGTTTTGTTGCTCGTTTTTATGGTTTATACATTCATTTAAGGTTAGTTTTTTTTTTACCGCTTGCTTTTAACCCTTAAAAAAATGTTATTCTGTAAATTTTTGAGTCGGTCTTTTTTGGTGAAAAGTGAAAGCATTAACCGAATATGAATCAAGTTATAGGGCCATTAAATAAAATTGACATCTTGATAGCAAGGTAGGGTGTGTCATGGAATTAAAGGATAAACTTCAATCTTTGTCCCTTTTCTATAAACATTACATTCCGGTCTATCAATTTTTATTTCTACACACAAAGAAATAAAGTGCCAACCGAATTCAAAAGTGTATATTAATGGTAACAACTTATAAATTCAGTTAGTACAACGATATTTACATTCGATTTATGAAAATTTTGGGTGTTGTAACAAAAATTTTGTTGAATTAACCGAACTTTGTTGTGAAAACTAATATAAAGTTGTGCCAACTGTCTGAAATTCGTAATAACCGAATTAGAGTCGTAGTAATTCGTTTAATTCTAATTTTTATTTGGTTTATTCTTTCCATTATAATTTATAATGCTGGTATTCATTTCTTTTGCTACCTGAAGTTTTAATTTTATGTTTCGGTTTGAGTTTATCACAAGGGAGAAACAACCCCCCAATTTCCATAAGCACAATCGGAGAAGTAGGTAGCATACATACACTTCTGAGAGATAGCCTATAAAAAAAATTATTTGAGCCATTTAAAGGCTTTTTAATCTTGAAGTCATAATTTAAATTAAGTGTCTTGGGTCGGTTTTGTCCCTCGACCAATAAGGGTCGAGGGACAAATAAAAGTAAAATGTTATCAAATTTAAGTGATATTTTTCGAAAAATTGAAAGTTGTTATGCTTTAAATTTCCAATTCGCTCTTTTTTTTTGCCAAAAGTGTAAAAATTAACCCTATATATATCAAGTTTATAAAATAATTATTTTTAACGAGTTAATATTTTTTGTATTAATTAAAAAGCATTACAATCTCGTAGTCATAAATAAAATTAAGTTAAAGATTTTTTAAATAAAAGTAAAGATAAATTTGAGTGATGTTTTTCTGAAAATTATGTAAACTTTAATGAAAACATTCAAATTTTGTTAAATTTTTGACAAAATCAGCTATTAATAGTGAATTTTATCGTTGATCTATAAATTTATGTGTGAGATTTTATTTGTTCGGTTTTAGATCATGACAAATTTTTCTCTAAATTATCAAAAAAATTATAATTTTTATATGATAATTTACTTTGACTATTAGAAAAAAAAAAACACAGAAAAAGTTATTAGACACTAGCATGAATGGTATGCATTTTCTGACACACTACGGTCTTCATCAACATTCTTCGTGACATTTTAGTGTTAATCGTAAATATCATCTATTTAACTCACACGTTGAAGAAATTGGGTAACGTTAAATCCCACATTACTCTGTGTGTTGAGTTAGAATGAAATTTACCACGAACGATTTCTATTTATAGTGTGTTTGTTTTTTCTCTAGTCATTATCATAGTTGCCAGTTTAACTTTCAGTTAAAACTCTAAACTTAGAAATCCTGTAAAGGAATTGCTCAAAATAGAAACTCGAATTTTTATTTTTCTAATTATATTTTTTTTCTTTAATAACAACAATTATGTTATAAAAATATCAATCGACATCTAAAAATAGCAATCGGCATTAGACATTTTAAAAAATCTTTAAAATTAATTTAAAAAAAAAGACGTTTTTGCATTTTTATTAAATTTGTGGGTCATTTTGGATTCCTGGCTGAACTGGGTAAACCATATCTGATTAATTTTGATTATATCAAATGAATAAATGAAATAAAAATACAATTTTTTTGAAATTTAAAATTTTGGGAATGTTTTTTCCAAAATGTCCCATTTTTGGCTTTCTTTCGGCACGGGTTAACGTTTGGAATCCGTTTAACAGTGTTTTGAACAAACTTTTTTGTGAGTGTAGTTCGAACTCGGGACCTACTATAGTTTCATAATGTACTCGAACAACCGGGTTTGATCGTAGACACTGATATTTACGTTATAAGAAAGGATTATGTACTACGTAACTATACAAATTGAAATGAAATACCCAGACATATTCATCGTACATCTTTCTGTTACAAAAAGACATCGAGACGAAGAAATGAGTCTATGTCCACTAGAAGTATAAAATGCTTTGTCCCATAAACCGGTACTGAAACAACTTCCATTACCATAAAACCCAAAAAAATTGTTGGTATCTACTGAAAATTAAGGTTGAAACAAAGATACACTAAAAAAATTTGACAGTTACTACATGACAGTTCTTTGTCTAGTAATCAGTAGTAGTTATAATATTGTATTTTTTCTACATTTGTTTTAAGCAAATTGTTTAGTATTTTAATAAGCATCTGACAAAACAGTATTTTTATAGTAAAAAGTTAATTTTTGCTAGTTATTCAATAAAAAAAAACTTTCGTCGAGTTTTAAAAATTCTTGTTTAGTTTGTAGTTGTTATAATTGATATGTTTAGAGTTTGCAAATAATAATTGGAAAATTTCATTGTATCTTCAATCAGTGATACATTTTCCGTTTTTTTGTTTAGGGCCAAATTGACAATTTAAAAGGGCCAAACTATCTTTGACAGGGCAAAAAAAAAAAAAATGTTGGAATAAATTTCATCATTGGGCTTTTGTTTTAATAAAAATATTAGTAATATAGTACTTTAGAGTGCATCATCTGAAGGACATATAAAAAATGCAAGATAAACCCTTCTGGAAATAAAGAGCAAAATGTTTTATGCAAACTCCTCAATTATTTCCGCTGCTACGATAACATCATGTGATATATTTTTTAAAATCCTCCAAAAACACAATTGTTTGTGAATTAAAAATTAGTTACGACACTTCTTGTGAAAAAATTGGTCGTATATAAAAAAATATTAAAAAATTCTATTGTTCTTCATTAAAAAAATTGTAAACCCGGTTTAGCGGTTCGAGATAAATATATTTGTATGCTATTTTTAATACGATTTTTATAAAAAAAATCCCCGTTCTAATTTTGAATACATCTTTAGAAAGGTTTTGATATTCATTTTGATTCAATAATAATGTTTTCTAGATTCTCCAAAGAACTCGAAAATTCTAGTGTCTAGAGTTTTTTACCGTAACGAGTAAACTAGACACTTTGACGAATAATACCTCGTATAAAAATTGCAAAACCGTTGAATATTTTCTGAACTATTTCAAAGATGTAATAAAATGAAAAACGTTTAATTTTTTATAAAAATCGCATACAAGTCATTCACAACATTCCATAAAAATATTATTATCTCGAACTGAGAAGCTAAACTGGGCGCTTTAACGTAATTAATTGAATTTTGAACTGGAAGGGCCAAAGTAGACTATTAAGTACCACAGGACCATTAAGAACTCAAAGTGCCACAAATGGCACTACTGTGCCACATTTTGCATCACTGTCTCCAATGCATGAAAACGTAATATCTGGAGTATCGTTGGGAATTTTGACTTTACATTTTAAGTAGGAAATAACATTTTTTTTGTGTAATCGAAAGAAATTTTTTTTTTATTAAAAACATATTTTTAAAACACCGAAAAATAAATGTTACAAAACAGTAGTTTTTACCAATTTTTACAGTTGCTTCAAAATGTTTGTGGTAAAATTTAGTCAGTTATTTTTACGACATCGTTAGTTACTATTACTGCTTTTGTTAGTTGTTCTTAAACAGTTAAAAAATAACTACATTTTCAGTTATTTGTCGCCATTTAAACTGAATTAACATTTGTTTTAACCGTCATTTTCATTAGATTCTACTGTCAAACTTTTTAGATTTCACTAGTTTTGAATTTTTTCAAAATTTTAGTTTCTAGCTATTTCCAAATCCCAATGAATGATAATAAAAAATATATTTAAAAATAGTTTTTAAACTGATGAATATTTAACCACGCCTAATGGGCCCAGTTTTTAAAAAAATTATAACAGTTGTTCCATTTTATATTTATAACATAAAAGGCTGTAAATGCTGTAAGTTTGATGACATACTTTGATGATATACTTTTTTAGCTAGAGATTTGGCTTGCAAAGCCTCATATGTATGTTTTTCCATGCAAAAAGCTTAAATGTTCTCCATATTATAATATTGATGTTAAAGTGCTATTTATTGAATGACAAGAGAAAAGATTTTGTTTTATTAAAAAGCAATAGTTCTTACCAATTTTTACAGTTTAAAAATTTTTGTAGTAAAACTTTGTCAGTTATTTTTACGACATTGATAGTTATTTTTACTACATTTGTTAGTTGGTTTTAATCAGTTAAAAAATAACTATATTTTTAGTTATTTTAACGGTAAAACTAGTGTCCGACCGAACAGTTCGGCCAAAAAACTATATTTTGTCGGTTTTTTGATATCTAGAGGCAATGATGACAAATTTTGGTATTGAAAACATGTTTGTTGAGCCGATTTAATTCGATTTTGTGTATAAAATTTAAGAGAAAAGCCGAAGTTTAGCTATAAAGTTAAAAGTTCGGCCGCCGAACTATTTTCAATTTGGCCGAACTTTCTGAGGCCGAACAGTGAATTTATTGCTTAACTGCAGACTTTTCTTCAAATTTGACACTCAAAATAGCATCTAATCAGCCCAATAAACATTTTCCATCCGCCAAATTTGTCCATAATGCTTTAAAATACCGAATACAGACCAAATGCATTTTCTGGCCGAACTGTTCTTTCGGACACTAGGCAAAACCTTTGTCGCCATTTAAACTGAATTTAATTTACACGATCAATAATATTTATCCATCTATCTAATAACAGAATATTTTATTTTTAAATACTTTTTTCTGATTGGTTGAATTTAAAAAATGTATCAATAATATTGATCGTGTGTACCCTTTTTACATTTGTTTTAAAACAATAAAGAATAAATTTAAAACATGTTTTTAAATTGGTAAATATTTAACCACGCCTACTTCACCCAGTTTGTGGAAAAATTATGAAATATGTTCCATATAAAATGTAATTTTGATGACACGATATACTTTTTTTTTATCTAGACAGTTGGCTTGCAAAGCCTCATATGTATATTTTTCTTATGCAAAAAGCTTACATGTTCCCCATATTATAATATTGATGTCAAAGTGGCATCACTATACTACTTCATATTTATTGAATGCCAAGACAACAAGTTGTATGTTGTAAATAATTCTTGTTTGATAAAAAAAAAAGATATAAAACTGACACAAACGCACACTGCGATGAAATCTGCTTACAGAAAATAGATTATTGTAATATTTGAACAATTCGAAATATTTTCAATTCAGTAAGTTTTGTATGCTCGCAGCGTTAAGAACTTTTAAACGTGATTTAACGAAAAAAAAATAAATAAAAATAAACCAACAAATGCGGAAAATAAGATTATAATAATTAAATGCCTTTACAAAATTAGATTTTGATTTAAATTCAAAACAAAATTAAATTACAAAAAGAATAACCAAATCAAAATATCATCAACACTTTTGCTAAACCGATTAAATAAAGAACGAGGTGTGTGTGTTTCAATAAAATAGCCAAAAATGTGTGTTTTTAGGCTAAAATTGTTTAAAAGAAAATTCAAAATATTGAACAAAAAAAAAAAACAAAAACCAAAACAAGTGTGGCAATAAGATTTTAAATTTAAAATAAAAATATTTATTGTAAAGAAAAGTATTTTTTTTTTTATAATAACACACAATTTTCGAAACTTTTTAGGAATTTTAAGATTGTATTTAGAAATTTGTAATTAAATATTAAATTTTTTTTTTCAAATTTAATCTTAATGATTCGGAAAATATTAAAAATATAATTAAAATTAAAAAAAAAAATTCATCAACTAAAATTCAAAAATTTTAAATATTTTATTTCGTAAAATATAATTAAAATTTTCAACAACAAATTGTAATGAAATTTCACATCTAAAATTCATTAACTGAAACTGCAATTCTAAAATTTCGAATTCATAAAATAAAATTCTAAAATCAGTTCTTAACTGATATATGAGATAGTTCAAAAATGTTCAACACCTGTTAAAACTAACTTTAGATTTCTCTTATTGCTCAAGGTTTTATGAATTGAGGTGAATGATGGACAGGGTTAGGTTGAATATACTTAAAAGCTATGGCTTGCAAAGTTTCACGTTAAAAGATCTTCGACAAAAGAATTGATGACCATTTAAAAGTTGAAAAATTACAAAAACTGAAAACTAAAACTAAAAACTTCAAAGAGTTTTGTTCATTCATTTCACTTTTTTGATTGGAGTCACAAGACTTGGCAGATACATTAACTGGAAAAGAAATTTATATATCGCTGCTTGGTGAAAAGTTGTATGGTGGTTTAGAAGTGAAACCAAAATTTTACGAGTTTTAAACTTTTTCAGTTATTTTTGCACCATTTATGCCCGTAATTTCAAGCAATATTTACCTACCGGTGCTTAGATACCTACCCGATTTTGTTCGTGTATACGGGTAGATATCTAAGCACCGGTTGCTTGAAATTACGGGCATTAATGGAGAACAGTACACTCAGGGAACTTCTGCTTTAAAAATATGTAGTTGTGTGGGTTGTAATACTGTTTCTTTATTTTTAATGTAAATGTCAGTCATTTGTAGAACAAATTAAATTTTTTACTAACCTTGTAGTTCGTTAAAAAAAAAAAACAAACTACATAAAATTACTGTTTTATGATTTTACATTAATTTTTTACAGTAGTTTTTTGTTATTTAAAAACATTAAAAAAAAAAAATATTTGTTTATTTTTTTTACTAACATGTGGTTCATTTTTACTACAATTGTAAGTAATTTTTTGAA
The DNA here is from genome assembly GCA_021234595.1 of Delia radicum. Classification (NCBI taxonomy): domain Eukaryota; kingdom Metazoa; phylum Arthropoda; class Insecta; order Diptera; family Anthomyiidae; genus Delia; species Delia radicum. Next base: position 214,762,501 of record CM037852.1, read on the forward strand.
CATTAAAAAGCAAATTACAATGTTAGTTGAATTTACTGAAATGTAAGTTGTCCTTTCTTTAAGTGACATTTCATTTGTGTTTAACTACATTTGTAGCGGTCTTTACATACATAGTATTCTAAGTGTACTTAAAAAATGGTGTAATTTTATACAGTTTGATGTATACCTTTTGATCAAAATGCGGGACTTGAAAAGCAAGAAGCGAGATTTTGGTTCAAAAAGCTGGATATTTAAAATTTTTTGTGTAAAAATACGGATTTTATTAATTCCTTGGAAATAACTTGGAAAATTGTGTGAAGTTATTGCAATTTTAAATTTTTTTTATTTTATTCCTTTAACTACCGACTTTTTGTTTGTGGATATATTTCTATTTGTACTTCAGATTCTTGTTTGGGGTCCTTAAAAGGTTGACATCTTACCCATCAAAAAAATAGGTCCAAAAATTTATGAAACTTCTCTGCCCGGTTTTACCACCAAAACATTTTATTATCCAAAAATGCTTTGTTTGATTTTGTTCTGGTCATTAGATGAAGCTAAGTGTCAAATTTCGAGTTTCGAGCTCTGCTAGTTTAGGAGATACACCAAACGCCCATTTTTTCGAAGTTAAAGGCTGATTAAAAAAAATCGGACTTTGTTAAAAAGTTTCGCGACTATGTTTCCGTGATGAACAGATTATGCATATAAAGATTTTTGTTTCAATGACCAATATCCTAATGAACATATTGAAATAAAAATGTAGTCTTCTTGCATTATCAAATTTTTGATTTTTTTTTTAAATGTGTACACTGTAGTGTACATGTGTAGTCAAAGGGTTAATAAAAAAGTTTTGTTTTTTTTTTCTCTAGAATATTTTTTAAGCAAATTTCTGAGTAAAATTTTAGTATTTCGGTACTTAAAATAAAAAATATTTCCAGGTATTTTTGAACTTTTCCGAGCTAATGCAAAATTTTTTCCAAACAAAGTGTTGTGTATAAAACTTTGGATTTAACAAAATTTTTCTGTATTTATATAACATTTTTTCGTAAAAAATATTGAATTTTTAATATTTTTAACATAAAAAAAATCTCCATACACTTCTCTATTAAAAACTCTTTGAATTTGCGTATTTAGTGATACCCTACAGATCCTTTTTCCAGGCTTTATTAAAAAAAATCTGTTTTGGCACAACAATTGAATTTATGGCATATATTAGAATTCAATTTGGCACTTATTAAAAAGTTCGAAATCCTGTCACTGCCTGTGATAACTTTATTTCAATTAAATAATTCGAAATTTTTTAATATATTGAACTATTCTAAACCATTTTAAGATTTTGTATAAAAATGTTATTAAGAAATTCTAAAATATAAAAACAGGTTTTGGTTTAAAAAGCGGGGAAAAAAAATTCAGGACTGAAACAGACTTTAAAAAGCGGCATAACCGAAATGGTTGGTCAGGTTATATATCAGCGCTCCAATAACGGTATACGAACATCACAAACTTATAAGGAATTTGGGTAAAACTTTTTAAAATCTAAGTTTTTGTGTCTGACATTTACAATTATATTTAAAATTGTATAGCGTTTTGCGAACTTTTTAAAAATTTTGCGAAACATTTGTTTTTTTCATATTAATTGATCCAAAGACTGTTACATGAGTGTTCATTTTGTTCGATTTAAGATCATATTATCGAATCCCAAATAGAAATTTATAATTACTTTCTTACAACATATAGAGAAAAACTTTGAGAAAATAATACCTACCACCAATGGTTAACAGTAATGCATTTTCATCGATACCAATCTAATCATCAGGTGTCTGTATGTCTCTATCTGGGCCGACTGGTTCTTCTATTTCAGAAAACATTTGATAGAAAAGGTGATGTGACTCGTAAACGTAATAATGAAGAAATAAGATCGGTGTTTTTAAACAAATCTAGTCAACTTAATTTTATTAAGTAGTTCATTTTTATAAAAAATATAGCTTGAGAATGTAGTTAGGTATCTAGAGTGAATCTTCACGACGGTCTAAATTGATAAAGTGCAAATAAATATTTTTTTTTTTCATTTCCGGTAAACTAGCCATTTTTCTGTTCCAGCAATCCCGGGAATTTAATTCGGGAATCCCAGGAGTTTTAAGAACACATTTTCAACCAAAAAGTTAAATATTCCACATTTTGAATGCAGCAATTATCAATTAAAACAAATTTTTAAAAGAAAAAATTATAATATCTTCTCCGCAACATTTAACTTTACCGTTAATCTTTGACTTTGAAATTAATTTAGGCATTCAAATCCTAAAAAATTTTGCCATTTCAAAAATTTGTCCAAAACACTTTCAATTACCAATTATTGTCCAATTGCCGTTTCTGGACCGAACTTTTCAGAATTATACCATATTTACACAGAAAAGTCAATCTCCTAAAAATGGATTTAACTGCTTAATCAGGCACTAAACAAGCCGATTAAACCATTTTTTTAATATTTTTGCGTAACAGTTAATCAAAATTTTTATCGGACTACTATTTCTAAATGACTCTTAATTCATACTACTTATTGTGTGCAAATTTGTGTTTTGTTATAATTTCGGTTGGCAACGCTAAAAATATACATACAAAGTCATGTAAAAATGTCCGTTGAGATGCTGCTGTTGTCGACAACATTTTTTGGTAACGCCGACATTATCCTTGTTCCTCTTATGACGGATATAAACGAGGAAGATTAAAAAGGTTGATTAACTTTAATCAAGTAGATTAATTTCTTTGCTATCGATTGATTTTATAATTTTTCTAGTTTTATCATTTAAACTTATTTTTATTGTTTTAAGCTAACAATTTTTTATACTGAAACTTTATTAAATCAAACTCTTAGACTTAAAAAAATAGCTATTATAAAATAAATTTCTCTAAACTTTAGAAAAACCGAAAATTCTGAGAAAAAACACAAATAATAAGTCGTGTAAGAGATTTTACATAAAAAAATGTTATTTAATATGAATAATTTATTTTTCGAGTGTGCCATTTTGCATTCCCTAGTGACAACAAAAGCAAATAAAAGATTTCAATTAGCTTAATACTACAATTTAAAAGGCATAAAAAATTGTAAGGACTATAAATTCTATGGAGCAAACAAAATTTGTATAATCTCAAAAAGCTAATTTTTTAATTTTGCAAATTAAAAAGTCTTTAATATGATTTCCTGCAAATAAACCCAACTAAATATAATTAAACGTACAAAAATGGATGTTTTCCAAATTAATAGCAGTTTTCTTTTTAAGTTATAATATCCCTATGGGGAATGAGGAGTCAATTGACCTAAAAGTGACTGGTTAAAGAAAGACTTATCACAGGACTGGTATTATGTAATACTGAAGTGGGTTAAGCAGTGCCAATTGTCCTAAAATTACCAATCCTGTGACTGGTAAAGGAGGACATACCACTTAACCAGAATGCTATTAACAAGAAAAAGGCAGTTGGCCAGAATTTTATCCATTGGAAGCTGTTTAGTTTTTATTTATTTTATACGGCATGGTAATTTGCGACAGTCTTGTGGTATGCCCATCTTTGGTTAGTCCTGTGGCATGCCACTATGTGGTTTAAAGCAGGACAAATGACCCCCTCCTATGACAAGAAAATGTTAAAGTTGCCAGTTGTTTACATGGGGTAGGGTTTAGCAGCGGACCGGTCTCTTTAATTAAATCCAAGCAGAAACTGCAATTAAAAAACTGTAATTATTTTTAATAAAAATTTTATCAAACTTGTAAAAGAGACAAAGTACGGTCTTAGTTTACTTCCCCTTTACATCTTGTTTTTAAATAAAAATGAAAAGGAGAATAAAAACAAAAAGCGTGTATTGTATATCTACCAAAGGTAGAGCTTACACAAAACGAACAAGTTTTCAATTTATTTTTGATCAGTGGTGGTAATCGTTAACATCAAGCACATATATTAGTTCTCATTTAGTGGTAAAACTAGGTTATATGAATGTTTGATGTTTTGCATGGGATTGTCACTTTTTTCAAAATGTGTTCTGATGATGGGATCCTAGAAAATTCCCGAAATAGATCTATCGACACATTCCTGAAAGTGGTCAATTAATAAATTTGAAAACAAAAAATTTCTAGATTATTTGTTAGGACAATATCCTAATAAAGAAATGCAGAGTATGGCCTCGAACTTGAATAATTTTCCACAGTTATATTAGTTCTTTGTTTTTATATACATCGAGATTATTTTTATGTTATTTTCAATTTATAACGAGCTTTCAACCTCCGTATATTTACAAAAATAAAGCAAATCAAACATATTAGCTAGGTTGATACTAGTATTTCGATCTGGCTAAAGATCTCATCAGAACCCGAAGTTTTAGAAAAGTTAGAGCCTCCATAATAGGCAGAACTTTAACAAAAAATCAATTTTGCTCCATTCTTGTCTTCTTAGTAATCAAGCACGTGGTTAGGTCTTTTCCTAACAAGCATCATGCCGTTACTAAACTTTGAAGATCAAAAATGTTCTATTTATATAAAAAATTTTTAGTTTGTAATCTGGCTCAAGTAATATTTTTTACAGTTATATTAGTTCTTTGTTTTTATATACATCAAGATTATTTTTATGTTATTTTCAATTTATAATTTTCATTTTCATTCCAAAATTAAAGGTCGAAAAAACATAATTTTTATTTTTAACAACAATTATATCAAACTTGTAAAAACTGTAATTTTAATATTTGTAATTTGCTTAAAACTTAAAAAATTATGTTTGCGCAGATAAAGATAAATAATTAACGCCGATGGATTGAGCAGCTTAAACATCGGCTAACACATGCGCAAAAGGTTATTCAAGTCATACAAAAAAAAAAAATTTTTTTTAAATATTTTGCCTCAAAGTGTCTAATAATTTTGAATTCCTCATTACAATTCTGAAATTAAATTTTTATAAAAAAAAAACTCTTTAATCAGTGCTAAATTACGCCTATTGTAAAATATTATCTTCTATAAACATTTTCTGAGACCAGGGTTTGAAACAAATTTCTCGAAACTAAAATATAAGATTTAAAAGAATCATGATGAGTTTCATAAGTAGTTCTAAAATTGGTTCTTAAAAAACCTGTTCTACTTTGCAGTGTAAGAACCGATTTGTTCTAAAATAGAACTGGAAATGGTGTATTTTAATTCAGCCTTGTCTATATTGCCCTAAAAAAGGATTTAAATAAAATAATTTGATATAGAACACACAAATACAAATAATAAACGGTAACTTATTATTAATTTAAAAAAATAAATAAAATAAATTGAAATTGATTACAATTTCCACTGCGGGGATTATAAAAATATAAATAAAATTGTGTGTTTTTGAATATTATTATGATGAATATGTACTTAAAACGTGCGGCGTGCGATGTGTTTAAATTTGCTTTTGCTCTTAACTGCTAGATATTGGACGTGGACGGACGGACGGACGGACGGACAGACAGACAGACATTTATATAGAGTCGGTCAGACAATGTTGTCATTTAATAACACTGTGCAACACAGAAAGCTTACTCGTCAAATGACCTAGTGTAGGTTTAAGGGGTAGATGAGTGTATTACAAAACCGGTTTGAGAAATTCCAATATATCCCAAAATTTAAGAGATAACGGGAAATGAGTATTTTTTGAGACTGTAAAGATTTGTAACTCATTAATTTTTTAACTGATTTTGAAATTTTATATATAACTTTGCAATTTTCAACCAATTTTAAAAAACTAAGGCTCATTTTTCTAGGAAAAGACTAACTTTAAGAATATTAAAGTTTTAAAAGAAAATTCGAAAAAAAACTCGTAGAAGTTGAAAAAGTTTAAAAAAGTCGGAAAATCTTAATTAATAGTTGATTTACATATATATGGTGTATTTTTCAGAGGCATAGAACTTTTTTTGTAAATAAAACGCAACAAATTCAATGACCAACATATTGGCTTTAATAGCTTACAAATTTCATGGCTTTTAATATTTAAAAATTATATGGAATCCGCGACTGCACCTTCTGAACGCCGTCCTGTCGGTCCAACTTTGCACCACTTCTTCGAGCATACCCGGCCTTATTTCGTCAATAGTGCATCGAATGTTGAATTTTAAATGATCAAAGATTTGATGTACTCCCACAAAAAGCAGTCCAAAGGTATCAAATCACACGTACGAAGTGGCCAAGTCACAGGTCCATTTTTTGAGTAAATTCGGTCACCAAACGTTTGGCTCAAGAAAGTTATGGTTATGGTCTTCTGCCGCTGTTGGAACCATTTCTCCTTCAAATGATTTGCAATGACATGAGGAATAAAAAAAATCACGAATCATTTGTCTGTAGCATTCGCTATTCACGGTAATGTTGGCACCGGTTTCAGATTTAAAGACAAATAGGCAGAAAGCGCCTTTGGAAAGTAAACCGCAATGAACTCTCAACAGTCTCATGAGGATTGCCCTCTCTCCAAAAACGATAATTCTGCTTGTTTACATACCCGTTATGCTAGAAATGAGCCTCATCACTGCAGATGATTTGCCGATAAAAATCTGGTTCAACTTCCCGTTGATTCTCAGCAAATTCACCGAACACACGACGTAATTGATGGTACGCTGTCTTTAATTGTTGCACCAGTTGGATCTTATATGGATGTAGGCCAAGATCTTTCCTCAACATTTTTCAAGTAGTGTACGGGCAGAGACCGAGCTGCTGAGAACGGCGTTGGATCGATAAATTCGAGTCCTCTGTCACACTCACTTCTACACCGGCGATGGCTTCTTCTCTTCGTACGGTACAAGCTCGATTTGGATGAATATTAGTATTGCATCCCTATGGGGAACGAGGAGTCAATTGACCTAAAAGTGATTGGTTAAAGAAGGACTTATCACAGGACTGGTATAATTTAATACTGAAGTGGGTTAAGCAGTGTCAATTGTCCTAAAATTACCGATCCTGTGACTGGTAAAGGGAGAACATACCACTTAACAAGAATGCTTATTAACAAGAAAAAGGCAGTTGGCCAGAATTTTACCCATTGGAAGCTGTTAAGTTTTCGTTTATTTTATACGACATGGCCCTTTTGCGACAGTCTTGTGGTATGCCCATCTTTGGTTAGTTCTGTGGCATGCCACTATGTGGTTTAAAGCAGGACAAATGATCCCTCCTATGACAAGAAAATGTTAAAGTTGCCAGTTGTTTACATAGGGTAGGGTTTAGCAGAGGACCGGTCTCTGCCACGAAGGGACCGATCCCGTGGCACACGCATAACCGGTCCCATTCCCCATAATGATACTACCTGCTCAGATTGACGATTATGCGCACCGTAAACTTGACGAAGTTTGGCGAACAGAGCGCTAATTCTAAAAAAAAAATTCCACGATTTGTAAACGTTCTTCTGGTGTAAGTTTTTGCATGTGCAAGTTCATTAGTATGACAGCTAGTTTTACTGTTATCTCTAGCGAAAGTTCTATACGTCTAAAAAAAAACACCCATTATTAATAATAAAAATTAGTCACGTTTCTTGTAAATACACTCAGGGAACTTCTGCATTAAAAATATGTAGTTGTTTGGGTTGTAATACAGTTTCATTATTTTTAATGTAAATGTAAGTCATTTGTAGAACAAATAAAATTTTTAACTAACATTGTAGTTCATTTAAAAAAACAACTCACATCAAATGACTGTTTTATGATTTTACATTCATTTTTTACAGTTGTTTTTTGTTATTTAAAAATATAAAAAAAAAAAATTTGGTTTATTTTTTACTACCATGTGGTTCATTTTTACTACAATTGTTAGTCATTTTTTGAACATTAAAAAACAAATGACAATGTTAGTTGAATTTAATGAAATGTAAGTCGTCCTTTTTTTAAATGAAATTTCATTTGTTTTTGACTACAATTGCTGTCGTCTTTACCAACATAATTTCCTAAGTGTACCGTTTAAAAATTCAAAATCGGTTAAAAAATTACTGTGTGACAAATGTTTAAATGCGCCATTCTCAAAAAATACTTTTTTCCGCTATCTCGAACATTTTAGGGTGTATTACAAATTCTGAAACCTGTGATTGCAATTTTTTTTGTAGCACCGTGTAATGTTAGTTTAAAATACATAAATTCATTTTGGTTTTAGTTATTGTTCTTGTTGTTATTACTGTTATTATAACAAATTTTTCGCTATTGTTTTATTAGATATAATTTATAAATTAACGGAAATGCCTTTTTTATTGTTGTTGCTACTATTTGTTGGCGGAAACTGCACTTTTCTCTATTTGGTTTCAAACACAGATTTTATTTAGAAAAATCTGTGTTTTGAAACTAGAGTGTGAATGGAATTATGGTTTCAAACATTAATATTGTGAAAAAAGTATATACTCGTACATATGAAGATTTATTTTAATAATTTTGCACTTTGATATTCTACAGATATGTTGTAAATTATTATTGGATGGGGGAAAAAGTCATTTATTTAGTTCAGCTTTGTGATGTGCTATTATTTATTGCAGGCATTATTTTGTGTAAACTTGACCTTATTTAGGGTTGTAGCTCAAGTTTAAAAATTTTGTTTTAAATTATAGGGGTTGGCCAAATTATGCAAAATGAAAAATTAATTAATTTCTTTTAAGTAAATTGACAAATTACATAACAATCTTAAACCGAGTGTTATAGCTTAAAGTTTAGTAAATTTCTTCAATAAAACGCAAATTTCTTCAGATATTTAAGGACAACCAAAAATTGTAGTTTTTAAAAACTTCTGTTTTTTTTATTCAAATTTTATATAGAATTTGATAAGTACATACAAAAAGTTTTCAGAAACTACCACTGGTTAGTGTAAATCTCTTAAATCTAAATTTCCTCTTAAATCCCTGTAATTGTATATCGCTATCTGCAGTGTATTTACATTGCAGATAGCTCCGTTTGAATATAAGACAACGATATTAATTTCAAAGAATTTTATTTTTAAAAAGTAATAGCTTTAATAAAAAAAGAGCCTTATAAAGTAGATTTATAAAGTCTTTTTAATAAACTAAATCCCTTAATAAAAAATAACTACATATTATAAAAAATTGGATTAAAAATGTTTCTCCGTTGAAAAGTATTTCAAGGTATTTTTTTTTTGTTTTTTTTTTTTTTTATAAAAAGATATTTTATAAATATATATATTTTTTTATATTTATCTGTATTTATTTTTTAAAAAAATGTATCTTTAACAAAAAGGTATATCTTATAAATTAAAATGACTTGTAAAAAGAATAATTTAGAACAAAAAATTATTTTATGAAATAGTTTTTTTTTTCCTAAATTGTATAGAAATAAACCTGTAAAAATGAAAAAAAAGATACTAAAAATTAGTTAAAAATTATCTTGCAGAAAAAAATGCTAGAATTAAAAATAAATCATATATTAAGTGCAAAATAACGAAATATGCCGTAATGTGCGAAAGATTTTGTATATGTTAAGCATGGAATTTTTTCAGTGTACTTATACAAGCATTTCATTATTTTTTGAAGATTTTTGCGAAGTTGCTAAAATAACTACGCAAAATAACTGAAATACACTATTTTTGGTTAGTTATTTTTTTAATGATACCCGGTTAAAAATTAACATTCATATATGCATCCATTTATGAACATTTATGAACTCATTCGTGCGTATATATGAAGAGATTCGAGATCATACATGTCCATTAGGATGTCACTTAAAATAACGATTTGTCGCTTTTCGTTCATTTTTATTTTAATTATCTATTTAATATACCAAAAATTACTCAGAAACGGTATTCTGACTTCATCGGATATCATTAACCAATTTTAGCCAGGACTCCAAAATGACCCATGAGTTTGAAAAAATGCAGAAACGTATTTTTTTAAATTAATTTTAAAGATTTTTTAAAATGCTTAATTTGCAGATGTCGATTGTTAATTTTATAATATAATGTTGTTATTAAACAAAAAAAAATAAATTGGAAAAATTATAATTTTAGTTTGCGGTAGAACGACTCCTTTCAGGACATTTGATGAAAATAGCTTATTTTTATCAAAAATTTAATACAATTTTAATGTTTTCATTTTAATGTATCAATAAGACTATAATTATCTTTACTGTAACAGTAAAAACTCGATTCTTGCACGTAATGACAACCGGGCTCGGTGCAAGTTTCGAGGTTGTCGCAAGTGCCGAGTATTAATTTCCCATACAAAATAAAAGGCACATACATCTGTTTAGAATCTAAGTTTAATATTTCAATTCAAAACACTTTAGTTCAACGCATTCGTATAACAGTAGATACATATTTTATGTGGAATTAAAGAAATTTAAAATTTTTGTTTGTTTTGTACAAAGTCGCTTGTTCAGTAGTACACTACTTCTTAGTCTCTGGAGCATCATTATATCGTCTAATGAAGCATTGTTTTGCTCCGCCCATTCTATGCAAATGTTGAACGCTGATATACAAAAATGTTGCAAGTATCGAGTTCAAAATTTTCGGATGTCGCAAGTACTGAGTGCGTAATGACAAATATTCCCATGTTGCAAGAATCGATGTGTGCAAGTATCAAGTATGTGCAAGAATCGAGTTACTACTGTATTTAAAAAAACTTTAACCCATAGTGGCATGGGGACAAAAAAGGCCCATGAAACTTAATTTTAATTATTAATTATTTCATGTAACTTGGTCCATATAGGGTTAATTTTTCCACTTTTGTCCAAAAAAAAACCCCATTAGGAAATTTAGAGAATAACACATTTAATCATTTTCTGAACATATCACTTACATTGATAAAATTAAGACTATAATTATATTTACTTCTATTCATTAAATGTTTAACCCCTTATAGGCTGGTTAATCAAAATGACCCATGAAACTTAATTTCAATTATGACTTCAAGATTATAAAGCCTTTAAATTGATAGAAATTATTATTTTGTGTAACTTGATAAATAAAGGGATAATGTCTTCCTTTTCACCAAAAAAGGCCCACTAGTAAATTTACAGAATAACATTTATCAGATTTTTATTAAATTCGGATATACGACAGAGAGTACACAACTAACGAACAAGAGCTGTTCTTTATAGCTCCAAGCGTATTTTTAAGGATTATTTTTGACCAAACGTTTTTAAATTTAAAAAAAATATATTATTCTGTAAATTTTCTAGTGGGTTCTTTTTTTGTTGAAAAGTGAAACTATAAACCGTATATAGATCAAGTTACACCAAATAATAATTTTTATCAAGTGGAACATTTTTTTATCCATTTAAAGACTTTATAATATTGAAGTCATAATTCAAATTAAGATTCATGGGCCCTTTTTGTCCCCGGCCAAAAAGGGTTAAAGATTTTTTGAATAAAAGTAAATATAATTATAGTCTTATCAAATGGAAATTATATTTTTCCGAAAACTATTAAAGGTGTTATTCTGTAAATTTCCTAGTGAGGCTTTTTTGGCCAAAAGTGTAAAAATTAACCCTATATGGATCAAGTTACATAAAATAATTATTTTTATCAAGTTGAGATTTTTAGTTATTAATTCAAAACTTTACAATCTTGTAGTCATAATTAAAATTAAGTTTAATGGGCCTTTTTTGTCCCCAGGCCACTACACAGGGTTGAACATATTTTAAAAAACAATAAAGATAATTATATTCTTAATAAATATGATTGATATTTTTCCAAGAATTATGCAAACTTTATTGAAAACATTAAATTTTGTTAAATTTTTGGCAAAATACGGTAATTTTATAAAATGTCCTGGACAGGAGTCGATCCAAATACAAACGTGAATTATAATTTTTAAAATTTATTTATTTTTTCTTTAACAACAACTACGTTTATTATATTATAAAAAATAGCAATCGACATCTGCAGATTAGGCATTTTAAAAAATCTGAAAGATAAATTTAAAAAAAGGCGTTTCTGCATTTTTATCAAATTTGTGGGTCATTTGGGTTCCTGGCTAAAGTGAGTAAATGAATGTCAGAATTCAATATCTGATTAATTTTGAGTATATTAAATGAATAAACGAAACAAACAGTAAATTTTTTTCGAAATGTAAAATGTTGGGTATTTTTAATAATAATACACTATTTTTCCAAAATGGGCCATTATTGTCCGTCTTGCAGCACGGGTTAAAGTTTGCCACAAAAAACAAATTGATTTCTTCCATTTGGAACCATTTGTAATAAAACTGGATGGTGTAATGACAAATCTATTTTTAAGGGACACCCTAATGTCCATATTCCACCATATATGATTCATTATGTTGATAAGAGCACATCTGGTTATACTCGTATATATAAATATTACCTCAATTTTCGTTAATGTACACATATGAGCATGTATGGAAATGTGTAGACATGTATGATTATGTATGTAAATATTACCTCAATTTTCATTAATGCACACATATGAACATATATGGATTACTCATATGAATATACAATAATGGTTTATGAATACATATGAGATATGTATCGATGCATGTGGACACGTATGAAGCATGTGTGTTCATATATGGATCCATATATATGTATGTATATATATCGATTTTTAACAGTGAACTAAAATGATTACAATTACAGTTAAAATGACTATTACCGTTTACTACACGAATGACTGACATGTAGTTACAATAAGCATTTTCTAAGTGTATAAATATTAAAAAATAATTGAATTTAAAAAATAAAATCCCGGTTAAAAATCAACATATATGTATCCATTTATTGGCATGTGTGAACTCATTCATGATCATATATGAAGTCATTCGAATTCACACATGTTCATACATATTCACATGTATTTACAAGTGTTCATATGCAAATATTACCTCAATTTTTGTTAATGTACACATATGACCATGTATGGAAATGTATACACATGTATGATTATATATGTATATTTTACCTCAATTTTCGTTAATACACACAGATGAACGAACATATATGATTACTCATATGAACACATATGAACACATATGAATCGTGTATGGATGCATGTGGACAAGTATGAATCATGAGCGCGCATGTATAGATCTATATAAGTCGATTTTTAACAGGGATTTCACTTTTTTTGTCGGCATTTTGCCAGCCATTTTAAACTTTTTAGTGCCATTTTAAACTTGCCCTGCCCTGCAACTCAATCAGCTAAACGGGTTATATGGCAACTCTATTGTGATAATTCGTATAGCAGCATTTAAATTATATACACTGAAAGAATTCTCTGCATGATATCAATAAATTTTTGCATTAGATCTGTGAAATGTCACTTTAACTCGTCCATTGAAACTTTTCATTTAATTAATGTAGTTTTTCATAAAATTTAATGAAAAAATTTATTTTATTTATTAAAACTTTCATACGACTAATAATGAAAAAGTTTCATTAGAAATAGTTTCATTAAAACTATGAAGCAATTTCATAAAGTAAAGAAAACTTAATCAGTTTAGAGAAAAAAATTCATTAATACTAGTCCAAGAAATTCTCTCTGTGTAAAACAAAAACATTTCACATCTAAGCTTTTCAACTCTCCCCAAAAAATGTTGCTGTTTAATTAATATTATGCATGTCCACCACCTGTAAATTATTTTGGTTGTCGCAAATGGTTTTTTTTTTAGATACAACCAAACATTGTATGCATTAATTTATTAGCTTTGACCCACTTTTTCTCAAAACCTTGATTTAAGATTATTGTTGTGAGATTCAAAATCAATGTTAAGTAATTAAATCGTTATCGTTATCCTTTTAACTGATAGTATGGCCGAAAACAAATCGGGAATAATCACACATAGAGAATAAGTTAGTTGGAAATCGGTTGAAAATTTGAAAAATCGTTTGCCTTATAACAAATTTTGTACCGATTACTTAATTTTTTTAGCTAAAACAGTTAATGTATTCCTATAATAAATAGTTTTGCAATACAACCAAATGAATGCTTCAATAATTAGTTAAACCAACCAATATTGAATTAAAAAATAATTGTGCAAATGATCGGTAGACCGAACTATTACAAAATATTAAAATTGGTACTTGAAACTACCAATGTTTAGTAACAAAAAATTTTCAATATTCACTGCTCTGTTAAAAATCGACATATATATGGATCCATACATGTTTCATACATGATCATATGAGTACACATGTTTCATACATGTTCATATGTATTCATACAAGATTCATATGTGTTCATAAATGATTCATACATGTTTATATGTTGTACCATATATGTTGCACCGTATATATTTACATGTATGATCATACATTTCCGTACATGGTCATATGTGTACATTAACGAAAATTGAGATAACATGTATGTACATGTATGATCGAATATATACACCTATGAGCATATATGGACCACATATGGAGGCATATGATCATATATGAACTGATCATTTATGAACTCGAATGTAAACATGAATGAGTTTATACATGTCCATAAATGGTTTTTAGCCGGGTGATTTATTAAATGTCAATAAAATTGTTTTGTACAAAGCAAAAAAAAAAACAATAAAATATAGAAAACTCTAAATTAACATGGCCAAATGCTGAAAACATCGAGAACAAGGATGAAATTTAATGGTTCAACTTTTTAACAAAATTGATTCAATCGTACAATTAGGTATTCGAATGAGTTCATGCATTAATATTTTCCACTATCCCTAGTAGACTATAAGAATCTAGGATTTGAGCCTTTAAAATTTGTCATTGGAGCTTGCAGATTTTCAAGATTAAAAAATCTGACGCTTCAGATCGCATTGTTAATTTTTTAATTTTTTTATCATGTACTTTTATTTTTATATATAAAAATTAAAAAGCATAAAAAATGGGAAATAGTGTATTTATTATTTAATACGAAAGTAATCGTATAAAAAATTCGGTCGAATGTACTGAATATGTTGTTCTAATATGGTAGATTTAACTGTACATGTCGGTAGCTGTAACCGCATAATGTGGATAGTACGTGTAACTTCCAAAATTGGCTTGGCGACAAATTCGGTTACCACAACGAATCTGTTCTCTGTGTGCCGCATTCTATTAACAAAACAGTCTCCCGATTAGTCCTTTCCGATTTGAATGAAATTCGGATATATGATAAACGAGCCAACAAAAGGGACACGCATATTTTTTAGCCGCCCAATATAATATTCAGGGGTTAAAAATAGGGGGTCAAAAATTAACCCATTTTTCTTTTTTTTTTGGTTTATTTCATATTGTTTCAAAGAAATTTTAAAAAAAATGAAAAAGTTTTGGTAGACGCTTTAACTGGCATATGAAACATCTTAAATTACTTTTAAGTATTTTTGTTATTCAAAAAAAATTTTTTTAAGTGGCACTAAAATTCTTGTTTTGTTAAGGAATTATAATTGTTTTAAGCTAAAAATTATATATATATTAATGTCTATTTACTTTAATGGAAAAGGCTTTCAAGCTTTTTCCGATATTCTTTACTGTTCGTCTTTTATGGGATTTTCCTGAAAAGTTTTTTTACCTATGTTATAAATATTTAAAATAAATGGCAACTCTACACTCAAAAAAATAAGTTAGTAGAAAAGTTAGTAAAATGTCTTGTAAATCAGATATACTATTTTTCAGCAAATATTTTGCTAAAATTATGTTTTGAACTAATGTTTTACTAATATTATACTAATGTTTTACTAATTCATTTTGGTTAAAAAAATAGTGCTCATTAGCACATTAATAAATGTGTTAGATGTCGCGGCATGTCAAAATGTAGTATTGACTAGGAAAATGATACTAAAAAGTACAACTCTAGTAAGACATATAAAAGAAATCAAACATGGAAGATTTTTATATCTGTTTTTCAGACATAAAACAAAATTGTGGATTAAAACAACTTAAATTTTCCTTTGTCACCGGCTTGTGAAAGTAATTGTATATTAATTCAATAAAAGACAAAATAAAACATTTAAATTTAATAAAGATTAAATGTGTATTTCTAAACTAAATGTTTATAAAGATTAATAATCTAGTGTGGTCAAATTGCAAACAAATATACAGCAGGTAGACAGACTAGTGGACTCGCAGAAACGTGAACGTCCAGTAACATGAACGTCCTAGTAACATGAACACTTTTTTTTAAATTGACTATTCCAAAACGTGAACAAAGTTCAATAGCTCTAAAACGTGAACACATTTTTTTGATAAGAAATGTTTCTATTTCTTAAATATTTTAGTAATTTGGGGGAATCCCCGATAATAATTTAACCACGTTCTTATAGTAAACACATTTTCTAACGTGAACAGAAAAACTCTTTAACTCTTTTCCTGTATCTCCGAATTTAAGAATTTTTTATATCAAAATTGTTTTAAAACGTATAGAATAAAATTTAAATAGAATTAGCAGTAATTTTTATAGTAAATGCATTAGAAATTTAGAACTGTTAAATATCAAAAACGTATTAAAATCAATAATAATAATTTGTCTTAGATTCTGAATTTGGTCTATTTAAAAAAGTCCCAGAATTAGAAAGTTTTCTAATACGAAAAATTTCTTAAAGTGTTAATATTTTTCTATAGGCAAGTGTCTGAATATTTAAAAATTTTTTTTTAAAAATGTATGTTTGAATTTCAGAATTTTTCAGGAGAAAAATATTCAAAATCTTTGCATATGTTATTTTTTTGTTAAATAATCAACATAATGATTGGTTCTGAAGTACTTGGAATATAATTTATTCTAAGTGGATCAATTCTGTAGTAAAATCAGAAACACGAACACCCCTTGCAAAAATTAGTTCACGTTTTTTAGAGTTCACTGTATGTATATGTTATATTTTGTTATTTTTTCGTTTCGTTTCTATAATTATCTGCAGCATTTGCGTTCCTTTAAAATATAGCATCATTTAGACAACCATTGATGTAAGTAGTTGAAACATAATTTTGTTAATGTTATATACATACAGTAAAACTCGCTTAAGACGAACTCGGTTAAGCCGAATCCTCGGTTAATACGAACTAATTTAAAAATCCCGACGTAGTGACAACAATTTTCATATAAAATAAATCTTTTAATACGAACCCTCGGTTATTACGAACTGTTTGAAGCAGCCCAAAAACTCGTTTTCATACAAATTATCATGTTTAGTACACTCTTTATCCGTTTTATGGGATAGACCTAGTATGAATTCCATATCCGTGGATGACTTCCAAGATATAGATGCTAATGTTTTGACGTCATATACATTATCAGATGAAGAAATATTGGAAGTTGTTAATCCTCCCGATGTTGAAAATTTGCCAAGTGATGAAGAAGTCGAAATAGAGGAGGAAGTATCTAATATACAAACGGTACACAATAGCTTAATAAAATCAACAAAATCGTGTGCCGAAGAAGCTGACAATCATATTTTGGTAATAGAAAAACTTATAACGAATGAAATCGTTAATTCAGTCATTCAGAAAAAAATAACAGAGTTTTTTTTTTAAATTAAGAATTTTAATTGTGAATGCATGAAATGCTAATTTTATCTCTTATTTATGTAAAAATCTGAATAATCTTGTTTTTGCTTTAATAAATACATATTTTTTTATCGTTAAAAAAAAACGCTTAAAACGAACATTGCTTAGGACGAACTAATTTTTTTGGTCCCTCGGAGTTCGTCTTAACCGGGTTTTACTGTGTAATTATTTCTATTTTTTTAGATATTACATTAATTTATGTCGTTAATTCGGGAGTATAAACATTTTTATATTTTGTAACGTATTGCAAATTATTTTTAAAAGAATCACAAATATAAATCAACTAAAGTGTAATTTTTCTACTAATTTCTTGAGTTTTTTTCAGTTTACTAATATTCAGCGAAAATTTTATTAATTTTTAGCAAGTGTATTTTAATTTCTAATCCACTAAGTGTTAGCAAAACTTTTGCTGAATCTACTAATTTTGTTGCTAAAAATCAGCTCGCTGATTTTCAGCAAAAGATTTTGCTGACATTAGCAACTTTTTTGCAAGCATCCTCCTGACTAAAATTTTGCTGACTTTACTAACTATTTTTTTTGAGTGTAAGCTACTACACTCAAAGGAAAAGCTTCATCATATCTATGACATGTTTCATAGATTTTTCCAATGTAACGTTTCAAAGTATTTATGAAACATTTCATAAAAAATAAAATCAAATTCATCATATTTATGAAATGTTTCGCTATATATATGAAGGATATTTTGTATTAATAAGGATTTCATTATTTTTCTGTAGTAAAAAGTTAATAGAGACCAGGATATTGTCATTGTAATTCTTGTTGTTTATGAAAAGTTTTATCAATATTGATGAAATTGTTACATTGGACGGAAATTGATGAAACATATTTCTGATTTTTTGGTTTGTACATAGGCAATATGGGTATCAACATTTCTGTATTTTCAACGCTGTGTACAAATAAATCTGAAATTAATTTCACGCAGGTTTAAAGTAAAAATCATTACATACTAAACATTTTAACCCTTAAACATGAGATTGGGCCGCTAAAAAAAAACTACGTGCCCCTTATTTTTTTTCTCCTTTATCACATATCCAAGTTTAATTAAGATCGGAGAAAACCAATCGGGACACTCTTCTTGTAAGAAAAATCAAATTATGGAGATTGTGAACATTTTGCAGTTTTTCCTACGATTTTTATATGAAGAATGTTCGTTTAACTAAAAAATATATAAATATTTTTTTCATTAACCCAATCAAAAGAAAACCACTAGTAATAAACAGAATTTTATTATATAAAAAATCTACTTAACTAGTTTATGCAATTGTCACTCATACTTACTTATGTTAGTTATGAAAAGAAGTTCAAAAAACCAACATAATAAGATACTTTTATAGTCTAATACAGGGCTGGCGAAACTATGACACGAGGAGTGGCACGCGGATTGGCACGCGGAGTTTTCTTAATTATTTAAAAAAAAGTATTTTATTAGAAAACCAGCAACAATTCTGTTAAAGTAATTATACACACTGAAAAAAAATTAGCTATTTGCCAACTGAAATTCGGTTACTACGACTTAAATTCAGTTATTCCGAATTCCAGACAGTTGACACAACTTTTTATTAGTTTTTAGAACAAAGTTCGGTCAATTGAACAGAATTTTATTTGCAACAACCAACATTTTCAGAATTCGAATGTAAATATCATTGCACTAACTGAATCTATAAGTTGTTACCATTGATACACACTTTTCAATTCGGTTGGCACTTTATTGCTCTGTGTGTAAGAGTTTCAAATATTTATCATCGCACACATTTTACAAAAATGTGTGTTTTTAAACCGATTACATGGACATTTTTCATAAAGATTGTAAATCTTCTGTTAAAATTATTAAAAAAAGTGTCAAAAACTACTCTTGTTCTCTTTACATAATTACGATTCATAACCGAAAACACGTTTTTCCGTAATCAAGGTGCGGAAGTATTTCGGAAGATAAACACACCATTTTCAACTAATTTTCAGAAGTTATGATTTGATTTCAGGAATTATCAATTGTATATTAGATTCATTAATTGCATTTCGGAAATTATCAATTAAATTTCAAATTATCAATTGGATTTCAGAAACTGTTAATTGTAGGGCTTACTGTAAAAACTTGATAAGACACATATTAATTTTAACTGGTTTTCCCTTCAAAATTTTGATTTAAAGCATAAAGTATGACTTTTGCAAGACTTATATTCTCTAGATATGCTCAAAAAAATAAGTTAGTAGAAAAGTTAGTAAAACGTCTTGCAAATCAAGTATACTATTTTTCAGCAAATTTTTTGCTGAAATTGTGTTTTCAGCTAAAATATTAATAAAACTTATTCAGCACTTAACTGTTTTGAACTAATGTTTTACTAATATTTTACTAATGTGTTACTAATTTATTTTGCTAAAAAAAAACTATGCTGATAAGCATATTAAAAGTGTGGACGACAACCAGATTGAAAATATATGCAGAATGAAGTAGATGTCGCGGAATGACAAGATGTAGTAGAGACGAGGAAAATGATACTAAAAAGTACAACTCTTGTAAGACAAATAAAAAAACAACCATCGAAGATTTTTGTATATGTTTTTCATTCGTAAGAACGCTAACAGTGTGTACTTGTAAAAATTTCTAAATCAAATTAATGCAATATTAGAATCAAAAATATGAAATCGTTACTTATGTAACCTGTAATTACAATTACATATAAGTACTTCTATAACCCATTTTCAGTAAGTCATTGTATTTTCAAGTACTGCAATAAGTAATGACTTATCATTACTTGGTCATCTACGGCCTGTCATTATAATATTTTTGCTGGTTGTTGATATCTTTTACTTAAAGTACACTCAAAAAATCGCTCGTGTCAATGCAAATGCAACAAAAATCTAAATATATTTTATTTAGACCTAACCTTTTAAAACGGAGTATACCACTCCTCAAATTAAAGTTTACGTGTCGCGGGGTTTTGGATGGTCATTTTCACATATATATATATATATATATATATATATAAATTCCTGGGATTACTAGTTGGAACAAAGGGCCAGTACAAAAGCTTTCTATTGACTTCTATCTACGGCTAGTCTTTTTGCTTCACCCCATTAAGTTCTGGCTGAAAGCAGTTCATTTTCTATTTCGTGCCTCCATGTATTAGCGGGTCTTCCTCTACGTCGGCTGCCCTGGGGATGGTAATCAAGAGCTTTTCTTGTGACGTCGTCATGGCTTTTTCTAAAGGTATGACCCAGCCAGTTAAACTTTTTCAAGCGGATATCTAACATGATTTGATTTTGTTGGGTTTTTCGCCATAGATCATTATTTGAAATTGTTGTAGGCCAAAAAACACGTAAAATTCTTCGCAAACAACGGTTAACAAAAACCTGGAGTGCATTTGAGTATTCACTTGTTATGTTCCATGTTTCACATCCATATAGTAAAACTGATTTTACATTCGAATTAAAAAGTTTTATTTTCGTGCGAAGAGTTATACGATTGGACTTCCACACTTTAATTAGAGAGCCAAATAATTGATTTGCTTTGACAATGCGGTAAGCTATATCTTCTTTGCTTTCACATAGCTACTGTGTTATTAATTGTATTTCGAAGTTAAAAATTTATTTTAATTATATTAAAGAATTGACTATTTATAATTTTTAATTGGAAAAAGTTCGATTGTTTTAATAAAAATAAAATCTCATAATCGGAGAAGTGAAAAAGTGACAGAAAAGTGGACAAAAGTGTAACAGTCTGTAACATGGCATAAAAAATACAAGGTAAAGGCATTATGGAGAATTAGGGTTTTTATTTAACATAATATGGTTATTTTTTTATTTTTTGTATGAATTTTTTACATTTCGTTTTTGTTATCTAGAAAACATTTTTCTACTAAGTTTACCTAGTATCGTTTTGTCATGGTCTGCAATAAAAGTAGATCTAAAAAAAATTCAACTTAAAATGTTAATAATCTTATGGTGACATGCGACATATTTTTACAAAAAAAATTTGTTTTTTGTTTCTCGCAACGAAAATAGTCTTGCCACCTCTGGTCTGATATAAAGATATAATGTCAACAA
Organism: Delia radicum; assembly: GCA_021234595.1. Classification (NCBI taxonomy): domain Eukaryota; kingdom Metazoa; phylum Arthropoda; class Insecta; order Diptera; family Anthomyiidae; genus Delia; species Delia radicum. The sequence goes on from CM037852.1 coordinate 214,784,006, forward strand.
TTGTGATACAAAGAAACCGTAAAAATGATTAAATGATAAAACTGAGTAAAATGAATTCAAAGAAATATTTACTTATATTGTTATGTACGTGAATTTTAATGTGATGCCAATATCGATATATTAATACTTTTTATACCCTCTACTGTATATCGCAGATGAGTGACGTTTACAAATAATCAAAATATTGCTTTATTGTATTCAAGAAGGTGAAGCGCTTTCTTGGAAGCATACAAATGTACACTCGGGGAACTTCTGCTTTAAAAATATGTAGTTGTTTGGGTTGTAATACAGTTTCTTTATTTTTAATGTAAATGTCAGTTATTTGTAGAATAAATTAAATTTTTTACTAACCTTGTATTCATTTAAAAAAACAAACCACATCAAATGACTGTTTTATGATTTTACATTCATTTTTTACAGTAGTTTTTTGTTATTTAAAAAAATAAAGAAAAATAAATGTTTGTTTATTTTTTACTAACATGTGTTTAATAAATGAAATTCATAGTTTGTATGAAATATTTTCATAACATTTTATTACAAAATAAAAATTTATTTATTTATAATACAATTTTTAAAGAGTTTGGGATATAAGCCAAAAATAAATTTTTCTTTAAAAAAACGGTTGACTTTTTTACACTTTTTTTTACAAAAGTACTTATGTTGACTTAGGAAATTTTTTATGCATTTTGTAGTCATTTCACATCAACACTTTATATACTAAATGATATGAGACTGTCTCAAATCAACTTATTTCAAAGTTTAACTTCATCGTTTTATTTCAAAATGTACTATATGGGAAAAAATAAAAAATTACACTGAGTCGTCTCATTTTCATAATGTCCCATTAGGTACTAACTAAGACTTTAACTGACATATTTGTTTTTGTTTCCGATATAAATTTTCAATTTAATTGCTTGTTAAATTTTAACTGGACATTCAGTAATCGAGCTTAAATATTTTTTGCATAAAATTTTATTGAAAAAAAAATCGAAAAGTGTTTAATGATTTTTTTTAGTGAAATTATGAAAAAAATAATAAAAAAAAATTAATGAACAAATTAACAATATTAATGAATTTTCATTCAGTTAATGAACTTATTCATTAAATAAATGAATCCGTTTTAATAAAATCGATTTATTAAGGCTATGAAGGAAATTTTCTATCAGTGTAGTGGAAATTGGGCTTGAGTGTATTTTGTTAAAGTTTTCGTATAAATTGTTGCACTGGGTTTTAAATTGAAGATTTTTCAGCTAACTTTTACTCATCAAAAACAGACATTACCATGTAATCAAGCGTGTGAGTAACGCACAAAGTGTTTCACTAAGTAGTTAACACGATATTAACTCGCTTAATTACTTTTGTTCGCGAAGTCCCAAAATTCATGGGTGGTCATTATCATCTTGCTTACAAAAAAAAGTGAGTATAATGAGTTACCTGTGGTGAAGGAATAAGTGGTTACTCACAATAACGAAGTCAATAATTACTCTTAGTAAAACAGTATATAGTTACTCACAATGATAGAATAAGTGGTTACCTAGGAGTTACAAAATAAGTGGTTACCTTAACATACCATTTTTAGAAATTAGTTTTTAAAATTCATACAGGTCTTTTGTATTAAAAACTTTATGTAAATATGGTATAAAATCAATAGCAATGCATTTTCACATTTTACATTTTTGCGAAAGAACTATTTACCTTGAAAAATGTTCTATTTAAATGTAAAAAATTTTCAAAACAAAACCTCTAACCGTCACGCCCGCCTCGATTAGGGGTATTTTAAATTGGCCATTAGTGCAGCAAATGATGTTTTTATAGTAAGAGTTGAAACTATTTCGATAGAAAACTAAATTTACGTAACATTTTGTGAAGTTATTTTTTGTTTGGAAGCAAGAAAGCGTTAAAGTTAACATTTCGCGAAATTTCAAAAAATAAATATTTTGAAATGAACACAATTTTCAAAAATCTTGACTGTTGATTCTAAACACAAAGTAAGGTTGAAGTTTAAACTTAAAAAAAATCTAATTTTGGTCCAAGAACATACAGAATTCCAAAAGGATATGTGTAAAGGCCATCGTCTTAACTTGAAAACGAATGGGGGGATTTTTATGAAATTTGGCAAAAATATTATACTAAGTAGTATTAGCAAAGCCTTTAAGTTTAATCAATATATGTTGAAGTTTAGGTGAGTTTTCGCTCAATTTCGCGATTTTCGAAAACGAAAATGGCGATTTTCGTAATTTTTGGACTGTAGTTATATCTTGGTAAGAGGAATAATTTATGCCTAAACTTATTAATTTTTATGGATTAGTTTTTGAGATTCGCTTTAAACCTATTTTGAACTATATTGCCTAAAACAAGCAACGATATAACATATTGTTTATTTTTCGTGCCGAACAAGTGCTATAAATTTCATTGCAAAAAAGCTTATTCCGGTTTGAGGGTTAATAAATATAGAATAAAAAAAAATACTAAATCGATACTTATGTAACCAATTACCAATTACTCTTTGTTCTACAAGTTCATATAAGTACTTCTATAACCCATTAGCAGAAGAACATTATTTTGTATTTTAAAGTAATGTAAAAGGTAAAGATCTATCATTACTTGGTAATCTAAAAGGTAACCCAAAAAATTATTAACCCAAAAATAGTTTGTTCTTTATGTATTTTTGCATTTTCTTTTGTCCAATAGTTAAGATCAAATTCTTTAAAACTGGTTAATATTAATTTATATATTTATTTCAGTTGAGTTCAAAGAATTATGGCAAATGCAGGTTACACATGTATAAGACGGACATTTTGTTGGCTCAACATTATTTTATGGGTAAGTAAAAATATTTTAATATACCTACAGAGAAAAAATGTTGTCCCCATTTTTTTTTTTCAAATAAATCGGTTTCTTTAAAATTTCAAAAGCTGTCTATTAAAAATTAATTGAATCAACTATATATTTGCTCAAATTGACATTTTTGTATACTATCGCTTAAATGCATTTTATAAAAAAAAAACAAGATAACATCAACATACACTGTATTTCATAGCTATAACGTAAATTTTGTTTTCCAATTATTTCTTAACTCAATTCTGAAAGAGAACCAAATTTACTAAACGTTTTGTGAAGAAATTTTGCATGTGTAGCGAACGGTTTGGAAGCAAGAATTTGTCAAAATTCAAATTTCGAAAAATAATTATATAAAAAGGAACACAATTTTTAAAAACCTTAAAAACATATTTAAAATTTCTAAAAACCGTTGATAAACACAAATTAAGATTGAAGCTTAAGCTTTTATAATAGTGCATTAGTTATATAGGCCTAAAGTAGGCAACCAAAAAATAAAAGTAGAAGTATTTTTTTTCATGCCGAACACATTACTTGTCAAAAACGCGTAGGGTCGGTTAGAGGGTTAAACGACTGAAACGATCGCTTTGGTATCTTCGGAAGATTAGCTCACCTGTGTCTTATTTTTTCATTGGTGCTACATAAATCTGTGTTTATAGAAAAATGTTTATAAATTCAACCAAATCAAAGTCGAGACTTGATATTTTCTCTGTAATCCTCCTAACTAGATGGAAGACAAACAATTTTGATAGAAAAAAGTTATTTCGCCGCGACAAATATAATATATAAGCGTTTTTTGGCCAAATCCGATTCGGTCATTTTGGCTATAAAGGCCTTAATTAGAGGAACTGATTCAAAATCCTTGGTTAATCAGGTAATTGTAGAACGTGTAGAAACACCAAAAGTAAATTTTTAGAAAACTTTTGAAGTCAGTTAAAAAAGTGCAATATTTTTATTCAGAAATAAAAAAAAAATTAAAAAATTATATTTGATTAAAGCCTAGGATTCAAAATTGGTAAACTTATTTAGTGAATACTGTAGAAACACCAAAAGTAAATTTTTATAAAAATATTGAAGCTCGTTAAAAAAGTGTAATATTTCTATTCAGAACTAAAAAAATATTAAAAACTTATACTTTATTAATGCCTGGGATTCAAAATTGGTACACTTATTTAGTGAATACTAGTTACAGTTTAAATTTTTTCAAAACTCTATCATAAGTGTACTCTGAAACAATTTTCGAGTGTACATTGAAATATATATTTGTTTAGTTAAAACAAATATCTATTTTAAACATGACCGTACTTTGTCTTTTTTACAAGTATGATATAATGCTTTGCATGGGATTGTCACTTCTTATAAAAAGTGTTCTGATGATGGGAACCTAGAAAATTCCCGAAATAGATCTATTGACACATTCTTGAAAGCAGTCAATTAATAAATTTGAAAACAAAAACTCTATAGATTATTTCTTAGGACAATATCCTAATAAAGAAATATAGAGTATGGCCTCGAACTTGAATAATTTTCATTTTCATTTATTTTAATGCTGGTTTACTGTAATAACACTGTACTAGTCGCAAATTTTAACAAGCTGAGCACCGTACTGGTAAAGCTAATTCGAATACGCTGAATTCAATGGTGATAGCCATTTTTCAAAGTTAGCATTCGCGATCGTCGCGATTAAAAAATTTTAACGCTAAGGCATAAAAAAAAATTAAATTTTTATACTTCTGGGATAGTTTTTAATTATAAATTTATCAATTTGATTCAATATGTACAACATTAAAGCAGCTGTAATTTATTTTCGCGAAATTTTCTTTTATTCGCATTTATATAGAAAATATGATTTCCGCTTTTTACCATATTAATGTAAAAATGTCTCTTAAAGTTAATCTTTTTCATTCTCATGTAAACAAGTTTGCTTAACAATCACCAGCTGAGTCTGACAAACATGGTGGATCAAGTGACGCCTAGACTTTTACCAGTGGTAAAAAGTAGGATTCCCTGTTAGGTCACATTTGCTGGAACTTAGAAGAAGAAATGCTCAAATAAGATGTATAAATATAGAATTTATTAATGATAACTATACTAAAGCTCAAAACTGCTGTTTTTTATCTTTTTCCACATATTTTGATAAAAATTATCTAAATAAAAAAATATCAATAAAAAAATTTCACAAAAATATTTTTTTCTGCAAATAAAAACTACAATACTGATTAAAACTATACATTGTGCGTAAATGCTGTGATTGACAAAACTCCACTTAGCCACACTCATTTCTGTGTCGCTAGTATCTCAACTCGCTAAGAGGTAATGCTACGAGCAATAGCCTGTTGTATGGCTGTGGGTTTGAAACTCACTACGACACAAAGTAAAAAGTTTTTCATATAGAACAATTTAAAATACTTTGTTCAATTGACACAAAAATTAACCACTGACGAGTCCTTGGAGTGGACGCAACTATGGTAGTCTGGCATATCCATTGTGTCCGTTAAATTTTTCAATAAAAATGTTTTCTTCTTATTCCTGTAAAGATCTAGCTAAAAAATCTTCAGATATTAATTGTGATAATTAACGGTTACAAATACTTTACCCCCCAAAAAAACTACAATGTTATGTTATTTTATGTTTATTTAATAGGGGTTAGAAAAATATTCAATAGAGTAAAGAAAAAAATATTTCGTTCTTAAAAAATTAGCCAAAAATTATATTTAACAGAGTTGGATTGATTTTGAAATGTTAAATTGTGAATATCCGAATACGAGCGCTAACTTCGAAAAACTACTAACACCATTTAATTCAGCGTACAGAAATTAGCTTTACCAGTATGGTGCTTAGCTTTAAAACAAAAAAAAAGTGTCAAATTCGAGCGCAGCGTAAATGATAATTTTTACCAAATAAGCGGTAAACCTAAGAAAGTTCTATGTATAAGTTTAAAAAACTCGAAAAAATTTTATTTTTATAGAATTTTGAACAATTTAAAAAAAAATCAAGATTTTACATACTGGACTTAACTGTAGTAAATATAATCGGACTACAATTCATATTTAGTTATTTATTTTCCTTTAAATGAACCGGATCAAATATATTGAAAAATAGAAGTTTAGTCTTATAAATTGTAAGTTTCATTGGTTGTTTGAGAGGGAAGGTTTCTTAACATGTCCTTTCAACCTTTGTTTTATTAAATGAGGGTATGGAACAAAGTTATTTTCAACATAAATCTAAAAAAAAAAGAAATACAATAATGGTGAATGGTGTTAGAGACTCGTGCCAACCAATTATAGCACTCTTATTTGTTTATTACTGACCTTTTGTCTATTTGTTTTCAACTGTAATTTAGTTAACCGTGGTCTTACTAAAAACAGTATATTTTAACTATAAAAACTAGCGTTTCAAGGTACACACAAAAGTGCACCTTGAAAAAAATTTTAAAAATGTGAAAATTTGCGATTATTTTACAATTTTCAAATTTCTTCAACGTTTTAATGCAGACGATTTAAGTATGCTTATATACAAATAAATCTCACTTTTAACTGGGCTTTTACATGTCTTTTCTGTAGAGATATACACTCACAATATTTTTTCCGTAAAGACTGAATATACCACATTAAATGAACTGAAAATCAGTTAAAAACAGGACTACCTACTTTTCGTTAAAAACAATTGAATTTTCTAGTTTATTTTCAAATGTTGAATATTAATTGACACAATCCATGAAAACAATATGTTGTTTTTGTTTATTTCCATACTCAATATAACTTTTTGTTTTAAATAGAAAATTTTAACTGAATATTTTAACTATTACCGAAAGTCCGTTTTTTGTTTGTTTTGTTTATTGAATAACAGTATTGAATAACAACATGTAATGCATTTTTGTGTGGACAATGAAGTATGGTCCGATCATTTTTCTATTAAATTAACATTAAACTTGTCCTGGGATAAAAATTACATTAAGAGCATTAATTTATTACCCAAACTACGATGGTATTGTAATAAAACAGCAAAATAACAATCAAATCTGAATTCTAAAATCGAACAACATCCAAATAATCATGCCTTTAGTTTAAAAGAATTGCAAGATATGATCAAAGCATCTGTGGTCGAAACCAAATACCGAAAATTCAAACCGAAAAATAAATGATACAACTAAAAATGTAATAACGCCAGAGTAAAGGCTATGGAATGTTTAAATAAGTATAGGGCTTCAAAAAATATAGCTGATAAAGAAATTTACCTGAAAAAACAGAATATTTACAAAATAATATGTAAACAGAGTAAAGAAGAATATTTTCAACTGTTATCGGTCAAAATAAATTACATAAATGATAGTAGACAATGGTGGAGGTTTGCGAGAGAAGTATGGGGTCAAAATCATGCAATTGGCACTCAAATATCATCAGATGCCTTTAAAAACTACTTTAAAAAACTTTTGAATCCACCGCATACTTCACATGAGTTTATTTATGCACCCATATAAACTCGATTCAAATTTTTCACTTTATGAGTTAAAACGAGTTCTGAAAAACGCAAAAGCAAATTCTTTTAACAAAATGTATAATGATGGTAAAATAAATGAAGTTTTTAGCAAGACAGTGATTTTTCCGATATTTAAAAGAGGAGATCCGAATATGCCAGAAAACTACAGAGGTATATCCTTCATGAATACCTTAGCGAAAGTTATGATGGGAATTTTAAACAACAGGTTATATAACTGGGTGGAAGATAATCAAGTTTTAACAGAATACCAAGCTGGTTTTCGAAAAAAGTATTCAACAATTGACAATATATTCAATCGTGAATATAAAGTTTTCCAAAAAGAAAAAGGTATATGCATTTTTTGTCGACGTCAAAGCAGCCTTCGACAAAGTAGCTAGAAAGTCACTAATATATAAATTGTATTCAATTGGTATTTCCTACAAATTTTTAAAAATATTGCAGGATATTTATACAGATACAAAATCCGCTGTATGGAATGGCGAAGAGTTATCTGAGTATTTTCAAACAAATTCAGGTGTTAAGCAAGGATGTTTACTATCCCCACTTTTATTTTCGCTTTATATTAACGATCTACACGACTCCCTAGGTGGTGGCATACTAGTAGAAGGTATAAATATCCGGCTACTTATGTATGCGGATGATATAGTCATGCTGGCTGAAGATATAGGTACTTTACAAAAAATGATAGTTAACCTGGAAAAATATTGCGATTTATGGAATCTAGAAGTTAAGTTAATAGTTGTATTCAGAAATGGTGGATAGTTGTATTCAGAAATGGTGGGAGACTAAAATCACAAGAAAAATGGCTGTTTAATGGAAACGATATTAAAATTACCAATGAGTACAAGTACCTAGGAGTAATTCTTACACCAAAAATGAAATTTATCAAACATGTGGAAAGTAGAAATACTCAGGCAAAAACAGCTATTAACTGTACTTGGAAAAACTTTATATCTAACAGACAAATTAAATTGAGACAAAAGTGGAACCTTTTCTTAGCTGTATGCAGGTCGATTCAAACATATGCAGCTCAAGTTTGGGGTTATGGGTATTTTGAGGAGATCGATGTACTACAAAGATATATCCTGAAAAAAAAGTTTTAATGCTGCCTGTTTTTACACCTAATTATGCTCTGATGCTTGAAACTTCCGCCGTAAACAACCATTTATATACATTAGAACTACATCTGCTGTACATATCTAGAGTTATGTTTGAATACCCGGCCAATAGGTTACCTTTTCAAATTGCACATATACTTGCCCAAAACAATTTGTTTTGCTTTAAAGAATTGCTAAAGGTTGCAGACAATCTAAATAATCCATGGTCCAGTACACAACCTAATAAACAACAATGGATCACTCAAAGTAATGAACTACTACATAGAATACAACAACATCAACTTAATCTGTGGTTACAGAATAAAGCTACAACCTCAAGAATCTATAAAGATTTAGATTTCGAAAGAGGTTTTAATTATTTTATTGACAACATGAATCAATCTAAAATAACGTGGGTCTTTAAAGCAAGATGTGGTAATGAACTAAATTACAACACTTTCGGGGCTGAGAATAAACTATGCAAGCTTTGTAATATGTGTACAATAGAAACATTTGAACATTTCCTAGGTGTTCGTCCAGTTCTCAAGGAGTTCCGAATTGGTAATTTTGAGAAACCGAATTTACTTTACACTGAAATGATTGATATACTTAATGGTGGAAAAAATACAAACTGGAAAAAATTGGTTTATTATCTAAAGTCAGCATTACAATACAGAAAATTTTTAATACAAGAATATAATTAAATATTTTGTTAAAGTTTATTTTTTTAAGGTTATCGACAGACGCTCTATAAAAACATTGTCGAATATTAATTTCAATTTTCTAATTTTCAATAAGAATTTATTTTATAAATTAAGATGAAATTTGTAAACAAAAATTTATTGTAAATAAAGAAAATCTTACTACTATTTACAGACAGAAAGTTAAAAAATATATATTTCTTTGGTAATTTAACTGTATATTCCATTGAAACAACTTTAGCGATAAAATTTTTAAATAACTGTTGAACTTATATGGAAAAGTTCTTGTGAGTGAAACTGTTAATATATCAATCGTTTCATGGTACACCACATTCCCCTTACATACCCTTTATGCATAACTATTATGTAGATATCTTTTATATTTAAAAAGAATTTGTATATCAATGTCTGCAAACTTTTTGTTTGTTTGCCAATCAAACTGTTGCATACATAAAACTATGAACATTTTAAACAAAGTAATCTTAAAATCATTGTCTACTACGGAAATTGTATTGTATGCAAGTTTTTAAACATTTTGTACATATTACATACAAAAGCGGATATACCAAAGGGGGAGAAAGTTGAATGGGGATGAGTTTTTCTTTTTTTTTTTGAATTAAAAAAAAGATATTCAAAATAACTTTTCTTTAAAAAAATTATAAATGAAAATTTTAAAAATCTGGTTTGTGCGTTATAAATCAAATATTTTTCCAGTTTTCTTATTCAACCCATATTTTATTTTTATTTTTTTTTGTTGACAAAATGCACAAAATACAAAGAGAACATCTTTTACACTTTTTTTTTATTTTTTTGATAATCTGTTAAAGAATTGTGCGACGTGATAAAAGACTCTAATGGGCATTAAGTGAAAGCTTGGACATTGAACTTATAAACAAGAAAAATTCAAAGTAATAAACATGTAATGTACTGTGTAGTTAGTTTGATACAGTGGTATTTCAGCATCTTGATTGTAATGAGAAATGAACAACCTGGAATTTAAATATCTAATTTCAAAATTTCAACACCTCTACTTTATTAAATAATGACATCAAGTTTTGTGATAAACTTAAATACAAATTTACGTATTCAGAAAATCTGTAGAAATCAACAAACATAATTTTCCACCTACAGAGTTTTTTGTATAAAAAATTCAAAATTCCCACAGTTATGCTGGCTGTTGACATATAATTGCTAATGACATAATTGTTCTTTATATAGTACAAGTTTACAAACTACAATTATTATCTCAGTGTAGAATTAGCATACGAGGAACTTTAAAAATTTTCGACACTTTGAGACAAAATATTTAAAAAAAAAAAATTTTTTCTTACATGAATAACGTTTTGTGTATATGTTAACCGATGTTTAAGCATGCGATATTCATCCGCGTTAATCATTTATCTTTAAGGCGCAAAAATTATGGCTTTTGAGTTGAACAACTTTAAAATTAAAGTTTTTGATTGGATTTCATTGAAGTTACAACAACTTTTAGATCACATTGTATTTATCATATTTCAAAATATGAATGCCATGCTCGAATAAGGGTATATAATCCATTTTCAGAACTTTAGAGGAAAAGAGAAAAGAGTGGCAAATTCTTTTAAAGTCACTTTTTTATTTGATCACAGTTCTATAATACAAGTCTAATTGTATGCGTGTAGAAATTTTAATTCAAATATTGTACATGTAAGTGGTTGAACTTTGCATTTAAATGCAAAGTTCACCATTTCAACAACAATTAACCAAAAAATATAAAAATACACTAAACATTTTTTTTTTGTGTCATATATTAGAACTACACTCACAATATTTTGTTCCGTACAGACTACTGAATATACACATTAAATTAATTGAAAATCTGTTAAAAAAAGGACTACATTTCGTTTAAAAGAATTGTATTTTTTAGTTTATTTTCAACTGTTGAAAAATTAATTAACCAAATCACTAAAACTCACAAAATTTGGAGAATAGTGGAAATTGAATTACATATGATTTTCTAACAATTGTGAATTGTTGTGGTGTTTGTCTTAGCTAACTTCTGCAATTACAATTAAATGTAAAATCGACCCCGTGTAATTGAAACTGGTTTTAAGCCACAGCAAAAAATCGATCTGACTTTAGATCAAGCGGTTAAAGCGCCTGTCTAAAGTGTAGTGCGAAGTGCATGTGGCAAAGAAAGTAGGTTCAAGCCACGGTCAGGATTGCATTTAATAAATAAACATTTCATATAGATGCAATCAAACAATAAAAACCATAACAAATAATTACAGTATTGTCAAAAGGATTACTGATGAAGGTTGTGTTACCAGAAACTGCGCAGTCTAATTCAATTAAAAATTTACAATGTAGTTATGATTTTTAGAAAAGTATGCTTAATCTTCTCTACCACGTCTATCTCAAAAAACAATAGATTGTTTTCGTTCCAAATCGGTAAAAATAATAGATTGTTTTCGTTTATTTCAATACTCAATAATAACTTTTTGTTTTAAATAGAAAATTTTAACTGAATATTTTAACTATTACCGAAAGTCCGTTTTTCTTGTTTATTTTGTTTATTGAATAACAGACAGAAAGTTAAAAAATATATTTCTTGGTAATTTAACTGTATTTTCCATTGAAACAACTTTACCGATTATTTATAGTAATTAAATGTGCTAAAGTCCCAAAACTTATTTAACAAATTGTGAAAAGCAATCTGATGTAGGCGTGTGACAAAGCCAATTGTGACAATTTTTTGTTGTTGTTTTTGTTTTTTCTTTGATATTTTAAATTTTGAATCTCGCTTCTAGACGAGGACAAGAAATTCTCATTGAGTTTGTGATTTAACATAACAAATATCTCTAGAAATTCTAATAACAAAGTCCCCTGAAGATTTCCTTAGGCAGGAATGAAATCCGGACAGGGACACGCCTACATCAGATTGATTTTCACAATTTGTTAAATAAGTTTTGGGACTTTAGCACATTTAATTACTATAAATGCAATTAATGTTTATCCCGATGAAAATAAATTTAAATAACCGATTAAATTTTTAAATAATTGTTGATTTTTTATGGAAAAGTTCTTGTGAGTGTAGGGATTCCAAACGGAAAATTTCGAAATCTCGTTATTTTCAGGATTTAGTAAATCCCGAATCCTGGTATTTTATTTTTTAAATCCGGGTTTTTCGGGATTTTTGGTACTTTTCAGAATTTGTCTTTTTTGCTCAAATTTAAGATAAATTACGATTTGTCCTAAATTTGCTTATATATTTTTTGTTTTTGATTTTTACGATTCCGAACAACACCTATATTTTTTACACGATTTTTTACGATTACAATGTGTTTATTGCAAAATTGTTAAACATTTGTGTTTTTATATAAAATTTTGAATATATACACGATATAGTGAAATATTTAGTGGTTAATTTTTAGGTATTGTTTAAATTTAAAGTGGCTTTCAATTTTGAATGGCCATCAATTCTTTTTGTGGAAGACCTTTCAACGTGAAACACAATGTTTTATCAACTTTTTAAACATTTTGCAATATATAATATTTTTTCGCTTTTTTTATAAAAAATGTGGCATGAAAATGTAGTTAGGTATCTAGAGTGAATCTTCACGATGAACTAAATTGATAAAGTGCAAAAAAGTTAAATTTTTTTCATTCCTAGCGGGTACATATGCAGTTTTTTCAAACACATTTCGCTTTGTGGCAACTTAAGCGCTGTATCAATTCCCCCAAAACGTACATGAAATAAAAGATTTAGATTTAGCTTAATACTAAAATTAAAAAGGCATTAACAAATTTTAATGACTTTCAGTCAGACAGCCTTATTTTTTATTTTTTAGAATTACTGTTAAAAAAATAACAGTTATTTTGATTTTAGAGAAATTCTATGTCAAACCGCACAGAAAACTGTCATTTTCGGATTTATCATCTCCGATTTTAATGAAATTCGCCACAAATATTGTAAATGGGTAGTGTTTATTAAACTTCCGACCCCAAACCTATTCGTTTTTCGAAATATGACGTCATGAAAACTGACAAAAACTGCCCATACAAAGTCACTCATAACTTTGAAACTATACAACTTACAATTTTCGTATTGATACCATTTTTTAGGTGTGAGTATTGCCTTCAAAATGGCGTCCTAAATTTTTTTAAGTTTAATGTTTAAAAACCATTATCTCAAAATCCAATTTCTTTAAAATTCTGAAAAAAATATATGTTAAAAACTAAGGAATCTCTACATTTATGGCAAAATTTTAAGGTGGAAACTCACTTGGTTCCGGAGTTATGGAGGAAAACATGGTCGTAAGCAAATTTTCGTCGACGAGTTCAAGCTTAGATTCAAGTACAAGTACACCAGTGCAAGTACAACACTGTCAAGTGTTTTTGTTGCAAATAGAGAGAAAGAGAAATAGTAAGGATCACATATTAAATGTAAAAACAAATTTCAGGAACAAAAACTGCTACAAAAACAATTGCATGTGTTCTATGCATATAGAAAGAACTTTTACATTTCTTAATTCTCGTGAAATCACTTAAGAACATATACAAATAGTTAAAATGTAAAATCATGAATAAGTTATACATACTCATAGCATGTAAAAGATTTTGCATATACGGCCAATTGACCGGCCCCAAACGTGAAATAAACTGTTCACCGAACTCGCCTCTCAATTGGGTCATTGTTTCGCGTGCTGTGTGGCATGTGACACATTCCGTTAAATTTCATGGTTAAATTATAGACCAAACTGAACATGTTTACTAGTAACATGTTAGACGAAAACAGCTGAACTGCCAAAAACAGTGTTGCCAAAAAGAAAGTTGCTAAAAAATCACCCTTTATACTTAAAATAGCTCTAGTGGGCGCTACGTATCATGGATCATAAAAATAATATAATTTTTGAAATTTTGATTAAATGTCATCTCATTTGAGTACACTTATATGTTTCTACGCATAACGGGTCGTTTTTTTGGGAACACCCCACAAAGTGCAGTTTTGACAATATTTATTTTTTCGGATTTTGAGGTAATTTTTTAGTAGTTAAAAATAAATGAAAAAAACATTTGAAAAGACCGGTTTTTAACATATTCCTTTGATTTTAACGACAAAATATTATAAGTGCAGTTAACTTTTCTATAACAGTTTATTTTTTGTCACTCGCTGTATATAAAGAATCTTTACCGGTTTTTTTTGCCGATTTTGTATGCTGAGTTCCGCCTTACCCTACGTGTACTTACATATAAACAGCAGCTTATTTTTAATTTTATAATTACATACAATTAAATTTAAACACCTTTTAAAATTTCCATATCAATTATTTTTAATTTATATATTTTTTTTTTTAATAAAGCTTTGTAGTTGTGCTTTTTTGGGAGCTGGTGTATGGTTGCGTCTCTCTTATGAGGGTTATGCCACATTACTGCCAGATCATGCAGCATTAAGTGCTGACTCCGTATTTTTATGTATTGGTGTTATTGGATTTGTAACGTCGTTTCTGGGATGTTGTGGTGCTTGGGTGCAATCAAGATGTCTTTTAGTTTTAGTAAGTTATAAGTGGAACTGTATAATTTGGTGATTTTTAATGTTTTTTTTTTTTTTTTAATTCTTTTCAGTATTTCATGTTGATAATAACATTGTTCCTAAGTGAATTCCTTATTGGTTCTATTGCCTTTATATTCCGTGGTGGTTTAAGTCGTACGTTGGCAAATGAATTAAGATTTGGTATTGAACAACATTATAATGTCTCAGATCGGGGTTCAATAATAGCTCCATCGGTTGCAACAATATGGGATAATGTACAAAGTTCGGTAAGTAGAAAGCAGCACAATTTAAGCCTTTGAGACCCAATGGTAATAGATGCTACGAGTATACCAATGGTAATAGATTCTATAACTACTTTTAAATTATTTGACATTAAACTTAAAAAACCAAGTATTTTTTGCATGCAGCTTGGGTCTTAAAAGGTTAAGTTACAGATAAGGAAAAAAGTATAAGGTACAGACTTATGACTTTATTCATTACGCCAATATAATTTCGCAGTTGCTTAGTTAAAGAATTTTTCAGTTAAATCATAAAAACTTCAAATTGAAGAAAAAAAACTAGTAAAATTAGCAGATTTTTGCTAAATATTTATAAAATAAGAACAGCAAAATGAAACTGTTGACTTTATAAAATTTTAGTTTTATTCGAGTTGAATTTTAGTTAATTGAAAATACACTCAGGGTACTTCTGCTTTTAAAATATGTAGTTATTTGGGTTGTAATACAGTTTCTTTATTTTTATTGTATATGTCAGTCATTTATAGAACAAATTTTTCTAACCTTGTAGTTCATTTAAAAAAACAAACCACATCAAATGACTGTTTTATGATTTTACATTAATTTTTTACATTAGTTTTTTGTTATTTAAAAAAATTAAAAAAAATTAAATGTTTGTTTATTTTTTACTAACATCTGGTTAATTTTTACTACAATTGTGGTTCATTTTTTGAACATTAAAAAACAAATGACAATATTAGTTGAATTTACTGAAATGTAAGTCGTCCTTTCTTTAAGTGAAATTTTATTTGTTTTTAACTACATTAGCAGTGGGGTTTACCTACATAGTATTCTAAGTTTAGCACTTTACTCTGCTAAAACTAGCAAAAACTTTTACTTAATATTTGTAGACTAAAAACAGCAAAAAAATCTGTAATACCAACATATTTTTTGATTTATTTACCTTAAATTAAGTTGAATGCAAACAGCAGTATATTTTGCCAAAATCAGCAGAAATATTTGCTAAAAAATTATAGACTGCTTAGGGGAGATTTTTATTCGAATAAAAAATAAATCCAAAAAAACTAAGAACTTTAAATTTTTTTTGATTTTTTATCTAAAGGGTCCGCCATCTAACTTTTTTTTCAACTAGTGCTGAATTCGTGAATGGTAACACTTAGCTCATGTCTGATTTGACAAATAATTAGTTTTTCCTTCCGCTTAACGAATGTTCGTTATCTTGTGAAAAAAGTGAAAGAAACTGGCATTCTCATCGATAAACCAAAGCGTGAAAAGCCAAAAACAGTGCGTACACCCGAGAATATTGGTGCTGTGGCAGAAAGTGAGCGTGAAGCGTCATCAACATCAATTCACCGTCGTTCTCAACAATTGAACATTTCGGAGACATCATTGAGACGAATTTTGCATAAAGACCTTGGTATGACGCCATACAAAGTCCAATTGGTTCAGCAGTTCAAAAAAAAAAGTTATTTGGCGGACCCTTTATTAACATTTTTTTGCTGATTTTAACATATGAAATTGTTACTTTCCATTAACTAATATTTAGCTTAAATATAACTGCATTTTTGTAACAGATTTATTTTTGCTATTCTTATCTTACTAAAATTTAGCAAACAAATCTGCTATTTGCAGCAGTTTTTCCTGCAATCATTTTGAAACAATTTTTAGTAGTTTAAGCAAAATATTTTATATTTTTCGTACCTTGGAAATTTTTCACTAAATTTGTATACGTTGCACAGTGGGATGTATCACAAAATTTTTGCAAATAATTCGGATATTTCTAGTCCGATTGCAATGAAATATGGAGCAGGCATTAGTGACGTAATATTGAGCTTTATTTTTGGCTTCAAACCATCAAGAACCGGACACATAAAGAAATTCAACAATTTTTACACGTTCTTGCATTGAGTATGAAGACATTATAAAATTTTAGTAAAAAAAATAAATTAAAAACTATAAAAATAAAAAAGTTATAAGCTTTTCAAATCAATCATCGATGTTGGGTGGACAAACCATTTTTTACAGAAATTAAGATAGGGTTAACGTTTTCCAAAAACAAAATTGATTTCTTCTATTTGGAAGCATTTGCAATAAAAAGAATGGGGTGGGGGGTAATGATAAAGCTGTTGTGAAGGAATAATATATAATTTGGAAATAGTTTAAAATTAGGTTTAAAAAATTTAAAGGCTGACAAATAATTGCCTTAAGCGAATTAAGTCAGGTATTAGTATAAAACGAAAAATTGGAAATACAGTTATTGAAGTTTAAAAACATTTTAATTATCGTTTTATACCCACACTCGGTACCCGTCACTTAAGCCAATTATTTTTCAGCCTTTAGAATTTAAACGATTTCAAAGTTATAAAATAATGCTTGATTCATACGCTATCCACACCTGTCCACCCACATCTACTTTTTCCTAGTTAATGATACGAAATGTCATTTTCAAAAGAGATAGTGGGAAATAGTAGATATGGATGGACAGAAATTTCTGAGTGAAAATGTGAAGATACCTCTAAATTTTCCATAGAAATTTGTATATAAATATTAGTACTATTTCATAGTACACAGTGCGCCTGAGTCGATTTAAATAAAATTTACTTGATACTCGAATCTGAAACCGGATTCTGTTTCTAGATTTTCTAAAAAGTATTTTGAAACGAAAAAAAATAGTTGTTTTTTCTCGGCCAATCAACCTAACCGATTTTAATAAAAAAACTATAAGGATCGTTTCAGATACGTGAGCTGAGTCAAGAATTTTATTTTATTTTATTTTTTGGTTTATTTTACGAAAGTTTTTGTTATTTTGACACTTATTGGTATTTTTATGCATGGTTTATTATCAGTGTAAAATATGTAGAATTTTTATTATTGGTCCCATGTCTTGTCTATTATACCATATAAATAATTTACAAAATAAAGAGTTTTTGTTTTGTTTTTCGGTCATTTTTAATTTAAAAGCGAAATAACACGCCTCCATCCCTGGAAAATAAAATTGTATATATAGCATACGAAAGAAGATTTTAAGCTTTCCAATGACATATAATTTGTCCCAAACACAAAAGTAGTTATTGAGAAAATTAAAACTAAAAAAATTTACCTTCTAAGAGTTGCCGCCTCCAAATGGGCGTGTCTGACAAAAAAAATAAAAATGTACACTCAGCTCACGTATCTGCATCGTTCCTAATTTTGTTATCAAAATCGGTGAAGTGCACCTAAACTAAAGACAGGCCAAATTTTGATTGGCCGCAAAAGTGCCACCAAATTTTTTTTCGTTTTGATTTGAAAATGGTTTTGGGACCTTCTGGAAACAGAATCCTTTCTCAGATCGGAACAACAGGCAAAATTTTATTTTAATTGACTCAGGTGCCCCGTTAGTAGAGTGTGGTGTATAAAATATAACATATTTTTCCACCATATGCTAAGAAGTGAATAATATTTTAAATTCACCTCAAACTTTTTTCATCTCAAAAATTTTTTTTCACCACAAAAATAGTTTTTCTTTTTTACATCCAGAAAAGTTTTTCACCACAAAATTTTGTTTTCACCTCTTATATATATATATTTTTTAAAATATTTATTGTTGGTTCATTTGTAAAGCGTTCATTGTGAAGGGTTAAAAAAAAATTTGTAAAACATAATTTAATGCATGCATTTGTTTTATTTTTATTTTTAGTTTGAATGTTGTGGCGTTTCATCATACGAAGATTGGTATGACATTCAGTCATGGAGTGGAAAACGTTGGGTACCTGAATCCTGTTGTAGACCTCTTTATGAGAATCGTGGTATCCTAACCGAGGGTTCCGGTGACAGTTTATTAATACGAGTAGATTGTGGAAGGTTAGATAGAAACTTGTTACTTTTTGGTGATTTTAAATTTCAATTAATAATATTTTTATTTTATTTTTTTTAGATCTGAAAATCCCTCTTTATGGTGGGATAAAGGCTGTATTCATTCCTTACAAAGCTGGCTAACGGACAAATTAAATGTAATTGGAGCTGTTGGTCTGGGCATAGCATTTGCTCAACTTTTCGGTCTTATAACTTCCATGTTACTATTCTGCACTGTGAAGCATAAACGTGAATCAGACACTTATAAATCATATTCACCTTCTATTGATCCTCAAACACGACCGAGTAGTTGGGAAGATTGAACTCAATTCTAGAAATAGAATTTGAATTCACCTTAAACTAAACACTTCTAAAGAGACAAATTTAAAATCAGTAGAAGAGAAAAAGTAAGTGTGCCTTTTTTAATTTGGAAAAAAAGTCATTACAGTATGTGCCAAAAATTAATTTATAGTCTTATACATTTCAAAAAATGTATTATTATTAGTTTTGTTAGGTTAAATAATCGATATTAAGACCCAGTTATGTTTTAGGGTCTTTAGTATAAAAATATATTGATATAAGTAATTGTATTACAACCAAACAAATGTAAAATTACAGATGAAACTTCTTTAAACAGATTCAATTATATTTAAGAAACTTTAGGATTTTCAAAAAGTTTATGAGATATGGCAACTTAAAATACGATTTAAAATCAATGATTTTTAATATCACTGCGCAACTCGAAAAATAAAACAAAAGTAGCGACCATTGATCCTAAATATTTCCGCCTGCTGATTTTAATGTCGTACACAGTTTTTTCACTTGTGGTCCAGATTTTTGGCTAAATTGCATTAAAGTTTTGCTTGTTTCAACGAGCCGATTAAAAAAAAAACTAATATGAAGCTTTATATAGTTTTATCTAATTTAATATGGCCACATACTTAGTTATATAAGATTTCATATGAAAAATAACCCTTTTAAATTGTATCATATTCGATGTATTTAGATACAATTAGAAGCGAATTGATATCGTTTTATCCGAATTTTGTCTTCATCCAATTTAATCAAATGATACGGTATATTATAAGATTATATCTTATTTAAAATAAAATTTTGTTTAACTTAATTACATTAGAAATTGTCTAAATTTTTAATTGATAACAATAATTTAATTTCTAATGTTCAACATGTCCAAAGAGAAATTTAATGTTAAATTTCAAATTATCATTACACAATTTAGACTCGATGTAAAACTAAATTTATATATAGTACCATATATCATTATACGTAACATTGTATTACGCCATATAAAATTATATATGAAATCATGATAATTAATATATTCCATATGTATTACTATGCATATGCCACATCTGCGGTAATATCAATATTATATATCGATATATTAAGATATTAATATGTATAAGACCATATCAAAAATTTCGAAAAACCAAATCCAAGATAAAGTTATATATGATCATATGCGCCATAGAATATATCAATATTAAGCTATATAAAACTATATGTTTGTATATAATGTTATGTTAAATAACATATAATTGTATATGATCGTTTTTAGTCTCTCTATTCTGGGATATGTTTCAAATCTCCAATTTTAAGTTTTCAAGAATTTTCTTTAACAAAATCCAAAAAAAATAGATACAACTTAGAGAATAAAGATACAAAATGTTAAAAATATCCCCCGGTAAACTTGAGTCTGGCAGCTCGTTGAGTTTGCGGAATTCGAGGAAATTGTGTTTTTTAGTAATAATAATAAGGCTATTTTCCAGTGCAGAAAAGCATTACCATATAAGTGGTTATATAAGTACATATTTGGTAATGGCAAGTACTTACAATTGTCATTACAAAGCTCATAACTTTTATATGGGGATTTCGCACTACATAATGACATATCATTACGAAAGAAAAAATAAATATAAATTTTCAAAAAAACTAAATTTAATAAAACAAAAAGTTTTTATTGATAAACTGTTTTTAATAAAATGTGCTCTGAGTTTTCCCTCTGTTAGCACACTTGAACATACATAGTACACTACGCATAGGCATAGCAAAAGTTGTAACGTACTATCATATATTGTTGTATATTTTAAAATAATACCCACAAAAATTGTTTAGAATAGATTACCTGTGAACCTGTTCTAGAACCACTTCTTTTACCACCGGTTACATGGAACCGTTTCCAGAACAGGTTTCTGGGAGTCGCAATGTAAGGTGCAACTGTTCCTGAACCAGTTCTATAACTGGTTCTAGAACCGGTTCTAAAGCAACCTGTTCTTGTTTGGAGGTTAAGAACCTATTGCAAATAGCAGAGCTGTGAATGAATCATTCATTTTTGAATTAATTCGCGAATCATTCATGCACTGAATTAGTAAAATTTTGAATTAATTCTTTTCGCCAAAAAACGAATTGAATGAAATTTGAATCGATTCATATGCATTTGGTTGGAATGAATTGCAATTCATTTTAAATTTAATGAATTCGGCAAAATGAATTGCAGTTCATTTTCAATTCAAATGAGTTTGGCGAAATGAATTGCAATTCATTTCCAATTCATTTGACTTGAATTGATTTTGAATTAATTTAAATGAATTAGAAAAATGAATTGCAATTCTTTTTCAATTCATTTGAATTAATGTAAGTAATACTTGACGAAACAAACTCCAAGCACCATGTTTACTTTGATTTATTGCAATTCATTTTTCATTTCATTAATATGAATTGCAATATTTTTTCTAATTCATTTGAATTTATTCAAAATCAATTCAACACAAATGAATTGAAAATGAATTGCAATTCATTTCTCTAATTCACTTGCATTAATTCAAAATCAATTCAAGCCAAATGAATTGGAAATGAATTGCAATTTATTTCGCCAAACTCATTTGAATTAAAAATGAATTGCAATTCATTTTGCCGAATTCATTTGAATTGGAAATGAATTCCAATTTATTTTTACCAAATTCATTTGAATTAATTCAAATTTCATTCAATTCTTTTTTTATGTGAAAAGAATTATTCAAAATTCAATTCAAATTCGTAATGAATTGAAATCAAAAATGAATGATTCATTCACAGCTCTGGCAAATAGGACAAACTCCATATTAAAAGAATCAGTTGCAGAACAGAAATTAGAACCTGTTATAATACAGGATAAGTTGTTCTGCAACCAGTTATTTGGATTTTACTAGTTTACCATCAACACATTTTTATCAACACATACAGCAATTAGAACACCCCTTGTGAACAAACTTATTGTTTTCAAAATTTTATGTATAAAAAATTTGCAATTGCAATTCTGTGAAAAATCTGACCCATAAAAACTGGGTACGCCATTAAAATCCGAATTGTTTGAGATCAATGATTGGTACTTTTGTTTTCGATTTAAGGGATCACTTTTTTAGCGCTGTGTATTTAAAAGATCAATATAAAAGAATCCGTTTAAACATTGAAGTTTTCTTCTGTAATATAAAATACTGCCTGTTAAATCCTATAAAATTAGTGATGATTAACATTCCTTAACCCTTTGAGCTACATTATTTCTAAAAATTACAAAATTTACTACACCATTTGCAATTGTAATTCAGAAAATATCAATTAAAATTCAGAATTTCCATTTGAAATTAAGAAAATATCAATTTAAATTCAGAATTTCCATTTGAAATTAAGAAAATATCAATTGAAATTTAAATTTTTACATTAAAAATTCAGAAAATATCAATTGAAATTCAGAAAATATAACTTGAAATTCAGAATGCATCAACTAAAATTCAGAAACGCATCAACTGTAATTGTTATTTAGAAAATATCAATTGAAATTCAGAAAATATCACTTGGAAAATCAGAATATGTCAATTGATATTCAGAAAACATTTCTTATCAATTTCAATTAATATTTTCTGAAATTCAAATAATAAAATTTCAATTGATACTTGCTGAATATCAATTAATATTTTCTGAATATCAACTGATGTTTTCTGAATATCAATTAATATTTTCTGAATTACAAATAATATTTTCTGAATTTCACTTGATACTTGCTGAATGTTAATTGATATTTCCTGATAATCAATTGATGTTTTCTGAATTTCAATTAATATTTTCTGATTTTCAAATAGTATTTTCTGAATTTAAATTGCTAGTTGCTGAATATCAATTAATATTTTCTGAATATCAACTGATGTTTTCTGAATTTCAATTGACATTTTCTGAACTTCAAATGACAATTTCTGAATTTCAGTTGATATTTAATGAATTTAAAATAATATTTTACGAATTTCAAACAATATTTTAAGAATTTCAAATGGAAAATCTGAATTTCAATTAATGTTTTCTGAATTTCAAGCGAACATTTGTAAATTCAATTTATGTTTTCTGAATTTTAAATGGAATTTCTTAATATCAATTGATGTTTTCTGAATTAAACTTGATATTTTCTAAATTACAGTTGCAAAAGGTGTAGTAATGTCAACCCAACAAAAGCTCAAAGTCTTTTATATATTTAAATAACGAATATATTTGTATGAATTAAAAAATATTAATTTAAGCAAAATAAAATAACAAATAAAATATTTATTAAATATTTATTAGTCTTCCAAACTTTAAATCCATACATAATTTAACCAAAACAAAAAAATTTAGAAAATTTTATATTTATATCAAAATAACGAATAACTTATTTATTTAATAAACGCTTAAAATAATACAAAATATGTTTTACGAAATGGCATTTATTAATAATGAAAAATAAAGTTAATATGTTAAAACAGCAAAAGACAATATGATTATCACAGTCCAACTATTTTACCACCGATTACATCCAATTGAGCCGTAATGCCTTTTGAAATGGAACGGGCTATTTCTTTGGGTTTCTGAAATGAAAACAATATTTTAAGCTTCGTTGACTGGGATATATAAAAAATAAATTACCGTTATTAAAGTATTTAAAAGATTTGAAAAAGCTTCATAACCATTGACAATACCGCGTGATATGCCATCAAACATATCACCATTGTTGCCATACTTTTCATGTTCACTTATGGTATCCAAAATGGGAAGGGGCTAAATTTAAAGAATGAAAAGAAAAATATATTAAAACGGAGCAAAAAGTCTGCAGAATAACAAAATTTATGGTTTCATGGTTTAATTATAAAGGTTAGCCGATTGCAACTTTCAGTAAAATAATATTTACGAAAATATAAAAGAGAATAAATGACTTCAATTCACATTAAATTCTAAAAGTTGTAATATATTTTGAAATTTGTTAGTATTAATAGTGAAATTTTTATTGTTGATCTATAAATTGTGTGTGAGATGTTGGTTAGTTCGGTTAAAGATCATGAATATTTTTTCATATTAAAAGAAAAATTATAATTTTATTTGTGATAATTTACTTTAATTAACAGAAAAAACACTTAGAAAAAAAGTTATTTGACACCTTCCCGCAACGGCCTTCATCAACATTCTTTCTTCGTGTCTTAAAGTGTTAAATGGTAAACATCATCTATTTAACTCAACTAGTTAAGTTAAAAACGTAACGTGACTTAGTTTGTTGAGTATGAAGAAATTTACTGCGAACTTATTTTCTATAAATCTATGTTTAGTTCTGTTATTTATTAACAGAACAGTTGCCAGTTGCCAGTTCAACAAATTAAGTTGAAAATTTGACTGGCAGTTATTTTCAAATGTCATCATATTTTATCCTTTACATTGTAAGTGAAAGAATATCAAACATTGAAGATTTTCTTCGTTTTTAAACATATGTCGAGCATATACATATATTAATAATAATAGTTAACACAACTAATAATTAACAGAACTAAACATAGCTTTAAAGAAAATAAGTTCGCAGTAAATTTCGTCATACTAAACAAATTTGGTGGCCAAACGTCATAAGCAATGAAGAATTGTATAGAAAATGCCAAATTGATTCCATTCCCATTATTATAAAGAGAAGAAAATGGAAATGGATCGGTCACACGCTTAGGAAGAACCCTGATGAAATAAGCCGTCAAGCACTAGATTGGAACCCACAAGGCAACAGAAGAAGAGGTCGGCCAAAGACCACCTGGAAAAGAAGCTTGCTCAAAGATATTGAACACAGCGAAAGAAGCTGGAACGAGTTAAAACTACTAGCGAATGACAGAATATCTTGGAGAAATTTTGTAGAGGCCCTATGCTCCACAGGGAGTTAAGTGGAAATGAAGAAACAAACTAAGTCACGTTACGTTTTTAACTTAACTAGATGAGTTAAATAGATGATGTTTACCATTTAACACTTAACCCATTAATGCCTGCTCATAGATCGGCTCGTACGATCTTAATCAAATTTGGATATATGTGTCCAGGAGAACACAGAAGTTGATAGGAACAAAAACAAATTTTTTACCTGTACACACACCTGAGATATGACATGGGTATTTAAATACCCAACAGGCATTGGTGTAATAGTTTTACTTTCACTTTTCCATCTCTGCCAAAAAATCAACATGCTATTGTTATGACATTTTGTATACTGTTTTCATTCGCTTAGTGTAATTTTTATGCATTATCATCCCACATGTAAAAAAAAGTTCACAGTAATAAGAAAAAGGTGTAATAAAATAGAAAAAAGTTCTAAGCTTGCTGCCTATAAACAGTTGTAAGTACAATAATTTTTTATATTATATTTGACAAATATTTTCATCGTTTAATTATGAATATATTCATCCATTTTCAGATTGTCGTTATCTAAAACGGAATATTTGGATTTAAAATGATTCGTCGACAGAAAGTTGTGACTGCTATCGAAATGCAAGCTATTTTTGATAGTTGGTCTGATGAAGATAGTGATGCAGGAGAGAATTTTGTAGAACACGCAGACACCGTTGACGTCATAATAACGCCACCCGATGTTGTCGACAATCTTAGTGATAATGAGGATTTGGACGACAATGTTCAATTGTTGCGCGATGAACAGGAGTTGCCTCGGGAGATTGCCGGACAGTTTGAAATTGAATGTGTTTACGATGACAGCAATGAGCACATGCCATCGGATGGCGATAATGATATGGATGACGTAAATGAACCCGAAACTGAAGAAGAAAATGATGCACCGGTGGCCTCAACTCTAGTGGCCGTGGTCGTAAATCAACTCTGAAATCAAGAAATGCACCGAAGCGACCCAGAATTGATCAAGAAATGAAACCAAGATGGTCTCGGTCGCAAAATTATCAATTCAATAAAATTCCATTTGATGATACGGCAACTTCATACAAAGCGTTGTATGAACAAATTGCAGCTTTGAATCCAGTGCAGATTTGGGAAAAATTCATTGATGAGGAGGTCTTCAACCTCTTGGTCACTTCCACCAACCAATATGCTGTGACCAACAATTGCCCATCATTTATTACATCAAGTAGTGAAATGAAAACGTTTTTGGGCGTATTGTATATCACTGGTTACCACACCTTGCCACAAATACATTTTTGACTTAACATCTTATCTTTTAAGGTCGTGACCTTACTGTCCAATTTCTCGTGCCATGCACCAATGGTCCGTGCCAAACGGTACGATCGAAAGCAACTGAAAATGGTGACGATTGAACAACCGCATTTGGTCAACCAATACAATAATTTCATGGGAGGCGTGGACTTTTTTGACAATGCAATGAACAATTACCGAATTCGGATTCGGGGAAAAAAGTGGTACTGGCCATTAATCACAAATGCGTTTGATGCGGCTCTGGTAAATGCATGGAAACTTTATTGTTTTTGTCGCAAGTACGAAAAGAAAACACTCATGTCTCAATACGACTTCCGAGTAGAGGTGTGCGAATCGATTATGATAAAGTCAAATTGTCGTCATACGGGTAGAATGTCCGCTTCCGGGGCACAACAGGTAATGCGTTACGACCGTATGGATCACTTCATTGGAAAACTCAATTCTCGTCATCGTTGCTCTCAATGTGGTGGCAAAACTGAATATGGTTGCTTGAAGTGCCAGGTGAACTTGCATCCTGCTCCCTGCTTCCTGGATTACCACAATGGTGTTGAGCCAGATGAGAAGAAAATTGCTAAAGCTAAATAATTTATTTTTAACAAATATCACGTTTTCTAAATAAAAACACAAGCTTTTTGATTTAAATGTGAGTTTTATTCAAAATAAAATAAATATTTCCTTATTGCAAAAAAATTTTATTTTTAGTACACACCATGGACTGTTGGGTATTTAAATACCCAATTTCGTTAGAACTGAACTCACGCTCAGGTGTGTAAACTTATTTCTGTTCGGCTTTCTCTATTAAATAGAGGACACCAATAGCTATCCGGTAAGGGTACACGTTTTTTGTAATTGCCATTTTTCTATGTTTGGAGGCACTTTTCCTCTCCATTTTCCGACAGTGAAAAAACCGCTATTTTGACCTGTAAAAATAAAAAGGTAAGCCCCAAAAAAATATTCGGTTACATTTTTTTTATTTAAGGCCCATCTTTCTTCTTTGTTATAAAAAAAAAAATACCGTGATATCTCTCACCTGGTCCGCTCTAAAATTTTTTTAATGTCAACATTTTCTTGGGTATTTAAGTACCCATTAGGCAGGAATGGGTTAAGGCACGAAGAATGTTGATGGAGGCCGTTGCGGGCTAGAAAGTTAACTCCATTCATGAAGGTGTCAAATAACTTTTTTTCTAAGTGTTTTTTTCTGTTAATTAAAGTAAATTATCACAAATAAAATTATAATTTATCTATTAAAATGGAAAAAATTTGTTAGCAATTTCTTTTGTTATTGATAAAACTTTAATGTAATTTCAATTAAAAGATCAATTTCACTTTGTCATTGCGGTGTAAAGGCCTTAAAATGTGATTATTTAGTTGCATTCGGATAGTGAAATTTTATGTCGTTTTTGCCGACGTTTCTTAATTTTAAAATGTTACTGCTCTGAGAAACGTAGCAAACGACCATGGGTTCATTGAAGTTAGTTTAAATGGTTTTTCTTAGAAAACTTTATAAGATTTAAAATGGTACTAAAAAAATCCAAAATCATACCGACTTTACCAATTTTTCGGAATATGTGTTTAATTGATTTTAAATAACATTTCTTGTAATTTGTAATTTATGATTGTTTTTCATACCTGAGTATTATCTGCAATTTTCTTTTGACTATTATCATAGAGACTTAAAACTTTTGATGGTATAGCTTCTGATTCAAGATTAACCGATTCTCGAGTTTTTTCGGCCGCTTTAAATAATGAAATCTAAAAAAAAGATTTGTTTGATATAATGTACAAATTCCCCAAAAAAATAATGTGGATAAGTGTATCTCAAAATCGTTTAGGAAACCCAAAGTATATCATATAAGCCAACGTACCTGAAATTATAAAAAAAGAGGGCATCGATCATAATTAGAGCTTTGAAGAATTCATTCTCTAATTCCCATGTTTTGAAATGAATTTAAATTTTAGTAATGAATTCCCTGACCAAGTTTAAGGAATTAAATGAATTCCCTTCATTTTTCTTCGATTTGTCTTGAAGGACTTCATTCCCATTTTTTAAATTCTTTCAGAAGGAACTGCATGCAGGGCTTAATAATATAAAATAATGGAAGGATTCAAAATACGGTTTGTATTTGGAGTAACAAGAACTTTTCCATAGAAATTCAACAGTTATTTAAAAATTTAATCGGTAAAATTGTTTCAATGGAATATACAGTTAAATTACCAAAGAAATATATATTTTTTAACTTTCTGTCTGTTAATCAATAAACAAACCAAACAAAATAACAGACTTTCGGTAATAAATTAAATGTTCAGTTAAAATTTTCTATTTAAAACCAAAAGTTGTTATAATATATTGAGTATTGAAATAAACGAAAACAATCTATTCTTTTTATAAATTTTGTCAATTAATTTTTCAACAGTTGAAAATAAACTAAAAAATACAATTGTTTTAAACGAAAAGTAAGTAGTCCTGTTTTTAACTGATTTTCTATTAACTTAATGTGTATATTCAGTAGTCTTTAAGGAAAAAATATTGTGAGTGTATAAGTACACAAAGCGTATTTGCTGGTACGGAAATTAACAGCTCTACCTTTGTTTCTTCTAAATATTTCTATATTTTTAAAATAGAATATTTTATTATAAACAGTCCAAAAACAATTTTGTTTTTTATTTTATTAAAATGTTTGAAACATTCAAATAAAAATACAAAACAAATTATATAATAAACTTTTCAGGGTAGGCAAAATACTTATGACATGAACCCTTAAATGCATAATGTACCATATATGGTACTTTTAGCTAATTGTAATGAATTTGAATCAAATTTGATATATTGCATTAGTTTTATGTATAGAATGCATAGTGTACCATATATGGTACACATCAAAAATCGTTGGTTTTCCTCTTTCTCGGGAAAACGGTTCATTTCCCAAAAAAATTATTGCCCAATTCGAGTTCAGCGAGCGACTATGGTCTCCATACCGGGTGCTGACCTCATGCATTTAAGGCTTAATGTTATAAAAATACCATAGCATAATAATACGAGGTAAAGGCATTATAGAAAAATACGTATTTTAATTTGACTTTCAATATGTTTCTGTTTACTTTTTGTATGAATTTTTGTCATTTTGTTGTTTGAAAACGAGAGAACATTTTTCTATAAGTCTACCAGGTAGTGTTTTTCCATGCCAAATACAACACTGCCCAGGAAAAAATTACACATTCCAAAAAGAAGGTGATGCGCACACTTGCTTACATATCTCATTGCCAAATTTAGTAACGGCAATACCAAACACATTCCAACGATAGAGTCAAAAAGCAAGTAGTATTGTAATCAATTCTTTAAATTTAAACCAGTAAGCATGAACTCAATAACAAAGTAATTATTTACTTAAAAGAAAATAACAATGTAATTAACTTATATGTATAACTTTTTGTACTCAAGAAGTAATCATATACTTTTTCTTAATAAAAGGACGTTATTGGAAGTAGTTCCTAATTTTGAAAAAAAGAAGTTATACAATTTTAAAGAATTTTTCTCATATATTTTTTTTATTTGCAGGAAAATAATACTAACAAGTGGAAGCATTAAAGTCCGATGTGCCAATTTTGGTATTAAAAAGATTAAATTCGGCTGTGCCGAATTTTTGGATACCCTCCATCTCGGTGTTTGCATTAACCAGGGAAAGTGCAAACAATATAAATATCTATATTCTTTGTAAAAATAACAAAAATAGTGTTGTTTTTATAAGTAAAACAAATTATGAAATTATAATTTCAGAAGAAAAAAATGTTTAATTAAAGTTTACTAAAATGAATCTGAAATTGTGCATCCTTATAACAGTGGGTCTTCAAAGGTGAAATGGTTATTCTGATTACCTAAAGAAGAACTTGTCGTGAAAAATAGATATATTTTTAAAGTACCCTTATGATGTTAAAAAAAAAACTGTTGTAAAATTCGCCTGTTGTTTTGTATAAATAAGAATCGTCTCTTTGCCTATATAATAACGAAAGTAATAAGGATTATTAAAATATATTTTTGGATCGCTAAAAGAGATGCATCAAAACAGTTTCGAATAATCAGAATTTTAGATAAATTTAAGGGAACAAAAATACGCTTGCGGAGACATACATAATGAAATAATTATGAAATACCAGTTTACATTATAACACATGTGTTTATACTATACATCACATAAGTAAAACGGAAAGTGTTGAATCGGGAACCGTATTTTAGCGATATTGACAGCCATCCCTGATTGCGTATATTCTTGTGTATAAAGCATTGAATGTACGTATGTATGATGAAATAAATAGAATAATTTAAAATTTGCTTCCAAATTTTAAGAGGTCTTCCCACATTTTCACTCATAACTTTTAAACGCGTTAACCGATTTTGATCATTTTCACTAGAAAACTGCTCATGATATTAAGAAACAATTTGACTAAAAATTAGCAACACCACTTCTGTATTGGCGGAGTATTTTGAGTTAACACAGACAGACGGACAGACGGACATGGCTATATCGACTTCTCTATTCATGCTGATCAAGAATATATATAGTTTATGGGGTCCCAGATTTTTTTTAAAAGAATTACAAACATTTGACAAAGTGATATATACCCTCCTGCACTATGGGATGGAGGGTATAAAAACAGAAATTGCATGTTGCCTAAATTTTGTTAAACAGTGGTAAGGTATAAATTAGGGAAGAGCACGTGAGCAGAAAATTGTGAGTGGAAGTTGAAATTACTGACGTTATCGTGAGTTAGTGTAAAAAAAATTTCGAGAGTGATTGAGCGTGAGTCATATTTTTGTTTTTCAATTTTGAATTGTTCTTTTTTTTTGAAAAATTTATATTTTCGTGGTTTATAGGCTCCAACCTTATGACAAACCCATGTTATCTTAACAATTCGATGTTTCACTTTTTAGGATTTTATTTCCGTATGAGTTTTGATCGTTATATTTGAGTGACCTAGGAGAATCACGTGTGAGTAAAAGTTGAGTTTACTTATGGAACTACTTCTTTTTTTTTAAATGTAAGTACTTCTTATTTTTTCTAGGGAACTATTTATTTATTTTTTTTTTTGTGTAAGTACTTCGTAGTTTTACAATGGAGCTATTTCTTTATTAAAAAATGTACGTTGTTCTTAAAAATATAAAGTAAATGGTTCTTTGGTAAAAAAAATAATCAATTCTAAAGAATCAATTATTTTAGTCTCACGCCCTGTTAAAAGAATCGAGTAGGAATGCGTTCTGTCCAAAATGCTTGTTTACAAACCCGCTTTCCTTTTTGGAAATTTTTTGCTGGGTGTATACAACATTACATGACTCCGGCTAATAAGTAACGAATACGAAGATTTATAATTACGAAGGTTATTTAAATATTTTATAGTTAATGTTTTCAAAATAGCTGCTAATATGGTTTTGTAACGAAAAAAATTCCAAAAATTTTAAACTTGGTTACAAGTAAGTATGTCAAAATTGCACGGCAAAACCCCGGAACACGTAAACTTAATTTTGAGACGTAGAATCCAGTGGTATACTTCGTTTTAATACGTTAACTCAAATTAAAAAGATATTTAAGTTTTAAATTTGTATTGACCCGAGCGATTTTTTGAGTGCATTTTTAATAAAACACATTAAAATCTTTTTTGAAATGACTTTCATTTGCTGTTTATTTGTCTAAACTTAAGACTAACAATGATGGCAGTCCATTTTTAGCAGCATACATTTATTTGTTAGTTCAGTGTCATATGGTTCGAATCCGGAAATTTCATTTGAAAATATCGGTTCAAAATGGATGGCCATCTTTGTAAGCTTTCGGTTCCGACATATAAACAATAAATAAATTAATTAATTTCAAAAGAGATTTCGATGTCTTTTACTTAAAATACACTCAAAAAATCGCTTGGGTCAATGCAAACCTAAAATTTAAATATATTTTTATTTTCACCTAACCTATTTAAACGGAGTATACCAATGGATTCTACGACCCAAAATTAAGTTAACGTGTCAAGAGGTTTTGGCGTGTCTTTTCAAAAGCTTAAATTTTACTACAGTAATATTGGGCAAAATAAAAATAATGGATCAAATGCATTTCAAATTTTAAAAATGGGAAATTTTAAATTAGATCATTAATGTATTTTATTTAAAATACATTAATGATCTGTTCCACGATCTCGAACGAAAACCTAAGCGAACGCAAGCTAGTCACTCGAATTCGAATCAATTTGGGTTTCTCTATTTCGAAAGCTATCGTTCGCCTATACTTACGTGTGTCAATTTTTGTCTTTTACGTATTTACAAATCATAATGGTGCCAGACCGGATATTTTAAACTTCTATTACAATTTCCTTTACAAATACCAAAAATACTACTAAATTGTTTGAAGATAAATACAACATTACTTAACAGTGATCAGCTGTATATGACAAATAAATAAATAAAAAAAAGAAATAAATAAAACAAAAGAAAATTTAATAAATCAAAAGAAGAAAATCAAAAAAGTACACCAGCGTTTTCAGCTGTTCCATTGTGGATTTCATTAAGCTGAAATTTAAAGTTCTTAAAAACTCTAAATATTCGTGTTATTTTATTCTTACCTTTTGTTATCCATTCTTTTTTTTAATATTTATAATTTTGTATTATATCATTCATTCCAGCAAAGAACATTGAAAAATGAGGATTTTTTTTTTTTTTTAGGTTCTCCGATTTTTTTATATTTTGTACATGAATACTCTATAGTACCACTTACACATAGCCTTTTTCAGATCTCGGAATTTGTAAAAACTCGCGATTTTATGCGCGTTTTTAATTTTCATAAATTTGATAAAAATGCTAAAAGTGCTTCATAAAAATATTTCCATTTTATAGAATAAAAAAATAATTTTTTTTTTTAAATCCTTAAAAACAAAAGACATGTTTGTTCCATAAAAATCAGTATTTGTATACTTAGCTAATATTCCATATTTTAGTAAACTGTATTTTTTTTCGAAAATCGCAGGGGGAGAAAGTTTTGAAAAATGCATTAGAAAACTGCATTGGCATTAAGTATGCATTTTTTTTTTAGCAATCATTTTGTTTAAAAAATCCAGTTATAAAGTAGACAAGTGCATCTTCCAAATATCGTTTAAATTAATAACATGCGATATACAATTAAAAAGTTATGGTACTTCAAAGTGAAGTGCTTTTTGCATTTTTTTGATATTTATGACAACTAAAAACGTGCATAAAATCACGAGTTTTTACAAATTTGGAGATCTGAAAAAGGAAATGTACAAATGGGACCATAGAGTATTCATGTACAAAAAATAAACAAAATCAGAGGACCCGTGTTCAGATTTTTTGCGTTTTCTAATGGAATGAATGATATATTTTTTTGAAAATATTTTGTTACTCGAAATCAAAAAGGCAAGTGACTGGTTTTGACATTTACGTTTGCACTGTTGACAACTCGTTCGAAATAGAGAAACCAAAATTTTGTATGAAAACTGTTACGTTTTCATTCGACTTGTACTTCAAGTCATCGTTCGCATAGAAATTTAGTTAGAGAAACCCAAATCAATTTTCTTTCGCTTAGAAAGCGAAAGAAAGCATTTTTTCGAAATCGAGAAACAGGCCATAACTCATTAAAGGCACTTCATAGATTCGCTAAACATTTTTCATCCAAACATTCCAGATATATTCAACCATGCTTAGTTATGAAATTTTTGTAATTTGTTTTGCCTTAAAGCGCCCTCTGTCGGAAATATTAGCAACCAAAATTAAAATTTTGGCAGCTTATAAATCCTAGACGGTTTAAGATATTTTGAAAATTTTAAATTTTGTATAATTTTGGGACCAAATCTTTATTCAAAAATACATGAAAAATTATTTATTTAAGTCAACTGATTTTTAAATTTTTTTGGAAAATTATCGTGGTTTTCTACCATTTTTTAAAATTGAAATATGGCAACAATGACGATATAATTTTTATAAGTGGTATTTTACTAAAACCATCCATTATTTATGTTTTGAGTGAAAACGGAATAAATTTTTTAATATTTTAGATTTTGTGTATTTGAAAAGTTTATCGTTCGATCGGTCAGATTTTCAAAAATTATATACAGTCGATGATCTAATTTTTAGCAGAGAAATACATTTTCCTATTTTCCCATCAACATTAAAATCAAAAATATATGAAATATTAGATTTTACAAGCAATTATTTGGCAACTATTTATATCAATTTTTCAAATTTTTTATTCACGATTGAAGGCAAGATGTTGAATAGTTTTAAAGGTTTTTAAATCACCAGTAAAACAATATAGGCGTTTAAACGTACTGAGTCAAAGATGGAACACTGTGTCAAAATTAATTGTCAAAATTTTGGATTTTTTCGGTGAAGTGACGTTTTCGAGTAAGCTTTTCGTGCTAAGTCTGAATTGGGTTACCAAATTTTTCTAATACATCTGGTTTTTGAGGAAATTTAGATCAAAATTAAGAAAATATCAACTTAAAATTTTTAATACTTTATATATATGGTGAAACTTTATATATATTTATATATAAGGATGAAATTGAGTTTGTTTTTTAATAGTATAATCATCACTAATAGTATAATCATCAGTTCAGCAATGAATTTCTTCATAGCTTTAACAAAAATTGTCACTGGAACTCGTCCTTTCAAACTTTTCATAGAATCTATAAAACAGGTTTCATTAAAGTCAATGTTTATGAAATGTTTGTAGAATTAATGAAAATCTTCATAAAACTTATAAATCATTCCGACAATGAAACTTTTATAGAATTTATGAAACAGTTTCATAAATTTTTTTTAATATTAAGAAGTTCCTTGAATTAATAAAACTCTTCATGAATGTCTTGAAAAATGCATTGGAACTAAGCCAATAAACCGCTTCATACCCAGCATACCATTATCGGAGCGCTCTTACATTTGAGCTCATATATGAGCGATTTTATGAGCTTCTGTGAGTGTTTCCTACGTGCATATTTCTGGGCTCATAAACGATCGATTTTATGACTTTCTATGAGTGTTTCTTGCGTGTAAATTTCTGAGCTCATAAACGGTAAATTTTATGAGTTTTTTATGCGTGGTTTCTGTGCGCATATTTCTGAGCTCATAAACGATAAATTTTATGTGCTTTTTATGAGTAATTTCTGCACGCTGACAGATAACGGTAAATTCCAGCTAAGCAGAAGAAAGAAGTTACACAAATTGATTCATTAGTGAATATTTTTGGAAGCGTAAAGACAAAATTGAGAGTTATTTTATAATAAATACAAAAATAATACATAATTAAAATAATGAAAAGAGCAAGCTTAAAAGAAAGCAAATTAATAATAAGTGAACTTCGTTCAAACAAATTAAGAAAAGAAAATCCAGCATGTAATATTAAAAATAATAAAAGGCTCAAAAATGTTATTTTATGCACTGGAATAAGAGCTCAAAATGCGTTTTAAAAAAAGAGTCAACTCTTTTATGCATAAAATTTAGAGCTCTTTCATGAGTGACCAGTTTAGTGGAAAAAGCCACTCAAAAATGAGCGTTTTATGACTGTTTATGATTATTTTATGAACTCATTATGAGCGTCAGCGCTCCGACAAAAGAGTCTTTATGAGCCCATTTAGAGCACATATGGTAAGCTGGGAAAATACTCTTTTATGCATAAAATTTAGAGCTCTTTCATGAGTGACCAGTTTAGTGGAAAAAGCCACTCAAGTATGAGCGTTTTATGACTGTTTATGATTATTTTATGAACTCATTATGAGCGTCAGCGTTCCGACAAAAGAGTCTTTATGAGCTCATTTAGAGCGCATATGGTATGCTGGGAATAAATCACGTTATACAATATGTTGAATCCTTGATAATTAAATCTTAAAACTAAAATTTGAAATATATGAAAATTAATGTAACTATGAAATTTTATGAAAAAATAAGTTTATGAAATGAGTTCATAGCTCTAAAGAAAATTTTCATTAAATTTATCTATACTAATACTAATATACTACCCAATGCGCACAAAAACGGATGCGGATCCGTTACGGACCCGTTCCGGATCCGTAATAGAGTTAAAAACCGGAATCAGTGTAATCGCGATTTGACAGTGTAATCGCTAATTGAGTTTTTTTTTTAAGAAAAGGTCATTGTGTGGACCCAGCAAAATCAGTTTTAAATAATTGAGTTTTTTTTTATGAAAAGGTCCTTGTGTGGACCCAGCAAAATGAATTTGTAATAACTTTTTTTTTTTTAAGTTATCTAACACAACTCCATTGAAATGATTTTTTTTTTTTTTTTTTTTTTAATAGGAGAAAAGCATTAAAAGCCAAATGTTTTTTTATGTTTTTAATGTATTTTACTTTTATATGTTAATTTTAAGTGAACTGACTGAATTGTTTTTACTTTACTATCAAATGACTGTGAATTTAATAATAATAATAAAAAAAAATTAAAACAAAAAATTCATCACAATATTAAATCTTTTTTATTAAAACCATGCAGTGGATTCCGTTTTATTAAAATACACGGGTCCGCAACGGATCCTAATATGATGTCCGTAACGAGTCCGTAACGGATCCAAAAAACGGACATAAAATCCGTTTTTGGATCCGTTTTTTCGAGAGGAATTTCTCCCGCTTGCGGATCCGTAACGGATCAGTAACGGATTCCGTTACGGATAGAAAATACGAAGATGCGGATCCGTTACGGATCCGAAACGGATCCGTTTGGCACACTGGGTAATTATTATTAATATTATAAAGAGGTAATGTTTGTATGTTTGTTTGTTTGTTTGTAGAAAGTAATCTCCGTAACTAATCATACGAGTTCTAATTTTTTTTTACCAATATTTAATTTGGTCCGCCAGGATGGACATAGGCTATATATCGTTCCGGAATTTTTTTTTTTTTAAAGTTATGAGCGGAAACATAAAAATAATATATATATAAAACAGGATGTGTGTATGTATGCAACGTATGTACTCCAAAACGGCTGGGCGGATTTTGATGAAATTTTTAGGGAGTCTTCAGAATATTCAGGCGGTTGACACTGTGAAGTCTGATTTTTGATTTTCTGTCTGTGGGTGGAGGGGCGTGGCAAAATCCAATTTTCATATTGTACCACCAATACATATATTTATTTTTTTTGCTTTTTTTATTTTTTTTTTTTTTTTTTTGAAAGCCGTTGTCATGTTTTTCAAAACGAGATATCAAACTCTTAAATCGGTTATGTAGTTCCGAAAATATTTACAAAAAACCTATGTTAATCTTCAAGCTATGTTACACGAAAACAGCAGCCTCATCCGTCTATTCAAAACAGCCCTAGACCAGATGCCGACAGATGATTATACGGTTGTGATAAGAGCTGACCAGACAGCGGCTGGTGAGCATGAGCGGCGCTTTAATGCACCGGTGATAGGTGACGTCGTAGTTGTTATGGCAGTTGTTTTCAGCTATTCATTTTATATACTTTAGCAAATAAAGGCGATAGAAGGACAAAGAGGCGTTGGGCTTCCCATGAAAGTACAAATTTAAAAATGATTTACTAATGTGCATTTATTTTTTTTTAATTATTTATTTGCGTAAAAGAAATTTCTTGAGTTAAAGAATTAATTACAATTAAAATTTGAAGGCAAAACAACGTTTGCCTGGTCCGCTACTAAGGAGATAATTTATGAAATCGAATGAATTTTTTTTATGAAACTAAGAAATTTTGTAAAAAAAAGTTTACAAAAAATTTCTTAAAATTTTTAAAATTCTTAATACAATTATGAAAATAATTATTTAAATTCATTGTGGTGTAATGGTTAGCGCGTTGGACTCTTACACAGATGGACACGGGTTCGATTCCCGATGACGGCAATACAATTTAGAAAAATAATATATATGAGTTTTCTATCCCTCATATGTATCGCAGCTCCCACCTTCGGTGTTCCCATAGCATTTAACCCCACCGAAGTAAAATAATGAATCAGGGCTATGAACGAAAAAATAATGAATCAGGGCTATGAACCAAAAAGAAGGCTATGAACCAAAAAGCTTCAATAAATTCGCCAACTCTACATCAGGTGGCGAGCAGCAACTGTTCTAAGATTTATCATCTCGCGCAATTACAGTGTTGCCATGTTTGAAGCCCTTCATCTTTCACCACCTTTCATTTATCCATTATCCAATTTCCAAAGAAAGCAACACATTAATAAGTAGAAAGAATTTCCTGAGTATTGCTTCTCTTTAAAAAAAAAAAAAAATTCTTCATTGTATCTACGAAAAAAATTCTATGAAATTGTTTCATTAATATCATGAAGGATAAGTCGTTCAGTGTACTGGCTATTACACAAACAGCCATCATGTAGAAATTGTCAAATTTTTTTGAGTGTAGCCTAGATGTGCGTTAAAAACAAAACGGTAGTAGAAATAAACTTATTTGCATACCTTAAATCCAGAATTTGTCGATGAATCTATATCATCCGCTTGAGAATGATAAGTTAAATCATCTGATAACTCCGATTGATTAGCCAATGCTGGTTCTGTATATTCTGCATTATACGAGCCATCACTATTAACCACGGGATGCGATTGACCAACAGCTAATAATACACTTAAACAAATAAACGATTTTGCAATAGAATAATTAAATTTCATTATGAAGATTTCGCGAGACAAAAACCGTTAATGTATAAAACGAACTCAAATACACAACTAGCACGACTTGACTAAATGACTGAATTAAAGTACGGTTGACGATTTGAATGAATTCAAGCCATAGATGTGAGCGTCTGGCAAAAGAAAATTTTGTAAAATATTACAAAAAGTTTTGTAAATAAAACCAAAGCTTTCATGCGTACCTGACTAAATGCCTGTTTGAGTTAAAGCCGCACTCATGTTGTTATGTCCATGGCCATAATAATTGATATTAACTCTTAAAAAAAGCAGATATGGGGCATATAAAACCAGATGTAATATATTGTCATCATACACACATTATGCATTCACTTATAGGAAGGAAGTAAGTAATGACTTAATTTAATACAATTTATTTCAAATTGTCTACTTATGATTGCGCTCCACTAGCCAATATAAGAAAATCAAAAAAAAATATTAATTGGATCAAACAAGGAAAATTTAAAGAAGTGTTAATTGACAATTTTTTGAACATGTTTTTTCGCCATTAAGTTAAAATACTCACATACTACCTCAAAACACAACTAAACGAGTCGAAACTTGCATTTATGTTGTTGTGTAATAATCTTGTTTGTTTGTTTAACTGAAATGGATGAGATGTTGGCCAAAATTATTTGGCCTATTGACTGATATACTGTTAAATAACTGAGAGTTTGAAAAGCTTTTTTTTTTAAAAGAAACAGCTTTTAAAGCCAAATGCTAACAACACCGCACGACGCAGAAAAAATTAATAAATATCTGAACATTAATCTATATCTATACTAATATTATAAAGAGGTAATGTTTGTATGTTTGTTTGTTTGTTTGTAGAAAGTAATCTCCGTAACTAATCATACGATTTCTAAATTTTTTTTACCAATATTTAATTTGGTCCTCCAGGATGGACATAGGCTATATATCGATCCGAAATTTTTTTTTTTTTTAAAGTTATGAGCGGAAACATAAAAATAATCTATATATATAAAATACAATGTTTGTATGTTTGTCCTCTATAGAGTCTAAAACTATCCAACCGATTTGGCCCAAACCGGTTTCATTTGAAAGGTTATAGTCCAAATTAGATTTTCGGCTATATATATTTCAAGTGGGCGTGGCACCTCCCACATAAATTGAATAACATCATATATCTTGACTATTGTGATAGCAAGAGTTTTGAAACATTGCAGTATCCCATATGTTATTGATTTGAATAATCAGGAAAAAATGGACGGGATCGGACCAGTGGGAGTGGCAGCTCCCATACAAAGTAAATATTTAATATCATATATCTACAGTACTATAATAGCCATAGTCTTAGAAATTTGTGCACGTTGATTATTTGTTAATGTGAATAGTCATGGGAAAAATGGGCGTGATCTGTGGGCGTGTCAGCTCCCATACAAAGTAAATATTTAATATCATATATCTACAGTTCTATAATAGCCACTTAGAAATTTGTGCACGTTGATTATATTATGAATAGTCATGGGAAAATTGGGCGGGATCATACCAGTGGGCGTGACAGCTCACATACAAAATGATTATTTATACAAAATTAATATTAATATTAAATATCTAGGGTTCTATATTAGCTATATAGCCTTCAAATTTTGTACGAGTCCATCAATTACAAATATTAGTAGTCGAACTGAAAATGGGCGGAATGGGATAAATGGGCGTGGTACCAAAAGCAAAAAACAAATACGCATTAAAATAAATTATCACATTCAAGACTTTTTGCAAGCTTATTTAATAATGTTGTTCAAAAATTGTTTTAGCGTTCCTCATAGTCCTAGAATAAATAAAAAAGGTAAAGAAGTAAACAATAAATTTTATGATATGGTTTTATGTAAAAATTCATGTTTAACAGGTACACTTAACATAAAAAATATATTATTATTATATTATTATATGCGTAAAAGAAATTTCTCGATTTAAAGAATTAATTACAATTAAAATTTGAAGGCAAAACAACGTTTGCCTGGTCTGCTAGTTATATATATTTCGGAAATGTTAATTTCAATGGTAGACTTAATTTTTTGATCAATGGTAGAAATTTCGAGAAAAAATTCTTTAAAGTTTGGCGGTTTTGCATTTAGTTTTTTGCATTTAAAATTTTTTGAAAGCAATCGATTTGCTTTTGTTTTCATGGAATTAAATAACAAAGAATTGTGGCTCATTGAGTGAATGAAATTTTTAATAAATAAAATTATATTTTTCATAAATAAATAATAAATTTTTCGAGTGTAATTTTAGACCACTACAAGAAAGAGCTTCAAGCTTAAAATACCAATCGTTTGAGTGCTTATTGTTAATAATGCACATATTTGAACCCGCCTGCTTCAAAACTTTAAAAACTAATGAAATTGTACGTTGTTTTCTTAGGGCGGGTAACTGATCTTAAAAATAGTCAGAGTTAAACGTTAAAGCCTGTATGACACCTGCTTTTTTGCAGGTTTTTCTATAAAATGCTTTAAAAAGTAAAACAGAATGTCAAAAAATTTTATGTTTTTTTTATAGAAAAACCCTGGTAAATTTGCTGGCAAAAAGCAGTTTTCATACAGGCTTAACCACAAATATTTTCAGATTATATATACTAGGGTATTCAATCGGTTAACCGTTACTCGATTAATCGATGAATTTTAATCAAACAACTGTTCGAGTAAATGAAAATGGCCAATTTCGAGTAACGAATAACTCGAACAATTTTGGTCGATTAATCGAGTTAACCGAGTAAATAAAAATATGTTCTATTTCAGTTTATATTTCACTAAAAAAACTTAAATTGGTTCGTATTTTTTAAAAATAATTTTATTTTAAAAGTTTGTTATAATTTTTATTTAAAATAAAAATTATGTTTTTTTCGACCTTTAATTGTGCAATGGAAATGAAAATTATTCAAGTTCGAGGCCATACTCTATATTTCTTCATTAGGATATTGTCCTAACAAATAATCTATAGAGTTTTTTGTTTTCAAATTTATTATTTGACCCTTTCAGGAATGTGTTGATAGATCTATTTCGAAAAAAACATAATTTTTATTTTTAATAAAAATTATAACAAACTTGTATAAAAGGCAGAGTACCGCCAAGTTTACTTCCCCTGTTTTGCTTACAAACTAAACAAAATATAAAAAGGAGAGAGAAACAAAAAAACGTGTATTGAATATCCACCAGAGGTGGATCTTGCACATCAAACAAGTTTTCAATTTATTTTTTGATCAATGGTTATAATCTTTAACTTCAAACTCATATGTATATTAGTTCTCATGTAGTGAGTAAACTAGTTCATATGTATGTTTGATGTTTGGCATGGGATTGTTACCGCTTTCAAAACGTGTTCTGATGATGGGAACCTAGAAAATTCCCGAAATAGATCTATCAACACATTCTATTCAAATAATAAATTTGAAAACAAAAAACTCTATAGATTATTTGTTAGGATAATATCCTAATGAAGAAATATAGAGTATGGCCTTGAACTTGAATAATTTTCATTTTCATTTTATTTTAAATCGAAAACTTATTTTGGGGTTCAATGTGAACGTAGTATAAAATATAGAGCAATGTGTCACTTACCGTGTTAATTTACATATTAAACTATTACATACATATATGTGTAGTAGGGCTAAAACTTTTTTACGTGGCACCACGATATAGGCAATACTGTACTGATAAACAATATTTTTTTTTTTTTTTTTTGTAACTTTGGAGAAGACCGATGTCAAAAATATTAAATTTTTAACAATTTCTAAAGATATTTTCAAAATATCCTTGAACAATTACAGACATTATTATACTCAAATATATGCTCGGAAATATAAAAAATGTAAGACCAAAAGTTAAGATTTGCATAAATTAAGCGAAATGTTAAAGTAAATAACTATTCAACAAAAAATAAAAATCGCACATCTTTTAGTTTGTGTTAACCTTTTTGAAGGATTTGAATTGTACTTAACTTATCATAATTTACAGCTAGAATTGGACCATTGACTCTTTTCTTCAATTCGGATCTATTCGAACTTAATTAAATAAATTAATAGTTAATGTAATTTATATGATTTATACCAGGAGTGCCCAAAAGTTCCTTATGGAAGAGCAAACACCAATACATTTAAAGAAAAACTAATTTTATTCAATATTTCGCGCTCTATATGTGTATTAAAACACACAGCCTATAGCTAAGTGTTTTTACAAAAACAAATGAGCACCAAGCGCATAGGCCTTGGGTTCCCCTGATTTATACTCTTTATTTTTCCTCTATATTATTCCTCTATTATTATAATATATTATTCCCCTATTATTCTATTATTCCTCTATATGATTTTTGATATTTGCAAAAAATTCTAAAAGTTATATCTGTAATGTCTTCTTAAAGTCGAACTTTATAAAAACGACAGAAAATAATTTTAAACCACTCAGTTTTATTTTGTTTTAGAATATTTATTTAATTTTAAATTAATTTTCCAATCTTATTTATTTTTTTTTTTGATAAAATACATTTCGGAACTCCCGAATTTGTAATTATTTTGTGTTTTATTATGAATTTTTAAAGAAAAATTAATTAAATAAAACTATTGAAATTATTCGAGTTACTCGAGTAATTTTAAAATCTTACTCGCTTAATCGAGTAAGTTAAAAACCTCAAAATCGAGTTACTCGTTTACTCGAACAAAACCAAGCCCGAGTAATTTGAATACCCTATATATATACCTTATTCAACCAATTCTTTCATTTAATTTTTTATCAACATAATATATCATTTAAAGCTAATTATAAGAAAATACTTACAAGTATTTCTTGTACTACGTTCATATTAAATGAAAATTCATATTTTCGGGTTGAATATAAATGTCATATTAGAATGGTTTTGGTCCACTTCTACAATTCAAATATTTGTTTAAAGTACAGCAAGTTAATCTCAATACAGAAATTTGAAATTTCAAATATATTAAATTTAAAAAAAAATTAAATTGTACCACGGTACCAATGAAGGTCAAAATGTACCAAAAAAAATTACAACTGTTATACCTCGATCCAGCTCGTTTACAAAAACTCGTTCTCTTGGGTTTTATATGTGAAGATTACATAGTTTGGGAATGGGGCTTTTCTTTTGAAATCAAAGCAAATTGCAAATTGGATTGAATCAGCACATGCCGACTATTGAAAAATGTATGCCGACCAATGGCGTACCCAGGATTTTGTTTTGGAGGTGACCCAATATATACTTTGTATACAAACTTCAGATATTTTAAAGTATCGAAACTTAACTTTCTCTACATATTGTCACCTAAAACACATTTTATTTTTTTTTTACAAACAAAAAACATTCTAAACTAAAAACTACTTAATGTTCAAAACAAACTGGTGCGTTTACGAGTCGTTTTTGTTCTGAATCCAACTTCGTCTACTTACCGTTTTCTTT
This sequence comes from Delia radicum, assembly GCA_021234595.1. Lineage (NCBI taxonomy): Eukaryota > Metazoa > Arthropoda > Insecta > Diptera > Anthomyiidae > Delia > Delia radicum. The sequence continues at coordinate 214,828,320 of CM037852.1, forward strand.
ATCCGTATACTGACCAGAAAACGGATTTTCAGGAAAATCGAAATTGATCCGAATCCGTTGAGAATCCGTCAATGCCGTTTACGTACCGGCATGCTGTATAAAAAAAATTACCAATACGTTTATCTGGTTCGTATTCAATCTGTCATTTCTAACAAAAAACGGGATCGTATGTTTGCCAAAAATATGTTTGTTTTTACATTAAACTGTATTATGACTTTTTGAGGGTGATTCAGTCACGACCGCCGAATTTCACCAGCGTATTCCTTGGCTTATTTCATGAAAATATGTCCACTACGATCACCCCCGAAACTGTTCGGATTGGTGGTCGGAGGGTAGTAGGGTGAAATTGCTAACTTCTGAACCAGTGGTCGGGCTTGTTGGAAAGGTCTTTGGGAGACCTTTCAGAACTATTAAAAAAAATTAAAAAAGTGAAATCGCCGGGATACAGAGCTCTTAAAAAAAATGGAAAAAAAGACATAAGAACGTGCACATAACCTCAAGACAGATGGCAGGTAACTGATGCCCTACCTCTTACCTTTCCAAAATGCCCTAAACGAAGCCCAGAGGTCTTACCGTTCCAAAGTTATGACCATTTGACTGAAATGCAAACATTTTTGTTTAGGTTTTTGGAAGCGAAATAACTGCACACATTCATTTGTTTTTGTAATTTTATAATTTGTATATTTATTTTAACGTTAAAAAATCTTAATTTTACAAGGCTAAAAATTAACCAAAAAAAAAAAATAATGCACAATAAGAACAAAGAAAATAAACGATGGTGGCCAAAATAGGTAAATTAACAATGCTTTAAGTTAGCTTTCGTTTTGAGACCAATTAATTGGCTGCATTTTTATTTTGGTTTTTAAAAATCTGGATTGTAAATAAATTTTCAAATTAAAATTAAAATTAAAATATTGCTATAATTATTTTCGTTTATTTAACCTTATTTCTTATTTTTGAATTTTTTTTAATTATTTGAGCTAAGGTTTGTTTTTTTTATATAACAGTTTTTATATATATGTTGACGACATATTTTGTGTTATTTCTGAGAATGCAATAGATAATATGTTGGTTGCATTAAATGAATTTAATACGGATATTAAATTTACCATGGAAAAGGAACGCGACTCAAGACTTTCTTATTTAGATACTTTGGTAGTTAGAAGAGGTAACAATTTGATAATGGATTGGTATCAAAAACTAACCGCATCAGGTAGAATTATTCATTTTTATTCAAAAAAATAGGAGAATAATCAGTAATACTGCAAAGAATTTAATAGAAAGGGTTTTAACTATTAGTGACAGAGAATTTCACATGAAGAATGAGGTAATTATTAAGAATTTATTAATGGATAATGATTTTCCAATAAAATTAATCTGTTCATTAATAAATCAGTATAAATTTAGAAGAAATAACAGCACAAATAACTTGAATGAACAGAGAATTTACAAGTCTATGATTTATGTACCGGGATTATCAGAATGTTTAGAAAGATCGAATATCATCGATACTAATAGATATAGAATAGCTTTTAAATCATTCAATACAGTTAATAAATTATATAATAGGACAAAGGATAGAATACAGAAATTAGACATGGCAAATATAGTGTATAAAATACCATGTAGTGGAAATACTGCAGAGAATTGTGATAAAGTATATATAGGTACAACGAAAAATAAATTGAGAACTAGATTAGCTGGACATAGATCAGATCAGAAATATAGGAATATTAATTCACAAAAAACAGCATTATCTTCTCATTGTTCAAGATATAATCACTATCCAGACTTTGAAAATGTTTCAATTTTAAATACAGAACAAAATTACAAACGTCGTTATTTATTAGAAATGTTACAGATAATTAATACACCACTAACAAATAGAATTAATTTTAAGATAGATGTTGAAAATTTAGCTCAGAATTATAAATATTTATTACAAAAGAAATAACACATACTACATTAATTTATAACAAATTTTACATAATAGATTTTTTAAGTGTTAATTATTTATATTTTTTGTTTTAGAAATATTTGTCAAGTATTTTAAATATGTTTTCAAACTTTCAAAAAATTTTTCAAACTTTAAAATTTTTTGAAAATTTATTAATTTATTAATTTTCCTGAAGATGCTACACAAAGGAGTAGCGAAATATCGAAAATAAAAAACTGTTATATAAAAAAAAACAAACATTAGCTCAAATAATTAAAAAAAATTCAAAAATATTGCTATAAATTATAAAAGAGAGCAAAACTCTCAATTTTGTTCCTCGGCAATAGGAGGATTATTAATTGTTTGCACTTTGAGGCGCATTTTTAAAGATACAAACCCATAGTAACTTCCTCATAATGGAAACTCACGACCGGAAAACTTTTAGCTAAGAATTTTTTTAAAATTTCCGTTGACTGTTATTAGGTGGCTTTTCATTACATCACATTGCTTTTTAATATATTAATAACAAAATATATTATAAACAAATTTAGAAAATAACACAATTATCTTTGTAGTTTGATAACAAAACAAACTCAATAAATGAAAATCGACAAAGACCGTATTTAACGGAACGGAAACGGAAGTAAAACGTATTGATTTCTGAAATCAGATTAGACTGTACGTTAATGATCCGTTTACGGAAAGGCTTTGACGGCTACATATTTTACGGATGTAAACGTAAAAGCCAGATTGCTGACTCCGTACGTGTCGGAGAGTAAGTAAAAATGTTTATTGGGTGTAGTATACAAATTTTTGAATCAAAACTAAGATAGAATTGTTTCTTAAAAAAATTCATAGAGAAACTGGTGTTTTTAAGTAATGTTAGTAACGGCGTTTTGCAATCGATTTTTCTGAATGTAAAATGCCGTAACTATAATACAAAAATTTATGCATAGACCAAAACAAAAATTTTAGATAAAAATTACTGATTTTTCATAATAATTACAAAAGTTTTAGGTCAACTATATAGGAAAAAGTCCCATTCCGAGACTTTATCCTATACGAAAGCCCTCAGATTCTGAGATCTTTTTCCTATAGAAAATCTATCAGATTCAGAGCACTTTTTTCTATAGAAAAATTTTCAGATTCTGAAGACTTTTTCCTATAGAAAAACCCTTAGATTTTGAGGACCTTTTCCTATAGAGAAACCCGGATTCCAGGGACTTTTTGCTAAAGAAACAAACTCAGATTCTTATTACATTTTGCTATAGAAATTCTGAGGACTTTTTTCTATTTTTAAACATTGTACACATGTAGTGTGTGTGTGTGTGTGTACATTTTGCAGAAAAAACGAAAAAACAAAAAACTGAAATAATTTCAAATAATTTCAAAAAATTGAACATAACTTCTATTTTTACTGATCTGTAGTTAAAATTTGAACATTTATTTTTAACTTACTACTCATTTGTTCTCATGGATTCGTTAGTTATTTAAACAATATTTAAAAATAAATAACAAGATACATTTGATTTAAATGAAAAATAAGTAAACCGGATTTATCATTTATGTTAAATTACATTTTCAGTATATTTAAACTACAAACTATTTTGAGTGTATACATTCATAAAAACAACTACATAAATATTACAAAAAAAACAACAACAATATGTTGATGTTGTCTTGTTTTTCAATTAAATGCTTTTGAGAGATACGATAGTATACAAAATGTTGCAAAGTTGAGCAAATATTTAATTGATTTAATTAATTTTTAATTGACAGCTTTTGACATTTTCAACAAATCGTTTTAATTGAAAAAAGTAGGGAAATAGGTTTTTCTGTGTAACATAATTTCTTTGCTGTTAGTCCAAATGGTATTAGGTCAAAAAATGCATTTTGAGCTTTTGATTTGGTTTACCTCAATTGTTTTGTTTGGTATCAATAACTTAAGTCTAGCACAACATCTTCCCATCGTTATCATTTGCTCTTTAGGCGATAAGTCAGAAAAATGCATATTTTGTATGGTATTAACGAAAAACTCCAGTTTCTAATTCAAGACCTTTTTGCCTAACTTCAAAGATTAAATGTTTACAATATATACATTCCGATTTAATGACTTTAAGAGGCAATTCACCCTATTCTGTTCATCCATATCTACTATTTCCCAGTATTGGTGATACGATTTTGTAAAAGTTTTTTGAGTGTATAAATAAGGCATTTGAAATGCTTACCAATAGATGATAGAGTTGCCATATTGTAAAATATAATACGTCTTAATTTAATTTAAAACACCCGTTATTCCAATTCCAATTTCTATTTATTATTTATATTTCTTTACGAATTTATCAAAATATCCCATTTTTAAATATTTACTCGCTAATGTTTCGCATGCAAAAGCTTATGCTTGAAGAATATCGTGAAATCTATGAACCTGTGATAGTGGAGAATCCTTTTACCCAAGTTTCAGAAAGTGGAGAGGGTTTAAGACAATATCATATAGGTTGGCAATAAAACTACAAAAAAATGTTACTTTTATTAATAATAATATGAAATATTTGGGAATATATACTCCCCAGCACTAACCCGTTCAAAAATATTATTTGGATGTGATGATTTCGATAATACGGATTTGGATGATTTTTATTGCAAAGAACTTGACCCGGAAATTGAAACATTTCGTTTGGTTAGTCTAATGCCACTGCAATTTATTAAATTGAATTTCTATCGCAAACGGGAAAGAAATATTATGCGAATTAGAATATGTGGAGAAGAGGATACACCAATGTTGTTTGAATTTGGTGGACATTTGTATAAAAGTGTAAGTAAAAGAATTGTGATATAAAAACAAAACGGTTTTTTGAAAACAGGAAATCAATGCAAAATACTTTGTAACCCGGTTACCGATTTTGGTTAAAATTAAATTCGTAAATAAAGAAAGGTTTTTGCTTTTTCCCGGATATATTGTATATATATATTATGTCCTGTGGTTCCTATTGGGAACAAAGGGCCACAATATATTGTATAGTCATTAAACTTTTATTTCATTTTCCAGCTTTTCTGGAACACTTGGCGTGAACGTGTATCAACAATACGACTTTTGCATCCAAATCTTTTTCACATAACTGGCGCATCTCCTTTTTCAAGTACAGATGTATTATCCGAAGAGCATATTTGTCATGCTATAGTGCACAAAAGCGGCAGTTATAAATGTTCGTATTATTCCAACAGCTGCAGTTTAAAAAGTCAATAATTTAATTTATCACTTGATACTTAACCTAAGGCAGGCGCGGATCCAGGGGGAGAGAAAATGTGACATTTCCTCCACCAAAATAAAAATTTTCAATACAAAAAACTTAAAAAAAGAGTAGAAAATGTATAAAAAAAAAAATACTCTTAACTTCCATCCCCAAAATCTTTTCTTGGATCCGCTTAAGGTTTGTATGTAATTAAAAAGCCGTAACATTAAATATTTATTTCTTATTTTACGAATTAAAACTAAATGGAATTTTATTTCAAAATTATACAATTTGAGAGATTTTATTGCACATAAACCTAATACTATGTTTCCACTGACGTGTTGTGAGCAAAACATGTGTTTTGGTGAAAATAATACATGGGAAAACATGTACAAAACTTGTTTTATTTCAAAACACTTCCAAAACACGTTCAGTGAAAATGTAGTATAAAACGTATATCTTATACAACTTATTTCTAAAAAAAATGTTTAACAAATAATATTGTATATTCATGTTTGAACTTGAAGAAATATATAAAACTATTAAATAATTTTAATTACAATATAATACAATGCAATAGGTGTAAATAAAAAAGATTCATTGTGACAATTATTTTTTTTCAAAATTTAAGACCTTGAAGAATGCTTAATTCAAGAGTTTTCAGAAAATTTAAAAGAAATTTATCCAATTTAAATTTTGCTTTAACAAACCGTCCACAAAATCTAATTCAAAATTAATCAATTCGTATCTATTGGGGCTATTCTACTAAACTTGTCATCTATAACAACATTTTCAGAGGTCTTAGAAGCACTGTACACCGTGTATTGAATAAAACTAGTTTTAATCACAACAAAACTCGACCTGACGATAGATCAGTGCGCTAAAGCGCTCTGTCTAATGTGTAGTGCAAGTGCATGTGGCATTAGAAATCAGTTTATCTATACCACGGTCAGTGATTGCACAGAAAATTTCATATAGACGCAATCGAACAAATAAAAACATAACAAATATTACATTATTCAAATAAAAAACAGAGTCACTGACGAAGGTTCAATACCAGAAACTGCGCTGTCTGATTCAGAAAATTGAAAATTTACAATGTAGTTATGATTTTTAGAAAATACACTCATTCTTCTCTACCACGCCTTTCACAAATTTTTTAAATTTGTTAAATTTTTGTTCTTGCAGTCGTAAATTGTATAAAACCGCAGTTACAATTAAAATATGTTTACATAATTCCTAGTCAACAAATTTCTGAGCATTTGTGATAATTTGCGCTCAAATTTGGGAGTCATAAATGAATCAAAATTGACTTTTATTGATGAGTTTAATTGAACATTTTTGAAAACTTAACTCAAACATTTTTTATAACTGGTTCAAAAGTTCTGAAGATTTTAATAATGCTTATATTTAGGTGTCTTTTATGAGTCATCGGCAAAGAAAATCGCAGTCATATAGCTATGATTTACCAGAAGGCTTGAATGATCTTATATATTATATATTGTACACTGAGATTTTTTAAATCGGGTAATGGGAAATTTAAAAAAGTATTTTTTTTCCTTTTTTACTTTTTTGTGAGATTATGTGTTCAAAATAATAAACCGATCGGCTAACTATTTCGCTTACAAATCGAATCTTAACAGAAAGTGAGTGATTCGGATTTTGTTTGCTATTTTAAGTATCCTAATTTCTTGGAGCAGACTTATATAAAAAAGACAAGGTATATGAAACTTGTTTTGTATCCTTCGTCAATAAAATAAAAAGTTTGCTTTTAAAAATAAACAAATTAGAAGCAAAAATGTGTGTTGAGATTATTCCGATAACACTCTTTTTTTCTTGTTTTCATTTACAACATTTTTGAATTTTTCTTAAAAATGTGGCAACATTAGTAAAAGAATTGAAATTTGCATTGGTCTTTTAATCTTAAACATTTAAAATTTTCAAAAACACCTGATCAAAATGGCAATGATCTTCCGGCCTGGTATTAATGAAATAAACACTAAGTCCAGCTGCAAAATAGCTTAATTGGGCACCTTAACCCTTAAACCACTGGGATATTTTAAATTTTCCTGTAATTGGATTTAAGTGATGACCGTCTGTAGACGGTCTTATTAAGGGCTAAGAACACACTGAAATAAAAAACACAAAAACGCATTCACAAGAACTTTTCCATAAAAAAATCAACAATTACTTAAAAATTTAGTTGGTAAAAGACCTAGGAGAGATGACCACACGAAAATATTGTACGAAGTAGGACTGCTTGATCATGGTAGTAGTCTCGAGGGAATATCGGATCATATGATATTGACCTTAGACTTCGGTGGAACACCTCCGGTGGACTTTCCGATTAGGGAGGTCTGGCGTGGATCCAATGTGCTGTTCGAGGGGTGGGCAGTATTCACGGACGGATCCAAAATGGACACGGGCACGGGTGCCGGTGTTTATATTGCTGGCACTGACGTGAAAAGATCATACAGACTCCCAGATGAGTGCAGTGTCTTCCAAGCGGAGATCCTGGCGACATGGAGGGCGACGGAAGTGATACTGGGACACATCGTTGGGGGATCTAGGGTGACAATCTATGTCGACAGTCAGGCGGCGCTCAAAGCACTGACAAACTACACGATGCGCTCGCGCCTGGTCGCACGATGTAGGTGTGCTCTGAGGGAGCTCATGGAGGCATTCACGGTGAGGCTGTGTTGGGTACCCGGACACTGCAAGGTGGATGGCAATGAGTTGGCGGACGAACTTGCGAGGGAGGGTTCAAATCTGGACTTGGCAGTAAGAGACGGGGGGGTAAAGCCCCCTTTATGTCACTACTTTGAGGTTATACGGAAGGGATTCCGCGAAACCGTTAACCAATCATGGAGGAACAGAATGGACTGCAGGGTGTCTAGGGCGTTATGGCCCGCTTTGGACGCAGGGGCAACCAAGGTTCTTCTGGGACTGGACAGGGAAGGTCTCAGGACCCTTACGGTATTCCTGACCGGTCATTGTACTGTCAGGGCTTTCACAAGCAGATGGGACAGGGACATACCGGATTTTTGCAGGCTGTGCGAGGACGTTGAGGAACTGGAGACGGTGGAGCATATAATGTGCCACTGTCCTAGGTTACAGGGTCTCAGACAGAAATGGCTAGGAGATAGATTTCACGACGAACTCGTGTGTGTCGCTGGATACAATCCAGTTGATTTGCTGAGATTTGTCAGGGAGATAGGACGGCTGTTTCTGGTTAGGGGACGTAAGGATCCGGTTTCTGGGGAGTAAATATATTTTCTACCTTTCTTTATATTTATCTTTCAAGCTATTTTTTCTGTCTATTTCTATTCTTTCTCCCGTTTTTTCTCTGAAGGGATTTACAATGGACCGTATTGGTCTCCGAGTGGAGTTGTGCCCTTGGGCGCATAACCCTTCCTAACCTAACCTATTTCAATGGAATATTCAGTTAAATTTTCAAAGAAATATATTTTTTAACTTTCTGTCTGTTATTCAATAAAGAAAATAAACAAGAAAAACGGACTTTCGGTAATATATAGTTAAAATATTCAGTTAAAATTTTTATTTAAAACAAAAAAGTTTAGAAATGTTTAGGTTAAGAAGAAGAATAAACGTTTTTCTCTAAAAATTATAAACACTACACACAGAGAAATAAAGTGCCAACCGAATTGAAAAGTGTTTTTTAATGGTAACAACTTAAAAATTCAGGTAGTACAACGATATTTACATTATATTTTGGATATTTTGGGGTATGTAACTAAAATTCTATTGAATTAACCGAATTTTGTTGGGAAAATTAATGTTCAGTAGTACAAACCGACTGAAATTCGTAAAAACCAAATTTGAGTCGTAGTAACCAAATTTCAGTTGGCAAATAGCTACATTTTTCTTCTGACTTTTTATGGACAGGCTCATCAGTGATTTTCCATTTAAATTTTATTATTTTTTGTGTCTTATAATTGTCAGATTGTCTATATATGATCAATTTTTCAACAACCTGCGGCTGTAAGAATCAAACCTGCGCTCATCTTACATTACAAACGTAACAATACCAAGTCATGACCGTTTAGTGATCACACCCAAGTATGGCCTCGAATCTAATGCAGCTAAATTGCAGTTTTCTTTCCTATTAGCTTTTTCTGTTATTGTATATTAAACTCAGAAATGACAACACTAACAACACAAATATTCTATTTTTAGATTTTTGCTTATTTTTCTAATCTCCTCCGTCTCTATTGTTATGTTATGTTGTTATTTTATATTGAGTATTGAAATAAACGAAAACAATCCATTGTTTTTATCGATTTTATCAATTCATTTTTCAACAGTTGAAAATAAACTAAAAAATACACTTGAAGGGCTTATTGTAAAAACTTGATAAGCCACATACTAATTTTTACTGGGTTTTGCCTTCAAAGTTTGGATTTAATACATAAAGTAACGACTTTTACAGGACTTTTATTCTCTAGATACTTGTATTAAGTGTACAAACAAAATTTTTATCAAACACTCATCAATAGGTGACTAGAAAACAAATAAAACCAGCAATAAAATATATGTGGCTTATCAAATTTTTACAATAAGCTCTTCAATTGTTTTAAACAAAAAGTAAGTAGTCCTGGGGCGTTATTATGTAATTCGATTTAAAAAGAAATTCGATTCGCACAGAATATTCACTTTGAAAATAAGGTAATGAAAAGTACTTTTTAATGGGTAAAAATTTCGAAAACGTGTAGACAATGATCTAGAAAATGCGAAAAGTAAAAAAATGTTGGACTTTGAAGTACGGATATCATCTTACAAATGTTTTAAAATTTCCGAAATTTAACCCCCCCCCCCCCCTGTTTTTAACTGATTTTCAGTTAATTTAATGTGAATATTCAGTAGTCTTTACGGAAAAAATATTGTGAGTGCATGAAAATAATTAATAAAATAAGTGACTAAAAATAGATACAAAAAAAATAGCTAAAACGAAAAATAAAGAGCCAAATCTTCCAGCTAGATGCAATCTAGCTATTTTGTTATAGCTAGATGGAAAAAAAATCGCTAGATCTAGCCGGAAAATAGCTAAAATGGCAACCTTGCCCAAAAGCCGCAGAAACCCTATTACCTTTTTAAATAGTGGAAAAGTTTAACGATTTTTTTCGCTAGATTAGCATAAAATTATAAAAAGCCATTTTTACAAGGTGTTTTTCCTCAAAAACATATTTAAGATGTTATAAACAGAATAGTTCAAAATTAAATTAATTAGTTAAAAATTGCGATTTACCTTCTCGACAAGGTTTTTATTCAAACTTTCCAAAAAAAAATTGATTTTCGTTGTATTAATTTCTGATTGTGTTATACTAACTTTGCCATTTTAATTGCATTTGAATTAAAAAAGATATTGTAGTGAGCTTTAGAATTTTCTATACATTTTTATTATTTCAGCGCACCTTAAGAACAACCGAACTCGGTATTAAGGATTTTAATGCATTCAAAGTTGATTATAAATAAAAAAAAAAAAGGAGAACTGACTTTATCTAATTTTGTTTTTTACGAAGGAGCTGGTCGAATACGTGGTGTAGTGCGCCATCACTAAATGAAAACAATTGGCATATTAGTTTGCTCTAAAACTTGATGTCAAATATTCAAGAAACCATGAATGAAAAACAGCTGTTCATGCGAAATGTGCCATTATGGGATTTGGTGTTTACATATGCCTAAACTGTGATTCAGATGATGACTAAAAATTAATCCATTCCATTTTAAAAATTAAAATTTGTAAATAATACATAAAATTTTTGAACTTTTTCTTAAATTTTCCAAATCAGGTGTTTTACTAGCATTTCTCTACATTTTCAGCAATTTTTTTAGGAGGTGGTAGCCTGCAAGCTTTTTTTTTTTGAAGGGGTCAATTTTAGTTACTTTTGAAAATTTGCAAAAAAAAATTATATTTTACAAATTCAAATTATTTCTAGTTCAGGATTGTAAATTGATATTTTATCTTGCCAACCTTTGAATGTGACAACAATACGTTGATTAAATAATGAATTATGGGCAAAAAAGCTGAGGGGTGGCAACCTACAAGTCTTTCGCCAATATTTTATTTTAAAATATATTTTTTATAAAGGGTGTTTTTTTATAAATGTATAGAAATTTGTAAACAAAGATGAATTTTTTAAATTGACATGAAATTTACTTTATTCGAAAGATAATCTTCTGGCATTATAATTTAAATATGACTTCTGGCATATGATCGCCACGGCTGGCTCGGACTTAGTCTAATCTGGAGGTCCAATTTTCGATGACTTTTTCCAACATTTGTGGCCGTATATTGGCAATAACGCGGCGAATGTTGTCCTCCAAGTGGTCCATCGTTTCGGACTTATCGGCGTAGACTAGCGACTTCACATATCCCCACAGAAAATAGTCCAGTGGCGTTAAATCGCATGATCTTAAAGGCAAATTCACGGGTACCAAAACGTGAAATCTTGTTTTGGGCTCGTATCTACGCCTTGCTAGGTGATCGTGTGGCTTCAATTGTTGCATGAGTTGGATTTTGTAAGCACGCAAACTAAGATCTTTTCGCAAAATCTTCCATAAAGTGGATGGACACATATCAAATTCCTGTGCACGATGGCGTATAGACTGTATGGGGTTTTCCTCTAGGCTACGCTTTACATTAGCAATGACTTCTTCTGTACGCACAGTACGACGTCTCTGTGGATGCATATTATCATTAATAGTAAACGTGGTTCGAAAACGTTCCATAGTTAATCGAATTAATTGCTCTGATGGACGATTATGTTGACCGTAAAATTCACGTAGTGCGCGATACGTATTTCGAACAGAACCATGATTTTCAAAATAAATTTGCACAATTTGGAAGCGTTGTTCAGGCGTCAGTCTATTCATGTTGAAATGCCAAACCTAACTAAACATAAATAACTTGACAGCTGACAAAATTTTCGCCAGTTAAAAAAAGTGTTGCCAACTTCAAGTTATATACTTGTATAAAAAACACCCTTTATTTAAATTTTTTTACAAAATACAACGAGTGTGCATATTGATGTAGCTTAAACACGATTTTAAATGCATAAACTTCCCGAGTCCTACTTATAATATTTTAATTAAATTTAAACCAAAAAAAATAAAACATTAAAAAATTTTTAATAAATTAACCGAAATTCAGAAATCACCAATGAAAATTCAGATAATTATAGAAAACTTCAAATGAGATTCAGAAAATGACTTAAACTTTAATTAAAAACAAAATAAATTCTAAACCAGAAAACATCAACTAAAATTTGGAAAAACGCATTTTAATTTTATTTGGTTCTTTCTGAATTTCGAATAGAATTTTTAAAATTTCAAATAAAATTTTCGTAATTTTAAATGAATCGAAATTTCTATTGATCTTTTCAAAAGTTCAACTCAAGTTTTTAAAATTTGAAATAGGGCCTTAATTTGAATTGAAATGTTTTTTTTTTCATTTTAAACGATATTTTCAGAATTATAATTGATATAAAATTAGTCTAAACTGGAAATTCATTATCAATATATTCTGAATAATATCAAAAGTTATAGTTTTAATATTTTTCAGAATTTATTCCGAAAACTTTTCATATTGCATTGGAATTAAACATTCATCAAAGTTGTCTTAGCCTAACCAAATTTAATAGATTTTTCCGTAGATTTACTATTGCCATTCGCACTGTTACGATTGCCATTTTTTAATATTCCCACTCCCGTTGTACCAACATTATTTGTACTATTCGGACGATTATTTGCTTTTGTTATTAATTCCGTCGTGTTCTTGTCATTTAATGAAGTTTTTTGTAATTTCTTTGCAATTTCCTCCACGGTGTAACCATTGTGACTATAATCCTCACTTTGATGTGAAGGCTGCAATTGTTGCTGCTGAGCCAAGGGACAATTACGTTGGTGTTCCAGATACGAGTTACCATTTGATTTTCTCAGATTAGATCTTGATAAAGTATTTTGTAATTCACTTTGTAGGCCTTCATTTGTGGGTGTAGTTTCACCGGAATCTTTTCCTCTTTTCTGTGTTCCTATAAAATCGAATTTTTCTGGTTCTCTCCGCAGAGCGTTATTGCGATATTCTCCTATAGTCACGGTACCCAATCTAAGGGTATGTCGATTTGTTTGTGCTGCATTATTATTGACATAAGATGTGGAGGTGTTGTGATTGGTGTTGGTAATTGTGCTAGATGGAATTTTACTAGTTCTACTATATAGAACTTCATTACTTTGAGAGCTATTCGACAATCTATGACAATTATGTTGCTCTTTTGCATAGGACTTAGTAGTAGGTGGTGATATTTGTTGCGCTGTTTTAGCTTTGTAAGTATTATTGACCATTTGTAGAGGCTAAAAATGTTAATATATATTTAATAAAGTGATAAGAAGTGTATAAGGTGTTGTATGATTAACCCAAATAAGCCCATAGTAACCATAATGTAATACAAAACCAGAATTGTGCTTAATAGTTTGTAGTTCGTAGAACTAGGTCGTTCTTTCAGTTCATATGTTTATTTGATACATGAACTAATAAATCTACAGTACAGTATTTGCGAAAATCAAAAATTAACGATTAAAATTTAACTATATAATTAGATAAGATTTAATTACACTCAGAGAACTTCTGCTTTAAAAATATGTAGTTGTTTGGATTGTAATACAGTTTCTTTATTTTTAATGTAAGTGTCAACCATTTGTAGAACAAATTTAATTTTTTACTAACCTTGTAGTTCATTAAAAAACCAAACCACATCAAATGACTGTTTTATGATTTTACATTAATTTTTTACAGTCGTTTTTTGTTATTTAAAAAAATACAAAAAGTAAATGTTTGCTTGTTTTTTACTAACATATGTGGTTAATTTTTACTACAATTGTTAGTAATTTTTTGAACAGTAAAACACAAATGACAATGTTAGTTGAATTTAATGAAATGTTATTCGTCCTTTCTTCAAGTGAAATTTTATTTGTTTTTGACTACAATTGCTGCCGTCTCTACCTACATAATCACCCCTATCGTGAATATTTTTTCTCTGGAATTGTTTTCCCTTTTCACTCGATTTCAATAGTGAATAAAAGTTCCCTCGAAATTTGTTCCCTTTGTCTAATCATTCACTCGTGAATAGCATAATACAATTTCAGGGGAAATTCACGATACCAATTTTCACTTGAGAGAGAATGAAAATTACATGGGAACAAACATTTCCCTTTTTATTCACGATAGAGGTGACTAACCTTAGTGTAGATCTGGTGCCAGTTATGATAATATATGGCATTTGTGCACAGATATAATCAGATCTAATAACAGATCTGTTTATATCTGAAGGTATCTGGAAAATTGGATAATTTTCGTGTCCAGATTTGAGCAGATCTTGTCTTCTTGGATCATATCTCGTGCCTGAACTGTTCATATCATAGTTCCCTTGTCCAGATCTGGTACCAGATCTAAGCCCTTTCAAAGGCATCAAAATAAAAATGTAAATACATTTTTTTAAGTCATAAACTTCAAATTTTCTTTTAAATTTTTATTGTGTTTTAAAATTTTATTATTGAAAATTTTGAAAATCTTAAGGTACGTTCAGATTAGTCAAATATTTGACAAAAAACATGAAATATTTCTTTGCCGTAATCTGAACACAAAATATTTTTGTGTGTCAAACAGCAAATCAGCTGATTTAGGTCAAACAAAATTATGACCAAAATCAGTCAAATTATTATGAATATTTGACAAACTTAACCATAGTGTGAACACTAGGAATCAAATATTTTCTTCTGATTTGAGCAAATATTTATTTGATCTTACAAAAAAAATGTAAGAACAAACAATGGCAAATAACAGGTGAAATCGTCTTGGTTTATTAAGGTTTGCAAAAATTTTGTCCGTTTTGCGATATCATGCTTAGTTTTCGAGATACAAGCCATTTTTCAAAATGGCGATATTTCAAAAATGTCCAGTATCTCCAAAACTAAGCGAGATAGACCAAAACGGACAAAATTTTTGCTCCACAGGAGTATTAATATACCCTTATAACATAAATAGGCTAGGTCCGAGAGAGATCCCGAGTGATCAATTTTTTAAAAAACAGTTAGTTTTTCCATTAAATAAATTTATGTTTTTTTACACTTTGATTAAATAAATATTTAATATAAATATTTGTTTCAATCTGAACGCTCGACAAATATTTTTTCGTTTATTTTATTTGACACTATTTGAGAGCTGTTTTGAACAAACAAAAACCATCAAATAGTTGATCATAGTTTGAACATAAAATAAAATATTTTTTATTTGACACAATTGGAAGCAAATATGTAAACAAATATTTTGTTCAAATATTTGATTAATGTGAACGTACCTTTAGAAAAACTTGAAAATGTTTCATTATATTTTTGGTTTTTACAATAAATTGTTCTTGTAATGTGAAAATATGCCGTTTTTTTTTGGAAAATAGAAAGAAGGACAAATAAAATAAAAACATATAGTTTTAAGAAATTTTATTTAACAATGATAGTTTTTTTTTGTAGATCCATCCATATTGTACATATTCAAATGCAAGAAAATAAATTGATATTTCGTATCATTCTATGCCCGTATCTGATCACACGAAACAGACAAAAACAGCGGTTGCTCGGCGGATTAATCAAGATTTATAACAATATTTATAACAAAATTTTGACATGAACCCGGCCGCCATAGCCGAAGCATCTAAAGATGTGGGTTTGTTTCACCTGGTCTTAGTTATCCATTTATTTGCCCCAAGCTTTTGAAAAACGTATTAAAATATGCGTTTTTTAATAATTTAACTAGAAAATTTAAAAATTATTGAACCCCTCCAGATCTAAAAATATTAGATCTTCTTAGATTTGATAAGATTTAATTAGATATTAAATATGTTGCCATTCTTGTGATCTAATTAGATCTGATCATATATGCTATGAGATCTATTTAGACCTGGTAGAACAGCTCTAACTAGATCTGGTCAAATCAGATTTTTATCACTCGGGTAGTGAACAGTTAAACCTTATATTCTCTTATATTAATTGCACAAACTAGTTCAATAAATGCAATTGAACAAAGCAGTTTTTAAAATGTTTCTTATTTAAAACAACAGCCAAAGAGTCATACTTTAATACAGTCTTTAAATAGGTTTTGTATTTTGTTACATCAAGAAGATATCCCCTTTGGAAAGTTAGTGTTCCAAAAATCACGCTGGGCGAATGTGGGTTAATTCATAATCTATACTTACTGGTGGTTCTGGTATATGATTACCACATGTATCAAGTAGTGATTGTCTATTATCAACGGTATCAATATTTTGTGTCCCTTGTTTTGTGTAATGTTTAGGACCCTTAGATCTACATGTTCCTGCATCATCTAAAATTGTAGTATGCATTAAGGCTTCTTGGCGTTCCTGTTGGAAGAAACAAACAAATTGGCTAAATTTAAATATTTGCTAAAATATAAATTGTACCCTGATTACTGAATGTCCAGTTAAAATTTAACAAACAGATAAATAGAAATTTTATATGGGAAACAACGACAAATGTATCAGTTAAAGTCGCTGTTAGTAGCTAAAGGGACATTGTGAAAATGAGGCTTAAAATCATAAGTCAATAAATACATTTAAATCAATTATTTTAAAGAAAAGTGGTAAAGTGAATGGATTGAAATAGTAGATTTGAAGAGCTTATTGTAAAAGCTTGATCAGCCATATCTAGTCATATTTTAATGAATATTTTATAAAAGTCTAGCTTACACATTCATAATTATCTAGAGGACAAAAGTCCTGTAAAAGTTCTACTTTCTACATTAGGGTTAGGTTAGGTTAGGTCGAAAAGGGGATTCGGAGAAGGGAAAATACTTCCCTAATCCGACTCAAATCCCTGAGGACTTACACTTAAGCTAGAATGTCGGCTTGTTATGTGCTCTAAACAATCGGTCCTATGTCACATTCCTCAACTTCTTCCATCCTATGCCCCTAAGATCCCCCAATGTGGATATTGGGTCACTGGATAGTATTTCGATCCGGATCCCGGCAAATGGCTGGCATTCACAGAGATAGTGTTCCAAGGTCTCCTCATCCTCCCCACAGGCCTGTTAAATCAAAACTCTTAAGGCAAAAACTAGCAATTAAAATGTGGCTTATCAAGTTTTTACAATAAGCCCTTCATTTGATGATATGAAAACATGTCTGAAATTTACGGAATTCCAATTTATTTGTAGTGGGAGTTAAAGTTATTCAAAAAAAAATATTTACCCATATAGCCTATAGTGTACAGTGGGATATATTACACAATTTTTGGAAACAATTTGGCAATTTCTTACTCAGTAGTATGATTGCAATTTGGAACAGGCATAAGTGATGTAATATCGAGCTTAAGTTTTGATTTTTAACATTCCAGACCCCCGGGGGCGGCAATATTACCACCCAAAATAAGGAACATTTTGCATATACGATTTTGAGTGCTACACATTTTTTTGTTTCTAATCCGATTTTCAAACTAGCAAGGGAGGTGTTCCGACCCGTACCGACAGATCTTATCGAGCTTCGTATATGTTGTAGAAGATCGAAATTTAAGGGAGCCGTGTTTTTTTTCAGCTGCCCAATCTCATGTTTTTTCCAAGTGGGGTCAAACATAACCCCATTTTACGTTTTTTTTTCGTTTATTTCGTTATATTTAAAGTAAATATAGACAAATTTGGAATCAAATAAAAGGTATTTGAAGACACTTTCACTGGTGTACAAATTATGGCCAAAGACATTCGAGTATTTTTGTTATTAAAAAATGTGTTTTGGCTAATATTAAATCTGGCGTTTTATTAAGGAATTTTAGTTGTATTAAGCTAAAAATAATTTTATCGAGGGGGTGTCTGAGCTTTTTCCGATATTCGAAATCTTTCGGTTTTTATGCGACTTTTCCCGAACAGTCTTATTCCCCTATATTTCAAATAATTCAAAAATGTGCCAACTCTAGGTCCACTATATAGTTCTACTTTAAGGGTAACAACATTTTGTATTCTTGAATACCTTAACCCTTAATTTGTTTTCATATGGTAGTCAAAACCGTTCGAAACCTTTCTGTTATACAGTTTTATGCACATAATATTAGTCTCTCAAATATATTTTATTTGATACTCAATTTACCTTAAGATACCATATACATACACACTAGGGTGGGGCGATTAGTATGGAGGAAAAACATCTTAGTGGGCACTCCGCGTTTCTGATTCTTGGGATTGCACTGAGCAAAAAAAGTCCACTAGACCATACGTCTACGGTGAAAATCGAGCTTCCAGATTTTGACTTTACGGCAAAAAAGCCTTATTTTGAAATTAAAAATTAACCCTTTAAACCCCACCACAAATATGATTGATGCATTAATCTGCTAGAGAATCTTCCAAAGAAGAGATTGATACCATAATCTTGGATAAGCTCCTCCTACTTCCTGAGATATGTCCATCCCACACATTGTTACTTTCCACAAAATACGGCAAAAAATCCCTATTTTGAAATTAAAATTAACCCTTAAACCCCACCCACCCTCGATTTTCACCGTAGACGTATGGTCTAGTGGACTTTTTTGCTCAGTACAATCCCAACAATCAGAAACGCGAAGCGCCCATTAAGATGTTCAAATGGCTCCACCCTAATACACACAGAGAAAAATTTAGCTATTTGCAAACTGAAATTCTGTAACTACGACTCAAATTCGGTTATTACGAATTTCAGTCAGTTGGCACAACTGAACATTAGTTTTTTACAACAAAGTTCAGTTAATTCAACTGAATTTTAGTTGCAATGCCCAAAATATGCAGAAATCTAAAGTAAATATCGTTGTACTAACTTGATTTATAAGTTGTTACCATTAATATGCACTTTTGAATTCGGTTGGCACTTTATTTCTCTGTGTGTAGGGCTGCCAGATTAAAATTTTAAAATGCTTGACATTAACCAAAAAAAAATCTTGATTTTGAAAAAAATCTTGACAAGTAAAAACATTCATACATCTATCTCTCGATTCCTGAAAAAAATGTTTGTATGAAAACTCGTGTTAATCGAAAAAAGGCATAATATGCCTATAAAAATATACATTTTTAATATTGCAAAGCATTTAAATAAAAATTATGTTAAAAGAAATAAAGAAAAATTGAATTAGAGAAGAGGAGAGAATTTAACTCTTCTTTATAATCTTTCAAGTACATTTACAAATTTGATACGGCATTCAGAACAGATTGCAAAACACGTGTCTTGCCAAAAAGAGTGGGAAAGAATAAATAACTGTTGGATTAGAATAAACAACTTAGATACGTGTTTTGGCAAAACACATGTTTTGTTATCTAGTGTGAATGTGGGTTTAGTCCTTTAAACTGAAAACATATTGAAATTTAATTCAGTTTTTCTTAAGGAAAAAATAAATTGACTCGTTCGTAAAATAGTTGTCTAATTTATTTTTATCTCAATTAACAGCGTTGTCACACAATATAACAAATTTAATAAATGATTAGTCACTAAAAACATGTTGTCATAGATTACGTAGATCTTAAACTCTTTGACATTAGCTGTCAGTGCACGTAACTCATGAGAATGTGTTGGACATACGCAGTATACATATACAAAAAATATTTGAATGTGTATGAAAAAATGTGTTTGTTGTTAAAAGAAGAAGAAGAGTTTGGGATCTTTGTAATTTATGTATGTTGTTTCGCTAATTTAGAAATTATTCAAACCGTTTTTATATTAATTTAAATTAAAAAACATAAATTAAAAGTCTTTTAACATTTTCTTGATATTGGTCACAGAAAGTTTTTCTGCTAGTGTAGTTGATCCATGTTCATTTTTGTTCTAAGTATTAAAACAATTGGTGACTCTAATAGAAACAGTGTCTTTTCTTCTCCATAATGAAAATTTCTTTTTAAGAAAATCATCGAATATATTCCCTAAAAATATTTTTTCTCCGAAAGTTAATAAGAAACTGCAGATTTACTTATTTTCAAAAACTTGTCATCATCAAAAGGCGTTTTAAGGTACCATGATATAACTCCCAAATGAAATAACTCCAAAAAAAAAAAATGAAATAACTCAAAAAAATTTTCCATATTAAATTGGGATTTATTTCATTATGAAATAACTCCCAATGCGTTAGGACTTATTTCACAATCTTCTGTTAGAAATTATTTTATTATGAAATAACTCCCAAATGAAATAATTCCCAACCAGGTTTTGTTGGGAGTTATTTCACTCCTTTTTTGGCATTGGGAGTTATTTCACTTTTGTTGGGACTTATTTCATTTTCATTTTTAAATGTGATTTTATCGTGGGAGTTATTATTTCATTTCTATAAAATTACATTTTGGTAAATTTTATGCATTCTTGTCTTAAAATTGTCGTAAAGTAAATAAAAGCAATACAATGAATTATTTTACCAAAAGGAACGCATTTCTTGCTAGAATTTTGGTAATTTTGGTGGCATGTCATAACGTCAAATGACATAATGTCCATGGACGTTATGTCACTCGAAAAGTGTCATAATGTCCATGGACTTTATGACACTCTGCAATGTGAAATTATGTCCTCAAATGGAATGACATAAAGTCCATGGACATTATGCCACTTTTTGGGTGACATAAGGTCCATGGACATTATATTCCAGTGTGGAAACAGATCAGTAATTTTGAAGTTTCTTTTGTGTCGCACGCAGAAAAAACTTTATTTCGCGAAGGCACCTGCCACGTTCTACGGAGAAAAAAAAACCATTAAGAGCCAGAAGAACTTGTTTTTCAAATCAGATGTCGAATCCGTTGAAATCTTATATTTTTAAGACATCAAGTAATATGTAAAAACAAGTGTTTCTGTGTGGCGGCCTTCGGCCGCTCTTAGGGGTTTTTTTCACCGTAGAACGCGGCAGACGGCTTCGCGAAATAAAGTTTTTTCTGCGTTATTTCATTTATTAAAATTGGGACTAATTTCATTTTTTTGGGACTTATTTCATTGGGAGTTATTTCATTGGGACTTATTTCATTTGGGGAGTTATTTCACGGTACCCGTTTTATTAGATCGAATGATATTCTATTCCTATCGTTGGAATACAGATTATTTAAAATAGTTAAGGCTAGGGCAAACAAAAATAATCTACAGCTTGTTTTTTATTTGAAAAGATAGAACTATTTAAACTAGTTCTGATCATAAAATTATAAAAGTTTTAAGCTATATTTTTTAGAGCTGTTTTTAGTATATTTTTTATTTCTGCTTATGTTAGCTTATTTTGAATTTTGTCTTTAAAAATAAAAATTAATTATTTATGCTTTTTTCTATTGAAATATAATTTTTTTTTGCAATTATTCGCTATTTTAAAGGTTTTTTTTTAATTGAAAATTTAAAATTTAATACTATCCAATTTGAATTTTGAAGCTTAAGAAAACAATTTCTCTATTGCACTATGTTTGGCTGATGAAGTTCCAAAAAACAGATTTTACACAAATTTTATTTGTAGTAGCGACTTTAATAAAAATATGTGGAGTTTAGCGGTTTGTTTTTTTATCATTAAACAGCGTATTTGTATGTTTAAACGGCTTATTTGACTATTTTTCGAGTTTTTTTAATCGCTTAAAGCATTGTTGTTAGAGCTTTTTTTGGTTGCCCTGCTTATTGGTATTGAAAAAATTGACAAAATCCGATGAAAAAAGTTTCTTTATATTCATATACAACTTGATATCATTATATATGATTATATGTGTGGCAATTTATTACGATATATGTTCATCTTTTATACTTAGTTTATGAAATGTTTTTTAATATATTTTGTAATATATCATTATATATCATTGTATCTTATGTTATATATTACCATATCTTGTTCACAGAGAGAATTTCTTGGACGAGTTGCACTAAACTAATAAAGTTTTCTTCACAATGTGAATGAGAAATTTCTTAAACTTTATGAAAAAGCTTCATAGTTTTAATGAAACTATTTTTCAGTTGTATGGTTGTATGAAATTTTTAATAAATAATATGAAATTCTTTATTAAATTTTATTAATAAAAAGTTTCAATGGACGAGTTCCAGTGACAATTCATAGATCGAATGCAAAAAATCATTGATAGCATGCTGGTAATTCTCTCAGTGTATATTCGATTATATGAAATAGATATAGGTCTATATATGACAATATATTCTACCATATATATATTTTTTTTTTAAAGAGAAGCAACACTCAGGAAATTCTTCCTATTTATTTATGTGTTGCTTTAGAAAGGGGATAGTGGTGAGATGAAAGGTGGGGAAAGATGAAGGGCTTCAAACATGGCAACACTGTAATTTCGCGAGATGATAAGTCTTAGAACAGTTGTTGCTCGCCACCTGATGAAGATTTGGCGAACTTATTGAAGCTTTTTGTTTCATAGCAAAGATTCATTATTTTACTTCGTTGGGGTTAAGTGCTATGGGAACACCGAAGGTGGGCCAGCGATACATATGAGGGATAGAAAACTCATACATATTATTTGTTTTCCTAAATTGATGTTGCCGTCACCGGGAATCGAACCTGGGACCATCTGTGTAACAGTCCAACGCGCTAACCATTACACTACAGCGCCCACCGTTTAAATTACAATATAAAGAGTTTAAAAATTTACTGCAAAAAAACATGAAAAACGACGGTTTTTTTTTGTAATGATTATTAATATTTTTTTATTGAAATACTAAAAAACCTCGTTATAATTATTAGGTGTTAAACCAACGAACATATAGACTAAATTCAACATTTGTTAAATTTTATATGCCAACTGGTTTTAAGAGAAACAGTTTTCTAGAGGTTTTTTAATGAATACATTTTTGTACACGCAGAATATTATCGAAGTGCTTAGTAATTACAGTAATTTGTAAAACTAATATAAAACTTATAATGTATAATTATAATTATAGTAATTACTAAGCACTTCGATAATATTCCCCCAGTTTTTTCTGCGTATATATAAAGGGTCCGCCATCTAACTTTTTTTTTCAACTAGTGCTTATTTCGTGAATGGTAACACTTAGCTCATGTCTGATTGGACAGATAATTAGTTTTATCCTTCCGCTGAACGAATATGGTTGTGTATACGCTTGAACAACGCTGGGAAATATTGCGACATTACTTTGAAAATCATAGCAATGTTGCAGAATGTGTGCGAAAATTGCGTACGGATTTTGGAAGAAGAGAAGCACTGTCAGCTCCGTATGTTCGTTATCTTGTGAAAAAAGTGAAAGAAACTGGCATCCTCATCGATAAACCAAAGCGTGAAAAGCCAAAAACAGTGCGTACACCCGAGAATATTGCTGCTGTGGCAGAAAGTGTGCGTGAAGCGCCATCAACAGCAATTCACCGTCGTTCTCAACAATTGAACATTTCGGAGACATCATTGAGAGCTGATGTCGTTTGGCCACCTCGGAGCTGCGATTTGACACCGTTGGACTATTACAATTGACGCTTTAAAGGACAATATTCGTGAAGCCATTGGTGAAATACAGTTGCACACAATCGATAATGTGCTTAAAAATTGGACCGATCGTGTAGGCTACTGCATGGCCAGCCGAGGCAGCCATTTGAATGAAATTATTTTCCATTATTAACCGGAAGGATTGTACTTTTAGTAGTTTTTTTTAGTTTTTTATAGCATTTTCAAAAAAAAAAGTTATTTGGCGGACCCTTTATAAACAATATTTTGTGTTAATTATACAAAACGTATGCAGAGAATACACTAAACAACACAAATTAACGTTAAAAATTAATTAAAATTGCTTAAAAGCATAAACATTTATTGACCACTGTTAACACATTTTTTCGAAACTCTCTTAAAACCAGTTCTCAGTTTTTAGAAGAGAGCGTTTGAAACGGCTTGTTTAAACAAATGAAACACCCAACCCTTATAGCATGCGTAATGGATTCTAAATTTTCAATTTTAAAAATTAGTACAATATACACACAGAGAAAAATGTAGCTATTTGCTAACTGAAATTCGGTTACTACGACTCAAATTCGGTTATTACGAATTTGAGTCGGTTGTTACGATTGGACATTAGTTTTCACAACAAAGTTCGGTTAATTCAACTGAATTTTAGAATAAGTATCCAAAATATTGAGAAATCTAATGTATATATCGTTGTACTAACTGAATTTATAAGTTGTTACGATTAACATACACTTTTCAATTCGGTTGGCACTGTATTTCTCTGTGTGTACTTTTACTTTCTACCACTGATCCTGTTTTGTGGTTAACAAAATAGTTGTTTTGAACAATCTGAAATTGCTGAAGTATTAAATAGGGAGATTTATCCTTCATAAACAAAATATCGTATAGATACATAATACCGATCGTATAGTTTTTATTTTTTAGCATTTTGTATAACAAGGACGTTTAAAGTTTGCTGTTTACTTCTGCTCTTGAAAAAATCTGTAAGTCTTCCACTTAAAAATTTTGCGAACAAAGAATTTGATTTTCTTTCTCGGTAAATGTTGTTTTTTTTTTGTTTTAAATTTATTATATGTTCCAACTTCAGGTTCTTAAAAGGCATCCATTTTGATATTTAACATTATTTTTAAATAAATTATGAAATGTTTTTCGACCTTTGAAATGAATGACTTTATTAAATAATTGAGCTCTAGGTCACGTTTGTATTTATAAAATATTCCCTTAACGTGACCTAGAGCTCAATTATTTAACAAAGTCATTATTTTTAAAATTGATATTTATATGTTTTATATAAGAATTACAAGTAGTACTTAATTGAGTTAATATAAAAAGAACTGATCTCTAAACCATTTTAATTTTTTTTTAATTAAAAAACTTTTTAGATAAAATTGTATCAAATTATATATAATTTGACCTTATTTGATAAACCCATTTTTCAGATCAAACTATATGAGATTAGATACCATAAGATACCATGAGATCAGTTTATGTATGCCATTTTTCGGATCAGATCAGATGTGATGTTTAGTTATATGTGATACTATATATAATCATATATGATTATATCGGAACTTTATTCATCGGGAACATTTTTTTTTTTTTGCGAAATCAAGGTCGTATGTTAACCCTACCCATACACTACGCAATATTGTTGTGCAACTTTTGATATTGTGCAAAATATTACCAGTATGTATGTTGTATTGGAAGGTTGTACAATATATTGGAAAAAATCAAAAAGGTTTTGAAAAATATTTTATATAATGTGTTCGCCACATTGTGTAATTTTTACATCCCTTTACCACAGAACAAAACAGTGCAGCCATATTTTGTGCAAAAGTATTGCACTGTGTAGGGAAAAATAAAATAATATTCGCAATAATATTGCAAGGTGTATGGGTACCTTTAAGCTGCATTTACATTTAACATCGAAATCCAGTTTAAACCACATTAGAACTAGATTTCGAAATCTTGTTTAAACTGGATTTTGAAGGTAATGTAAATGCAGCTTTAACCCATTTTACACTGCCGTTGCTTAAAAGCAACGCCTAATTTTAAATTCCGATAACTTTGGATAGGAGAGAGATATAATAACGTAGTAAACAGCTTGCGGTCTTAACTCCAGAAATAATTTAAAAAAAATTAAAAACCATTGCTACAGAGTTGCCATATAATTACTTAAAAAATACAATTTTTGACATTTTTTATAACACTTTTTTGAAAAATTTATAAATTATAGACAGAAGAACGGTGTTATAAAGGTGTTAAGCTGATTTGGTTTAGGACGTATGAGAAATTTTTTTGAATAAGAATATTTTGTTGTCCAGTATGTACTTTTTATGTAAATTAAAAAGATCGAATCAAGAAATTTCCAAATCTCATCGTATGCAACTTAATCAAATTAAAAACCTTTCAAACAAACAAAATAAATTTGAAAAATAACAAACAAAACAAAAAGAATTGATTCGCAAATCTGGTGGAAAACTTAAAATTCTAATAAGTCAATTATGGTCGCTCTGAAATTTGAAAAAAAAAATTAATCCAAATTTTCAACCAAATTAACAGAAGGAAGGCCAATTACGGGTAAAGCTTAAGACTAGCAAACAAATTAAAATATATTCAAAAAGTATCAGGTACTGAAAGAGTTTATATACACATCGACTTGGCCGATGTCCTATATTAAAAACATTCAGATACCAATACTTTAGATACAGAAGTGGTCAAAACATGTGGAACTGAGATCGCATTTGTTGTCATTGATTTATTTTCTTCAAATCACACTTACTTACTAAAATTTATTTTTTACATATTCTTCATACATTGTTTTATGTTAAACAAATAAAAAAATTAATAATAATAGATGTATTCAAAATGCAGGTGTTCAAAACATTTGCAACTCTCATTATTCTTACTCTTAACGAAACAATTTATACCAACAAATGTTAGGATATAACGGTAATCGCATTCCTTTTTAATATGAGATTCAGGACGTTACATTTTTTAAACAAATTAATTATAATTATTGTTCTTTAATAGTTGTAATAAGATGTTGGAAGCATAAACATCGTAAGAATAGTTTTTGTAAAAAATGGCAGGAAATAAATACAATTCTGATTTTAAATCAAAAGTTTTAAATAATTTTCAAAATGGAAAAATGTATTGTGGTCAGATGAGTCTAAATTCAACCTCCGTGGATCAGATGGAAGAGCCAATGTTCGAAGACCACGAGGCGAAAAGTTTAATCCCAGATACACAACCGCCACAGTGAAGCACGGAGGTGTAAACATTATGGTGTGGGGGTGTTTTTCAGGATATGGGATTGGCCCAATTCACCGCATTACTAGCACAATGACGGCCACAATCTATAGAGATCTTTTGAGTTCAGTTATGCTTCCATATGCTGAATGGAAAATGCCACTCTCATGGACCTTCCAGCACGACAACGACCCAAAACACACGGCGGGGGTTGTAAAAGTTTGGCTGCAGGAAAATTAAATTAATATCATTTCGTGACCGGCTCAATCTCCCGATCTCAACCCGATTGAGAACATGAGGATGATTGTAAAACGGAATATCGGCAAAAAAGTATTGCGAAATGGTAATGAACTTTTCGTCGAGTTGGAGAAGCAGTGGAATGAAATTTCTGACGATTATATTAAAAAGCTCATTGCCTCAATGCGTAAGAGGTGTTCAGAAGTTATAAAAAATAATAGCTACGCTACAAAATACTGAGCGTTAAAATCATTGGTTGTATTTCCTGTTAATTACTTTAAGAGTTGCAAATGTTTTGAACACTGCACTATCAACTTATTTTGTTAAAAGTACTTTTTTTTATTTTTGAGAAGTTATGAATAATTTTTTTTATTTGGAAAATAATATGCTATAACTGAATTTAATAAAAAAAAAAAAACAAAAACTAATTGCAATCCTAAATGGTGCACAGAAAAAATTATGGGCTAAAACCGATTTCAAATACACGCAAAATCGTAGTTATTTCACTAGAGTTTGCAACACTTCTTTTGTTGAG
Organism: Delia radicum; assembly: GCA_021234595.1. NCBI lineage: Eukaryota > Metazoa > Arthropoda > Insecta > Diptera > Anthomyiidae > Delia > Delia radicum. The sequence continues at coordinate 214,855,979 of CM037852.1, forward strand.
ATATTCGTGTACGCACGAAAACTTAATTTAGTTTCGTGTTTTATCTGTGGTAATAAAATTGCACATGTGGATTTAAATAAACCTTATCGAAAAAGGACAATTAAACTATTATTTTTGTAAATAATTAAATTTTCAATAAGTATAAGTGTCATTAAACTATCATTTTAAAGTTGTGTGTGATTTTTTTAAGAAAGCAATTCAATTACAATAAAAAGTTCAAGACAAGACAAGTAAAACAAAAATTTTGTCTTTACTTTTATTTGTTTTCTTATAATACATTTTTATATTTTTAATTTTACAATGAATAAAATGTAAATTTAATTTACAAACCTACATTTCTTTTTTTATTTAATGGGGGGCATATAACAAAAATAAAAAAATACGAGTTTTCAATTAGAACTACCATTGTTTTCTTCACAAGTTTCAATTAAAGTTTTAATCAATTTAACTAAACTTTTTAATTGAGGTTGTAAAGAAAAACAATAACTCTTTTAATTGATAGTATTATTATTTTAATTGAAAGTGTTTTAATAAACTGTCTGCAAATTTTTTTAGTTAATACTATCATTTCAGTGGTAGGTGCAAAATCAATTAAAATATTAATTGATTCAATTAAATTTTTAATTGAAATCCGTTTTTAGTTCTTTCTGTGTGCATATTCGGATTGGGATAGTTTACAAAAGTTACAAAAAGTAAAGAGAGCTGTATCCGCCACTGCAATAAAAAAGGTATTTTTTCAAATAATTCCTTTTATTCGATTAATCGTTAAAATTTATTAGAATTATTCATTATTCAAAAATTATGATTTTAAATTGTTCATTTGAAATTTGTATTTGTTCGTTCGATTAATCGAAAAAATGTTATTCTAGTGACAACCCTAGTTGTCAATGAACGCAATATCATCGAAAAGCACTATTTCAGCATCTGTTCTCTCTAGTTTACACAGTGATTAATTGCTTTTCGCAAGAAGGAATTTCTTAACAAATTGGATCATCAGTTCAAAACGTCATTAACAAGAGTGACGGAAAGACATAATTTTAGAGCGAGATAGATAAGCTCATACTTTTAATTGCCTTTCAAAGATAACGCAGCTGTTTTGTGAAAGATAGAAACGCAATTAAAAGATATGTTTCCGTTGGATGACTAATCGGTATTTTGGTTCTCTTGATTAATATTTGTTTTCTCTAAATAATTTTGATAAGTTCAATAATTTAATACAAATTGTCGTTTTTATGCAAAAATATTTGACACATCTTTAATAATCTTTAACACTACAAATCTATAGTTCATAAACTTGAGCAAAAAAAAAATTCCATCATTATGGAAAACACAATGAAAACTGTTCCTACACAATTGGTGCCGTTGAACACACCTGAGCATGTTGCTGGTGATGTTGTTGCTGTTCAACATCAGTACTTGCATGCATATGTTGTATGTTGAAAAATTGTATTGTCTGTGTTGTACATACCTCATACGTATTGAAAGTTACCAAACACTTTCCACCACGAGCCGGTTTCATTGTTGCGTGTAGTGATGATGATGTTGCTTCATTGTCAAAATAGTTTTGCATTATTTGTTAGTTTTTTTTTTATATTTTTAATATTTAAAAGTTTTTTTTTTATTATTTTGCTATTCGTTAAGAAACTTTTATGCACATTCACCAATTGGACACAACGCAATAAAAATACAATTTGGTGGTTATTCCTACTTTACCATTCAACGTTTCAAATAAAAATAATATATAATTTAATTGTTGATTCTATTTTTTTTTTTGTTTTTTAGTTGTTTTAACTTTATCTTTAAATATTTTGTTTAGTATTGGCAATTTGTACAATAAACAATCTTAAAAACAGAACAAAAGATAAGATAAATTTTTTTTTTTTGGTTGCAGATGTCATATACACTCTAACTGAGGAACAACAACAATATTTTTTTTTATTTTTCTGTGAATCACTTGACTCGCGCAATATTTTATCTATTTCGTATCTATAATATTACCCCAACTAAAACAACACACTTTGAGGCCCTCCACATTACAAATGATATCATTTCTGATCGGTCTCTCTTTGTTAAGTGAAATGAACATGTAACAATCGATTAACAATAGCAAAAAAGGCAACAACAACAACAACAACAACAACGACAGCATTACGTGGATCACATCAAAAGTTTTGAGAAAATTGCATCATGAGCTCTTCGTTTAACTTGAAAATTACACAGGCCGATCAAATTTAGATCCGAGAATCAGACCAGTCTTTTTTAAAGTTTTTTACGAGCAGAATTTGCGTATGAGGTCAGAATTGCCCCGGCACGTCAGCTATTTAAAATATTTTAACATAAAATTGCAAAAATCAGGTTTTTGCTATATTTTTGAGCTTTTTAAAATATTTTAACCTGAAAGTGCAAAAATCACGTTTTTGCTATATTTGGGGCATATAACATCTTCAGGTAATACTTTTTCAAATGGCTCGCAATGGTATCTGAAAGTACTGTTGTTGACCTTCAAAATTTATTTTTAAACTTAAAAAAATCTTTATTGGCCTGCCAGTGTTTATTATACGCATAAGGGATGTCTCCGATGTGTTCTCTCCGATCTTAATGAAATTAAAATATGTGATGGAGGAGACAAAAAGTAAGGGTCAGATTTTTATTATCGGCCCAATCTCATGTTTGGGGGCTAAAAAGTTTACGTTTTTTCGGTTTATGTCAAATTGTTTTAGAGACATTTTACACAAATTTGGTACCAAATGAAAGAGTTCTCGAAGGCGAATAAATTTTTATACGAAACATGTCAGATAACTATCAAATATTTTTTTTATTCAAAAAAATGTGTAAATAAAACTGGGATTTTTTAAAGAATTATTGTTGCATTAAGCTAAAAAATATGTACAGTCAGAGACTAAAGTTTTTATACACTCTTTAAGCTTAGTGTTATTATCCTTTACAAAGATGGGTTGCCATCTTTGTAAAGGATAATATAATGTGCAAATTTAAAACGAAGTCGTGCCAGGATAAAAAAGTTGAGTTTATTTTTGTTGAAATCATATCTCATGGAAGAAAAATGCTAATTGGATGTGTCTACAGACCACACAAGAATATACCTTGCAATGATTTTATATCGAAATTAGAAACATTAACCGTTGCCTATAATGATATTGTGATCTCTGGTGATTTCAACTCAAATATTTTAAAGGAATCAATTTTATCTGATGAAATGTTGTCACTTGGACTTTTGCCAGTTAATCAAACAGTTCCAACACACTTTACAACTTCGAGTAATTCACTGCTTGATATTTTCTTTGTTGCAAACATGTCAAATGTATTATTGTATGACCAGGTTTCAGCATCATGTTTCTCAAGACATGATTTGATATTTCTAACGTATAATTTTCGGATTCATCGAATGGACCAAATATGTTACTATAGAGACTTCAAGCGTTTGAATTATAATCTGCTACAGGAAAGTTTTTTTTCATATTAATTGGGAAAGTATGTACTATATGTGTTCTGCAGATGAACAATTGTCTTTTCTTGAGTAAAATCTAAAAAAATCTCGGAAAGATCAAGACCATGGTTTTCAGCTGATATTAAACAATTAATTCATAAAAGAGATTTAGCTTATTCCAGATGGAAGAGATTTAAGACTCCTGAATTAAAAGTCGAATATCGCACTGCTAGAAGCGAGGTTAACAATAAAATTAGAATTTCTAAAAGGGAATATTATTCCAAATGCTTCGGTTCTGCTCTTGAATCGAAGAAAACCTGGAAAACCATTCGTGAAATCTGAATCGGAAGTACTGATAGAACAAACAACTGCTATGCCGATGCTAATCAGTTAAATACAATATTTACAACCTCACCGAAAGTTCCAATCAACTGCAACTTTTACAAATTTTCGTCAGATATGGACAACTCTACTCCTGATGATAATAATACGTTTGAGTTTTCTTGCATTACACAGTCTGATATCGTGTCAACTTTTTGCAATAAGAAAATCTGCCTTATATAACTCACCTTTTCAATACAATCATTACATCCAGCACTTTTCCGCAGAAATGGAAGCATGCCAAAATAATACCACTTCCGAAGACAAATACTGAGTTCCGCCCAATTGCTATTTTGTGTTACCTTTCTAAAGTATTGTAAAAGATTCTACAGCTGCAAATGAGTGAGTATATAAAAGATAAATGCCTGCTGCATGATAAACAATCTGGCTTTCGTTCGACCTTCCTGGAAATACATTTTTCATAATACTTCGAACGTCACCTGAACAAACCACTTATATATATATATACAGTGAGTGAACAAACTACTCTTACCATTTTTTTTTCAGTTTTTCAATTTTTAAGATAACTTATTTCCTTACGACATTATTGTAAATTGAAATTGAGGTTGTAACAGCAATTTTAAAGTCCCGCAATGCAAAATTTTAAAAAACTCAAATTTATTATCAAGTTCAACCGACGATAATGTCGTAAGGAAATAAGTTATCTTAAAAATTGAAAAACTGAAAAAAAAAATGGTAAGAGTAGTTTGTTCACTCACTGTATATAAAGGGTCCGCCAAATAACTTTTTTTTTTGAACTCCTGAACCAATTGGACTTTGTATGGCGTCATACCAAGGTCTTTATGCAAAATTCGTCTCAATGATGTCTCCGAAATGTTCAATTGTTGAGAACGACGGTGAATTGATGTTGATGGCGCTTCACGCACACTTTCTGCCACAGCAGCAATATTCTCGGGTGTACGCAATGTTTTTGGCTTTTCACGCTTTGGTTTATCGATGAGGATGCCAGTTTCTTTCACTTTTTTTACAAGATAACGAACATACGGACCATATTCGTTCAGCGGAAGGATAAAACTAATTATCTGTCAAATCAGACATGAGCTAAGTGTTACCATTTACGAAATAAGCACAAGTTGAAAAAAAACGTTAGATGGCGGACCCTTCATATGTATTTGATTTTATATTTATTTGTTTTGATTGTTAATGAAATATAAAAACTTAAAACTTAATATTTTTGTGAAATATTTAGTTTTATTTAAACCCTAAATTTTAAACTTTAGTTACTCACTGTAGGTATCAGACTTGATCGACATCAATTACATTTCACAACCATTCACTTTGGAAATTTTTCTATATCAGTAATAATTTCAGACCTACGCTCGCAATTGTGAGTTTAAATGCTTAATTTGAAGATTTGTAAAATTTTGAATACCAAACATGAGGATAAGTAACAATATCTGGGTATTTAATTACAGGACAATTACTCAATTACATGTAATTGGACGTAAAAAAGTAATTGGCCTGTAATTAAATACACAAATAATTTTTAGTATGTTCCATGCCTGGTGTTGAAAAAATTGAAAATTGAAATTGAAACACTCAAAATATTCAGAAATCTAATATCCATATAGTTGTACTAACTGAATTTATAAGTTGTTACCATTAAAATACAGTTTTGAATTCAGTTGGCACTTTATTTCTCTGTGTGCAGGAAAGGTTATACATGTCATTCAAAAAATTTTTGCGAAAATATTTTACCTCAAAGTGTCTTAAATGTTTGATGTTTCCCTTATATACAGAGGAAATTTGTTTTTTAGTCGAACGATTCGTATGTGGAACAAACTTCCCGCAGAAGTCTTCCCTGTTACTTACAATTTAGAAAAATTTAAATCAAATATCCACAAGCACTACTCCCTCTTTCCTCCTTCCCATACCCTATTTTCATCAATACAAAGCACTGCATGAGTAGGGGGCATCTCCTGAGTAAAAAAAAAAAACTTCCCTTCACAAAATATCCAAATTTCATTAAGATCTGAGTCTACGCCAAAAGATACTTTCCTTGTTAGGTCCCATAAAAATATTTGTTATCCTTTCTACAAACAGAGTTTAAATAGATAATAGAAATATACCATAACGTTTTTTAACTTATATTACCTCCCTATAACGGATCGTCGCTGTACGCAATAGTTAAATTTCACTATTGGTTGACAAATTTTGGTCTTATTCGATCCACCAGGATTTTGTTGAACACATTAAAATTTTTTTGGGCAGCATGCTAAAAAATCATTATTTCATAAAAATTAGTTTTTTTGAATATCTTTCCACTTGTCTTAAAACTTTTATTGTGTCCCACGTAATACTTTAAGCAAAACTTCAAACAACTTTTAAGTAAATGGAAAAATGTTAAGTTATTGTACAATATAATGTTATTTACACCAACATTTTGAATGGTTGGTGCTACATACGATTATTGCAACTGTTAAGTTAAGAGTTAAGTTAAAGTAAGCTTGTGTGTTGGCTTAAGGTCGTTGGTAAATACATCAATTCATAAATACATTTATTTTGTGTGTGATGTGAAACTAAAGTTCGACAACAAAATGAAATTAAATCCCAACTAACTAATATTTTGTAGTAGTTGTTGTCTTGCTAAATTCTTGACATGTTTTTTTTTTTTGTTTTTTTTTGGCATTAATAGAATTCATAATCTGCTGGTATTGAATTGTAAAAGTGCTTTTTAAAAATCCAAAATACTCCCATAAAGAAGGACTTCTGGGGGCGGACCTGTATATCTTAATGAACTTTGAATATGATGTAGAGTAAGAAAAATTAAAGGGTTTTTTAGCTGTCCATTCTTATAATTAGAGGCTGAAAAGTGGGGTCAAAAATTATTCCATTTTTTGCTTTTCCGGTTTCTTTTGTACTATTTTAAAGAAACTATAAACGAATTGAATATCCAGTGAATGTATTTTTAAGACTCATACACTGGTATATAAAATATATAGGAAGGTTCGGCGTATTTTTATTTTTTTTTATAATCATAATTATATGGCCAATGAAATCAAGTTTTCTATCCATAAGTACACCGAGATCTAGAAATGTTCCAACGGTGTCTAAACCTGTACTTTTAATACAATACTCAAAGGTTTTCTACTATAAAAAATCATATGTTTGTATTTCAGAAGGTTAAGTTTCACTAAGTTAGTAAATATCACACCACTCAACTAATAAATTTAGATAATTTTTTAGCATGATAGGTCCATTCCCATGATTGTAACTGTTAACCAGAAAAATTCGTTTTAATGACAAAATTGGAGTTTTATAAAGAAATTGTAGTTGGTATGGGTAAAAAATCACATAGGGAATGTACGACACTTTGAGGTAAAATATTCAAAAAAAAAATTTTTTTGTGTGACATAAATAACCTTTTGGAAGCCCAATCTTATGGTTAGGGGCTGCAAAATGGGATCAAAAATTATTCCATTTTTTGCTTTTCCGGTTTCTTTTGTACTATTTTAAAGAAACTATAAACGAATTGGATATCCAGTGAAAGTATTTTTTAAGACTCATACACTGGTATATAAAATATGTCTGAAGGTTCGACGTATTTTTGTTATCCGGAAAAATGATTTTTACTACAATTGTGGTTAATTTTTTGGAAAATTATAAAACAAATGACAATGTTAGTTGAATTTACTAAAATGTAAGTCGTAATTTCTTTAAACCTCTAACGGGTAAGGCTGCCTCGGGGCAGTCTTCATAAAATTTACCACAAATGCGTCAAATGAGCGTTTTATACTTAGAAATTAATATATTTCGATAGAAAACTAAATTCGCTAAATATTTTGCAAAGAAATTTTTCGTGTGCCGTCCACGGTTTCGAAGCGAGAAAGCTTCAAAATCAAAATTTCGTAAAATTTCCAAAAATAATTATTTTTGAAAAAACATAATTTTCAAAAATCTAAAAACCCAATTTAAGTTGACTAAAAACTCTTTATAATAAAATACAAGTAAGATTGAAGCTTTTTCTTTAATAATAAGTCCTTACTTTGGTCCAAGGACTCACAGGATTTTATCAGGATTCTTCTAAAGGACATCATCTTAACCCTAGAACACACACCCGGGTACAAATGTATCCACTTGCAAATTTGCAGTGCTGTAACTCAGTAACGGCTTAACTTAGGGCATAGAGATCTAGGAAACATAAGTGATTTCTAATATTTTAAAGGTTATTTGATCCAATTCGGATCAGTGGTTCAGGAGCTACCAGCTTCCAAAGTCGACACCTACGTAAACACACACAACATTTGGCTACCCCATGCCCGTGACCTTTTGAAACAGGTAGAATATTTTCATTTTAAAAAAATGAAAATAATGAAATTGGACCATTTAAACATTAAAAAAACCAAAATAAGTAGTAGGTACAAACGTATCCCGGGTGTGTGTTCTCGTAGAAAAAGTTGGATATGCATCGTACGGTTAACTTATAAACTAATAGACGGATTTTTATAAAATTTGGCAGAAGGAAGACATTAAGTATTAATAGCAAAGCGTTGAAGTTTAAACAATATAAATTGAAGTTTCGATACTTTTTCCCCTTAATTCGCTTTTTCCAAAAAGCGAAAATCGTGTTAATTTCTTAAATAGGAGCAGAAAAAAAAATAGTTTTTGGAGTGTGGTTATCTCTTGGTAACAGAAATAATTTTTGTTCAAAACTTCTCTTTTATATGCTTTAGTTTTCAAAATGCACCCTAAAATATTTTGGCTCATATCGCCTAAATTAGGCAACGATAAACAATTTTGTTGAAGAACTTATTATTTGTTTTTCGAGTGGAGCACATAGTATGAATTTCGTTGCAAAACATCGTTTGCCAGTTAGAGGGTTAAGTGAAATTTCATTTGCTTTTAACTACATTTTCAGTGGTCTTTACCTACATTGTATTCTAAGTGTATGACATGAATAACCCATTGTGTGTATTAGGTACGCCAATCGGGATTGGTATTTAAAAATCCCGGGATGCGGGATTTTAGAAATCCCGATCCCAAAATAGAGGGATTTTTCGGGAATGTTGGAAATCGCAGGTTTTTCGGGATTCCGGTATTCCGGTATTCGATTGTCAGCACGAATATGCTTTCTAGTATTTATTTATGGCAACAAATTCGATTGTCAGCACCAATATGCTTTCTCTGTGCAACTTTCGCTGAGGAATTTCTGTAATTTTGATGGTAAAAATGTTCTGAAAACAATACTAGCTATGTTCGGTAATCTAGCATCTAAAATTTGTGTTCATCGATTTTTTGTGTTTAAAGTGCTTATTGTTGAACTTCTGTTACAATTTTTCGCTAATCACCTAATTGAATTAATATTTTAGTTTTTTAATTCAACAAAATGTCGAATGCCACCGAAAATTTGCTGGCGTGACATAGTTTTGCCTTACCGGTAGAAGGAATCATCAGCTAATATCGAACGGAAGTTACTTTTGATACGAAAAAGTAAGTTTTTTTTGTCCTTAAATGTACCTTTCCCAACGATATCGTTTTTTCATAAAATTATGATAACGTTTTCGCTATCACAGTTCCCGGGAATAACGATAATATATTCGCTCTAGTCCAGTCTGGTATAGATATCGAAAATGATATAGCATATGATATCAGAATTTATGACAATAGTAATATCAGATTTGAAATTTAAAAAAGATCTTAAAAAAACGAACCACTACAAATTTTATTATATCGTGTATTTATTTAAAATTGTATATAAAAAACACAAATTTTTAACAATTTCACAATGAACACATTGGGATTATTAAGAGTGTACTTGCAAAAAATATTGGTGTTGCTCAGAATCGCAAACATCAAAAAAAAAAAATACGAGAAAATTCAAGAAAAAATGTATTTTATATTTCTTAAATTTGAACAAATTATTAAATGCCGACAAGTCTCAAAAAATCTCGAAAAAAACCCGGGATTTAAAAAAGAAAATACCTAATTCCGATACTAAATCCTGAAAATCCCTGGATTCGGGATTTGCCGTTTGGCATCCCTAGTGTATATGTTAGCCGATATTTAAGCATTTAACGTCGTAAAAATCATGGCGGTTTTAAGTTTCAAGCAAATTAAAAATATTGAAATTAAAATTTTTGCTTAGATTAAATGAAATCTACATCAATTTATAGATCTCATTGCATTTATGACATTTGAAAATATATATTATAAAACCAAAAAATATAAAAATACACTCAACAAATTTTTTTCTCATATATTAGGACTTAAAAAAATGCGAATATTTTGGAAAACACGAATCTTTGCCGGTTTAATGATATTTAGTTTTGTTTAGCGTTACTTATTTGCAGGAAATCATATTAAATACTTTTAAATTCACAAAATTAAAAATTTTATAAAACGATGCTTTTTGAGGTTATGATAATTTTGTTTCCTCCATAAAATTAAAGTTCTTATAATTTTTTGATGCCTTTTCGATTTTAGTATTAAGCTCACTAAAATCTTTTATTTGATGTACGTTTTGGTGGAATCGATAAAGCGCTTTAGTTGCCACAAAGCGAAATGTGTTTGGAAAAAACTTCCGATGTATAATGAGAATGTCAGACGCATAAAACTTACATCTTAAAAAAAACATGGATGGTAACCGATTCGATGCGGGTATTGGTAAGAGTAACGTTATTTTGTTTTATTTCGGTAATGGTATTTGAGGGGTAACGATATTTCAGTTATTTCGTTAACGGTTTTTTAGCGTTAACGGTATTATACTTATTTCGTTATTTCGGTAACGGTATAATAAGGGTAACGTTATTTTATTTATTCAGGTAATATTTTTAAACCTATTATGTCCGAGTTCCAATGATCAAACTTTGGGAAAATATACATATATATTTAAAGCGATTTTTGTTATTTCGATCTTGTCAGATTATTTCCTTAACGTTATTTTAAGGATAACACTATTTCAATTATTTCGGTAACGGTTGTTTAGCGTTAACGGTAGTTTAGTTATTTCGGTAGCAGTATTTTAAGGATATTGATATTTTAGATATATCGGTAATGGTATTTATATTTATGCCGGTGATAGTATTTTAATGATAACGATAGCCAGTTGAATCGGTAACAGTATTTCAGTGAAAAAAAAATGTACTGCAATTCCTTATAAGTTTGTAATGTTCCTAACCCTTTATTGGTGCGCTGACATCAACTTGCTCAAGCTACATAAAATTAAATAATTTTTCAAATACTGTTCTCAAAACTCAATTCCATTAAACGTGAGAAGAACTGCAAAGGTTTAAAAATCAGAAAATTTTGGTTTCACTTGTAGACCATCAAACAACTTTTTACCAAGTAGCGATATTGAAATTACTTTTTCAGTGAATGTATCTCCCAATTCCAGTCAGTTCATTTTGAATTGGTTTGGATCTGAAAGTTAAAAATCATGAGCAAAAAAAAAAAATGAATAAAAAACTCTTGTAAGTTTCAAGTAATTTTTTTAATTTTACATCTTTTAAATGACCATCAATTCTTTTGGTGAAGACGTTTCAACGTGAAACGTTGCACGTGATAACTTTTAAGTATAGCCAACCTAGCCTTGTCCATCGTTCCTTTCAATTCATAAAACCTTGATAAATAAGAGGCATCTAATATCGGTTTCATCAGGTGTCGAAAACTTTTAAAATAGGTCATACACTCACAATATTGTTGTTGTGGAAACACAATTGCAAAAAGGACTACTGATTTTCCATTATATTCAACCGATTTTGATATTTATTTTTAAACATTCTTTAAATAACCGATAAAAGTAGTAAAAAAAACAGACAGCCTTTTAAAACAACCTGTAATATTTAACGGACAAAACGTAAAAAAAACGATTTTTTGCTTTTGTTTTTGAGATTTAAAAGTTTTTTGTGATTACAAAGCAGAACACGAGCCAATGTCTGTATGTTTGAATTTCTTGTAAATTGAAATAATTTTGTATTTAAACAAACTCTTTTTGTAAAAACAAAATTAAGGGAATTATTGGACTTTCTTTTTTGAAAGAGAAAAATAATATTCAAAATTAAACTGCCAATATTTAGATACAACCGAAAGTCTGTAAATTTCTATAGTTTGTTTTTTAAACTACCGATAGAAAAATTTGAAAAATATATTTCTATGCATTTTAATTGAATCACCATTTGAAAATAAACTTTACGTAAAACTTTATAAATAAACTTGAATCGGTAACAGCTAATATATCGGTAGTGTATATATTATTGCTTGCTTAATTTAATCGAGGGATTGTCTGAGCATCTCCTGATATTTTTGGCTTTACGGCGACTTTTCCTGAAGAGTTTTTTTACCTAAGTAGCAACCCTGGTTCCACAATATGGGTATTAAAATGACTAGCAAAAGGTTTGTTCCCGAGTTCACTAACCCTGTGTACAAATGCATTTCAGATATGCTTTCATACAAATACCCATGTTTTCATACAAACACCACTTTTTGACTTTTAAACGAAAGATTGTGCCTTTGGTCGACTAATAAAAGAGTTTTCTTTATAATGCATGAGTTTCGAACAAAAATATGGGCCTAAGCGAAAGTTCACTTTTCTCACCAGAATACTTCCGTTGGAACATGGAGCAGTGTTGCACAGCCCTTAGTTTAGTTCTTACGAAATTGTTTAAAAAAAATGTCCGCTATATAGGATTACCCAGAAAACAGGCTACCGTATTTGTTGCCAATCAAATGTTTCGATTGCTGTGTTCGAAGTTTTTGGTTGTAATTACAATCATTCGATTACAACAACAGAATTCTGACATAATAATAAAAAAGCAAATTCAAACTTGAAAAGCTTCTTTTGGTCATTTAATAAAAGAGTAAAGGATAATGCTAGTTCAATGATTCCAACTCTTATAATAGTGACCAAATATTCACTGACCCGGTTGATAAGACTAAACTTTTGGCTATAATGTTCCCAGAATATTCAACTTTACCAGAAATCGATCGAAAGAAAGCGGTCAACTGCTGGCTGAACTCGTGTACTATGCCCAAGATATTTTTCCGAGCTCGTATAGTTAAAAGGGATATTGCGGACCTCAACATAAATAAGACAGCAAAGCGAGATCGTCCATTGCCTAACCTTTTTAGTTCGTCGTATCGCAAGGGTGACTTCCCCTTATGCTGGGAAGTTGCCAATGTTAATCCAAACTCTGTCCAATTATAATATGCTCTGCAGTTTTTTTGATGATGTAGAGCTGCTTAATCACCTTCTTGTTAATTATCTAGAGTCCAATTCACTTATTACTGATCGACAGTATGGCTTTCGTGGAATCCGTTCTACGCGAGACCTGTTTGCATTGTTTTCGGAACATTAAAGTCATTCAATTCACAGATTTGGTGAAAGAAAAGTGGTTGCTCTAGATATTTCAAAGGCATTCGATCGTGTGTGGCATGGTGCACTAGTAACAAATCTTATTGCTCTTGGTGTCAGTGATGACTTTTCTCGATTCATACCAAGCTTTCTCAGAGATAGCACTATAAAAGTTATTATAAATGGAGTTTAACTGAATCTCAACGGTTCAATTAAATGTAGGCGTATCCCAGGGTTCCGTTCTCCTTCTCTCTTCCTTATAGTCCTAAACGACTTTCTCGTCCAGATTTTCAATCTTTTCTACTCTTTCGCAGATGACAGCAACATTTGCCTCTTCGATCGCTGACTAATTCTTGTGGATGTTGGGCAAATGGATCAAATCTCTAAGTGGGGTCGTGATAATAGTGTCGGTTTTAATGCACGCAAGGTGCAATGTTGTTTTTTGAGGAATCTGATGCACTTGATGTTCTGGGAATGAGAATTCAATGTGATATCCTCTTTAAAAAATCACGTTATTTATGTTTCGAAAGAGGAATTCAAGTGTCTTGGCTTTCTAAATCTTTGCAAGAATAACTTCCTTACTTCTGTTCTCTTTACTATTGATAACGAGCGTCGTCAGAAAGTGAACTTCTGAGTGAACTTATCCCTAAGGCCCGTATTTTGTTCATAGCTCACGCTCGTCCAGTCGATTATCCAGTGAATCGCACTACGCATTAGACAGAGAATTCTTTTATTAGTCGAAACAATCGTATGTGGAATGAACTCCCCGCAGACGTATTTCAAGTCAAATATCCGTAGACACTAGTGTCTACTTCCACCTCTCCATAACCTATTTTCCTGATATCAACACAAAACATTGTAGGGTGCATCCCCTGAGTATTGGTCTGTAGTATAAAATGCAGTTACTGAAACAATTATCACAACTAATCTGTTTTCTATGCGGATACTTTCTTAAAAGTAATGACATGTTAAATGTATATTTAACACGTGATACTTTAGAGTCCATAAATTAAATCAAAGAACTTCCGTCTTCCTAGTAGCTTATACCTTTGCTAACATTTTCAAACACACTTTATTCTGTTCCAAGCTTTAAAAATATAACAATGACAACATTTTACTTACCTTATTTCCATTTGATTCTCCGTTCTCTTTGAAGCCATTCTTGAACATGCGCTTATGAGCTTGTTTAAATTCATTCATTAGAGCGCTATGATGGTCACCAACTGCATTAAGAGTATTATTATTGTTGTTGTTGGTATTATTGATGTTGTTTATTGAATTTTTATGATCAATGTCATGCGACGCATGTGCATTAGTTACGTTGTCATTTATATTGGCCTCACGTTTTGACTCGTATTGAAGTGGCTTCAATTCACTATGTGGAGTATGTTCTTTACTATAGTTGTGAGGTTGTCGTTTCTGGAAAATTACAAACAAAAATTGAAATTATAAATCAATAACAGATATCGTAAATAAAAATCATGGTTATGGTAATGCAGCTACAATTCTTATTTTAAATTTTTGACTTGAATTGACAAATCATTGACATATCACGTACGTTTTAACCCTCGAACCGGCCAAAGCTTTTTTTTTCAATGAAACACGTATTCCTTACGAAAAATAAACAATATTTTCTTTTACCAAATTTTTTGTCGTTGCCTACTTTAGGCGATATAAACCATAACAGGTTTATAGTAAATCTTAAGAACTAATCTATAAAATTTAATAAGTTTAAGCATAAATTATTCCTCACACCAACATATAACTATAGTACAAAAAGTCCATTGAAACTTTTTATTAAACTAATGCAAGGTTTCATACAATTTTATGAAAAATATTATTTTATTTATTAAAAGTTTCATTTGCCCAATGAAGAAGTTTCACTAAGTTTCACCTTTTGGAATACTGTATGTCCTTGGACCAAAATAGGAGCTGTTTCTAAAAGCTTAAGCTTTAATCTAACTTTATGTTTATAAATAATGGTTTTTATTCAACTGAAATAAATTTTTAAGTTTTTTACTTCTTTGTATAGACCAACAGTCAGGTGCCTCCTACTAATGCAGTGCATTGCGTTGATATTAGGAAAATATATTATGGATATTGTACTTGAATTTCCCTAAATTGTAAGTGTCAGAAAACACGTCTGCGTTGAGCTTTTATTTATTTATTTATTTATTTTAGTCTATGGAAAAATCCTTACAGACAATAACATCAAATTGCACGAACAAATTCTCTCTGTAACGCGTTGTGTGATCCACTATCGACCACAAATGGATGAGATCTACTGGACAAGCGTGTGCTACTAACAAAAACAGAACACTTCCATTGGTAGTTTCGTTATAACAATGGCTCACAACCCACATTTCGAAGATGCTCCTAAGAATCAATAGAGCTAGATACCCTACTGTCATTAATGAGAGAAAACGCCCACGTTTGTGCACTGTACAGAAGCTCCAAATATATATGGTAGTTGTATTCCCTTTTCATCTGGATATAAGTGGTATAAATAAACAGATTTGAGGAAAGTAAATTAAATTTGTAACAGAATTTACTTTCCGCAATAGAGACAACATATTGTATGCAAGTACTATTTTTACACATTGTATGGATATAGAGTCCGTTTACTAAACGTATTCGCTCGTGCAAAGAAGCCTTAATGTGGTTGATAGAGGGTATTGCATTAAAAACAAAATATCTTATGGTTAATAAAGAAATATCAAATATTAAAAAAAGTACAAAAATTTATTTTTTCGCATTGAAATATTTGAAAGAGATGTAGCTCTCATCAGTGAACAGTTTTAATTTAAAAAGTGATTTTCAAGAAAATGGTTGATAGAGTGTATTATAAAGGAATATAAGGTCTCGATATTTATTTTTTGAAATCTTACACTTTCTTGCTTCCAAACTGTGTTCTGCACACGAAAGATTTATTTGCAAAAAATTAAACTGATTTGGTTTGTTATCGAAATAGCTTAATTTCTTTTTAAATAAGACTTATTTGGTTTATTATTTGAATTTATGACCAATTTAAAATCCCCCATCTGGAGACAGGCCTGCCGTTTGTAGGTTTAAGCAATGGATATGCAATGCTCTCACTATCTGTAAACACATTGTGCCTTCAAACGGGAAACATGCCGTTTTTAAGGAAACCCAAAGCTAAATTTAACAAATTTTTGCTCAAATCATAACAAATATTTCGAAAACTATCAGCGGCAACATTAAAATAAGTCAATTTATCAATTTAAAGTTGCGAAAAAATATTCATTTTACAGCCACAAGATATATATTATTTTTTAGTAAGTGAGAATATTGCAATCTCTTTATTTTCTAAACTCTTTGGTTTAAGTTTGTTGTGTGACTTACCGCTTTACGTTTCTTTAGTTCCTCTGTAATGGCACTTGAGAGACTACCACCATCAAAACTATTGCTATGAGGTTTCTCCATTTCCATACTCAAATTCATGGAAGAATATGAAGTTGTTTCTGAGGAAGTTGCTCCCGAATGTTTTTGTTTAGCCAATTGCATGTTAGCATATTGATAACGTTGCATTGTTGCTGCTACTCCACCAATTCTAATATCATCATCATCATCGAGCTGAATTTTCTTTGTATAAGTATTTGAGGATGATGATGATGATGAAGAAGATGTTGTAGATTCCGTTGAATATGTTAACTGTTGATGATTATGATGGTGGTTTATCATTGATATTGGTGGTGGCGGTGGTGGAATACTATTTGCTGTTGATATATTGCCCTGGTTCATTTTTGTTAAGGTTCCATTTTCCGCTCCCAAATTTCCTCTTTCTCGTTCCGTTTTACGATGATGATTTTCTTTCAATGTCGTAGTTAATGTTCTTCGTATTGTTCCAGTCGTAGAAGTTTGCGTATGATTGGCCACATAAGTATTATTTATGGATGTACCACTTTCAGATAACTTTATTATGGTTTTATTAATTTCTTTTTTGCCATTTCCCATGGAAGTCGACGGTGGAGATGACGAAAATGACGTTTGTCTGATTGGTAAATTAGTTGTTATGTTTGAATTTGAGCTCGAAGCTCTTTCAGAAATAGATTTTGTACGACATTTTCGTTCATTCGCATATAATGGTTGATTCCAATTTGCGGAGGCTTGTGTTCCAGTTGAGGTTTCTTCTCTTACTGCCGTTAAACGTTTTGATTTCACATCTGCCCAACAGGGACTTTGATCACCCGTCACCGAACTAGCTGAACTATTATAACCACTAGATTCTCCAGGAAATAAATCACATCCTGCTCCGGTATGAACAGTCATGTCTAGTTTATTTGAACTTTTCATAACGGCCACGGCTTCACTAAATAATACATCTGAAAAATCTATACTATTAACAGTTAAAATTTGATCGCCTGGCCTTAGGCCCGCTTCTCGAGCAACACTTTTTTCTTTTGTAAATTGCACAAATATTCCCGGTTTCCATTCGGGTCCTTTACATATGCCCACGCCCAGTTTAGTTCGTGGTGCAACATTTAAAACAACATTAATAACCCGTTCACCATGATTACGACTGTGATTACGTTCTGTACGTTCAGATGATTGATAAGAACATTCTGAGGGTGTTGAACTGATGCTGGGAGTTTTGACTACATTCCATGTTAGACAATCATTTTCTTTGCTATTTAAGATAATTACATATATAAATGGATAATGATGATTATGATGATTTTGTATTTCTTATACTTACTCTTTCGCGGGCAACATTCCAACACTACGAACTTTTAGTATCAAACGTTCTTGATGGCTTATAAGTTGTACGAATTCTTTGTGTATGGCATCGTCTATTCTAAAACCATTAATACGTAGTATTTGATCACCAATCTGTGAATGAAACAAAGAAAGTATGTACAAATGTTGAATTAACACACGTAATTTAGGTCAACCAGTAGTAAAAACTACCAAAGAGATGTAATTTACTTGTGCGTCACGTAAATATGTGTATTGTATTAAGAATTAACTTTTCTTCATGACAAACAATATTTTAAATTTACGTGAAATACCATCCCAAAAAAAGGTAAAATGTTATATCGGTTAACTGGACAGTGAAAGTAATTATTGTCACTTTTTCTTTATATTCTCGTCTAAAGAAACTTTCATCTTGTTGCCCTCTTCATGTAGTCATTACAGAGTTAACCCTGTTGATTAACTTTTTTTTTTAATTTATAACAAGTTTCCAACCTCACTATATTTAAAAAAATAAAGCAAATCAAACATATTAGCTAGGTTGATAGCAGAAGTTAGATCATAGCCAAAGATCTCATCAGAACCCGAAGTTTTAGAAAATCTAGAGCCTCCAGAATAGGCAAAACTTTAACAAAAAAAAACCTATTAATTATCAATTTTGATCCATTCTTGTCTTCTTAGTAATCAAACATGTGGTTAGGGTCCTTTCCTAACAAGCGTCATTAACTTTGAAGACCAAAAATATTTTATTTATATAAAAAACTTCTACTTACTTTCAAACCTTTTTGTTCAGCTTCACTATTACGATCTACACTTGATACAAAAAATCCTGCACTAAACTCTTTACCACCCCGCACAGAAAATCCATACGATGGAACGGCACCTGGCGTTACCAAGATACGTCGTGTATGCGGTCTTAATAAACGTACAATTCGTATACGAGTACTGGCTGGTATTGCACACCAAGATGAGGCAGCTGTTGTAAGGGTTAACATATCACTGGATGAACTAGTGGTTGAACCTTGAATGCTGCTACAATCCGTAAAAATTGAAGTCGCCATGATAATTCCAATCCGAAATAAAAGGTGCCGTTTCAAAAGAGCTGTAAAAAATGGAAAATATTAATTAATATCGAGTTTTTATGATGTAAAATTTCTAGGGGATTTAATGTCAGCCAGGATAAGACCGAGAAAAGTTATGATGTTGCTAGGGAAAGTTATGATATAACTATCATAACTTTTAATAGTAAAGGCAAAGTTATGATGTACTGTCACTCCTTCTGAACATTAGTATTTTTGATGGCATCAAGTTTCTGTGACAATTGCGAAAAGTTTTCGCATTGGAAAATGCAGCTCTACCATATAAAAGACATGGTGAGTCACTTAATATCAAATTTACCTGTAGGTAATTAGTTTTTCTTTATATGAAAAAAAAAATTGAGTATATGTGGCCCATCCTGTTCTAAATATGGTAGAGTTGCATTTCCCCACGCGAAAACTCTCGCCTTAACTACAGAAACGGGGTGCTGGCATACTAATGCATTTTCAGATTTTCTAACTATTGTGTCTTGTTCCTAAATAAATTATCCCTTTTAGCACTCAATATTTTAGGAGGCGTATTTTTTATAAAAAATCACATAAAAAAAGTTACTATTGGTGTTCTTGTTTTTTTTTTTTTGTAAAAAAATATTTTCTTTTACATTTTTAATTATGTAAATATAAAAAATTGTGGTTTTTTATGTATACTACGAATGACGCATTGGTTTTTGCAAATAATTAAACATTGCAAAAATTATGGCAGTTTTTGTGACTTTGGTGATAATGGGGTAATTTGGGAAAAGTTTATTTATACATTCCGATGCGGAAGTGCAACAAAAAGGCAACGAATGCCACCCTGAAGTATGATTTAGTAAAAGTCATACAGGATATCAAACTTTAAGAATGGACGGCGTTTGGAAGGTTTCCGATTAGAAACATCATGCTAATAAACCATTTATTAAAAAACCACGACTGTCATCATCTTCCCCAATATCTTGGGATATAAATTTTTGCATAATTTTTTCAATGGAATGACCCTGAAATTTAACATTTAACACATACAAAAGGGCTTTTCACTAAAAATGCAATGTTTTTATGCACTGGGAAATAGATTGTTTACATTTACAAAATTTTATAAATTTAAAATATTTTTTAAATTGAATAAAATTTAAAAAAAAAAAATTTTTTTTAATTTAAGAAAATATACCAAATTTTTTTATATTTGAAAAAAAAATTAAGCTTCACAAATTTTACCACTTTTATTTATTTTTTTTAACTAAAGTTCATTTTTTAAGTCTTTTGTTTTTCTATACAAACATTGCAATGTAACAAGTTTGTTTCCTAAGTCTTTTATATTGTTATCTTCATTTCGTAAAGTTTGTGTCCTAAGTCTTTTGTATTATGTAGTAGGTACAGTGACAAATATTTATCATAAGTTTTCCAATCTATTCATACTGTGTTTTTTCTTTTTTTTATTTTTTTTTTTTTTGACGACAAGTCCTGACCTTTTACCAAATAAATAAGACAAACAAAAAAAAAAAAATTCCAAAACAACACCCGGCCGTGGATACCAAATAAAAGTGAAAACAAATAAAACTTTCTCTCCTGCAAGCCGTATAAACAAGGAGCATCTTCACATTTCCTATTCAATGCATAAACATGAGCAGCACCACCATCATCTTCATCTGTTGTGTCATATTAACAGAGCCTCTACCATTTATATGGTATGTATATGGATGGTTGATGTGGTTGATATTGATAGTTATAAATATATACGTTTATTGTGACTTTACAACAAGTGGGCAAAATAAATCCACTACCTAAATTGAACAAGTGTTGAAATTGGCTAATACAAAAAAATCATACAATTAACATTAAATAAACACATGGATTACACTTAAAGAAACATATGTATTGGTTTTTGAAGAGCTTAAAGAAATTTGGGCAATATTTTTAAAATGCCTACTAAAAGAAGCCACTTCAGATTACTCTTAACTTTTATACAAAACTAGTGGTTTGAACTATAATTTTAGTAATTTTTTTAATAAAGAAAAACTTTAACTTTTTTCCAAGTGTTTCATGATAAGTTTAAACAAAGTTATACAGAAAAACGAAAACATTTGAAAATGGTGTATTGTGAGAAAAAGAAATTTTTCAAATGGAAAATTGAAAATCGTATAAAAAAAAAAGAAGAAGTCACGTAACGTATGTATGTAAGGTGACATTGAAAATGAAATTACTCGTACCATTATTATTTTTAAAAAAAAATAAATACAAAAAACAAGCTAACTTCAAATTGTTGTTACGATATATGGTGGCATAAATAACAAACCCATCTAAGTAATATAAAAGTTCATAAAGCATGATCAAGATGTGGTTTTTTTTTGCAAAACTGAAAAATATAAATGTTTGCCAAAACAAAATATTTTAAGCTGAAAAGGATGTAGGATTTAAAATATGTAATGTGAAGTTAAACAACAGCTCGTTTAATCTTTAGTATCAAAATAGATTTGTGTGGTAATATATTTGAAAAGACGTTTTTAAATATTACACAGTTCAACAAAATCGGAAAATTTTATACATCGGAGTTGCGACCTATCATTTCTAAAAGACTTTAAGAGGCAGATGATGAATATGTCCTTAGATTTTTAAAGTTAGCTATAGTTAAAGAAACACTTTTTTAGGAAATCAAAATTTTTTGATAAACTTTTTTTAAAGTGACTTTATTAAATAATTGAGCTTAGTTCACGTTTGTATTTATAAAATGTCCTTTATTATTTATTATATATCTCCAATATTTCGTCATGCTTTGAATAACATCCTCAGGGAGTGTGAACAACAACAAACATATTAAACACAAAATTTCCTGCCCCTGCCCTCCACTCTGGTCAAAACAACATTTAAAACTAAACAGGTAATACAAAATTTTAAATTATATCTCAACTTTTTTGCAACATTCAAATAGTATCAGCTATTCTCTTTAATTTAATATATTACACGTTTTTAAAGGTACTATAATATTCCTTACGCATCTATTTAAATTTGAAATTTCTCAGTTTTCACGATTTCGTTAATAAAATATGTAAAACGAAAAGAAGATCAAAGACTTTAATACGTACATTTAGTGAACATCACAGGTTACTTAATTTATGAAAAAAACTCGCCTGCTTTCTCTTTTAGTTTAAAAAAATTGTTTAAACTACAAAAATTTGATATATTTGTATGCCTTAAAACTATGGAGTCTGTGACAAATCTTAATAAAATTCAGATAAATGGTGGCACCTCTAAACTGGTTTCCATTTAACTACAGAAGATCTCCTGCTCTTGATTAAATCGTTTGTTACCGTAATTTAACCCTTTTGAATGATCAAGTAGTTTTTTTTTTTTTTTTTAAAAAAGAAGCAACACTCAGGAAATTCTTCCTATTAATTAATGTGTTGCTTTCTTTGGAAAGGGGATAGTGGAGAGATGAAAGGTGGTGAAAGATGAAGGAAAGATGGCAACACTGTAATTGCGCGAGATTATAAGTCTTAGAACAATTGTTGCTAGCCACCTGATGTAGAATGGCAAATTTATTGAAGCTTTTTGCTTCATAGCCCTGATTAATTTTTTTATATCGGTGGGGTAAAGTGCTATGAGAACACCGAAGGTGGGCGCAGCGATACATATAAGTGATACCTATCTTATGGACATTTGTTAAATGATTTTGATATTGGTTGTCTTTTATATTTTCTATAACTTCTATACAAGCATCTTTCCACTTTTTATTATCTTGGTCGATTTCATTGCAATTTATGTTGCGTTCTAGCAATTTTGATTTAATATTATTGGTATACTATATGTTTTTTTCATAATTTGATCTGACAGCTAGCGTGGCAACCTTCTCTCATCATAATCAAACAGCGTTTTTGTAATATAGTTTAGATGTAAGCTATAGGTATAAAAATGGCCTACCTCTTGACCTGGTTCTAGAGCTAAAACATAATTTTGAGTATTATCTGCCAGCATTAAAATCCGCTTCGTGAAAAACCTCTGGAATTTATCGATCTCCTATAATAGCGAGTAACCCCATACCTGAGCCCCATACGATTGTATGGCTCTACAAACCGCCAAAAAAAAACTGCATTTAAAGCAAAATATGCATTTATATTAAAATATTCAAAAATATGCACTTACACATCAATGCCATTTTAACGCAAATTCTTTGATTCGCAATGATATTTTGTTTACGCTGTTTTCAGACTTAAGGAAAAAACATGCATTTGCATGAACTTCCGGTCCCTGTTTATAAGTAATTGCTTATGCATAGATTTCTATGATAGTGTAAGTTGGTATAATTTAACTTATTAAGGACTAATGTATATTTAAATACAAAAAAAGAGAGCCATCGTGGAAAAAATCTGTCTAAATCTTGGCAAAAGCTATCGCAAATGAATTTTCAGTAAAAGGTATAAAAAGCATAAAACTACTTTAAGAAAAAATTTGGGGTAAAATTTAACCCCAAAAGCCTTAAAATATACACTGAACAAATTTACAAAAATGACATGACCATTGAAATACGCATTTTAGAGTTTTATTGAAATATCGATTCTTTTCAAGTAAAATTTAAGAGTTTTTTATTTTATTCAAAAAACATGATGGAATAATTTAATTTTAGTGATAAGTCCCAGATATGACAAATCAAAAAAAAATATATATATTATATAAATACTAGCATCCAAAACTTTGCACGTATGAAGTTTCTTCATTGATATTGGACGAAGGAATATAGGGGCTCATTCTTTAATGGGTTAAGTTTGTGTCTTAAGTCTTTTGTTTCAGTACTCTTATTGTTGAAATACACATTTCTTTCTTGCAAGCATGGCAGCCAAAAATATGCTCTAAAAATTTTATTTTATGTCCATAAAAAAATGACAATCAGACTTTGCTTAAAGCGCCCTCTAGTGGAAACAATAGAAGCCAAAGTTAAAACTTTGTTAGAATATTAATCCTAGACGGTTGAAGATATTTTACAAACCTTGTGTAATTTAATGAACAAATCTAGTTTTAACAATATATAGAAAAATTCCATATGAAAACGATCAAAATTGGCAAATTTTTGGACGACCCCTCTCCGATTTTAAAATAAATAGTCTCAATCGATTGCCCAGCAAAATGTACGAACATTTTCACTTGCACTGAAGGATTTATCTTCACTTCAGTAATGAATTTCTTCATAGCTTTAATGAAGCTTGTCACTCGAACTCGTCCATTGAAACTTTTCATAGAATCTATGAAACAGTTTTCATTAGAGTCAATGTTATGAAATATTTTTAGAATTAATTAAAATCTTCAGCAAACTCTTGAATTTTTCAGAAAATAAAGCGATTATAAAGTTTATGAAACAGTTTCATAACATTTTTTAATATTAAGAAGTTCTTTAAATTAATAAAACTCTTCATGAATGTCTTGGAAAATGCATTGCAACTAAGCCAATGAACGGCTTCATATGATATTTTAAACAATTTGCTAGAAGTCCACAAATAATAAAATGTTACATTAGAAAAATAAATCACTTTATAAAACATGTTGAACACTTGAGAATTAAATCTTAAAAATAAAGTTTTGAAAATTATGAAATTTTATGAAAAAATATAAAAAAATAATTCTTTGAAATAATTTCATAGCTCTAAGGAAAATTTTCGTTAAATTTATGGAGAGATAATTTATGATATCGAATGAATTTTTGTTATGAAACTATGAAGTTTTATTAAAATCAAGTTTGTGTGAAATTTCTTAATATTAATAAAATTTCTTTAATGTAATGAAATTCTTCATTGAATCTACGAAAAAAAATCCTATGAAATTGTGTCCTGAAGGAGAATTCTATCAGTGTAGGTGTGAAAATTTTAAATTTATATTTAGTTATTATTTAAAAATTTAAAAGAAATCCTTAATTATTTTATAACTTCTACAATTACAAATAACCAACTCGCGTCTGATGCACTAAACGCTTCAACAGAGCATAGATCTAAGGATGGGTTCCACTCAAGTATTACCAAGAGGCTCACCGGTAAAAAATTTCAAATCAAAGACCTCTTAAGAACGTCGAAGGAGATCTAGGAACATCCACGAAAGATCAGTTGAAAATTTGGAAACAGCATTACTCCAATATGCTTTCAATGACAACCTCTAACTTCCTAAATATATGTACCTGTGATTCTCATGTAGTATAAGGCAAGATATCTCCGTAGAATGCCCAGCCTTAGCAGAAGTTATCGCTGCCATAAATTCTTTGAAATCAAATAAGGTCCCTGGAACCGACAATATATCGCCTGAAATGCTTAAAGCCGACTCCTATATCACAGCCAGCATATTGCTTCCCCTGATTCAAAATTTATGGCGCACACACGAACTTCACTCGAATTTAGTTAACATCCCCAAAAAAGGAAACCTGTCGGAATGTAGGAACTGGAGGGGCATCACCATCCTAAGTGCAGTTAATAAAGTAATAGCCCAGATAATAAACAAGAGAATATCCGACACTGTACTTGGGGACCTTAGACCCGAACAAGCTGGCTTCCGGCCCCAAAAGTCTTGTGTAGACCACATCAATAGTCTACGTATAATTTTAGAACAATCCACAGAACTTCGCTCACCGCTTTACCTGGTATTTATCGACTTTGAAAAAGCTTTCGACACGCTATATGGGGCGCTCTTGCCTGGAAAGGGGTTCTTCTTAAAATCATTTTCCTTACCCAGTCTTTATACTGTGATGTTAAATGCCGTATTGTCCACAATAATGCTCTAGCAGTTTTAATGTCGTGGCTGGCGTCCACCAGGGCTGTCTGTTATCACCTTTGCTTTTTAACATCGTTCTAGATGTTATAGTTCGCAATTCTACTAGAGTAAATAGAGGTATCAGCTGGGGTCTCAATCAACAACTCGAGAGCCTTGAGTACGCAGACGATATCTGCTTACTTTCCCACAGCTATGAAAAAATGAAATCTAAGCTAAAGTGCCTCGAAACAGAGGCAGCAAAAGCTGGCCTGAAAATAAACATTGGCAAGAGTAAAGTAATGTGCTACAATACCGTGAACAGTAACAAATTTCGCATAGGAAATATTGAATTGGAAGAGGTCACGTCATTTTGCTACCTGGGTAGCATTTTAACAAATACAGGTGGTTCCAGCAAGGATGTTGTGTATCGAATATCTAAAGCCAACCAAGCATTCGGTACCCTCCGGTCGATATGGAAATCTTCTGCATTATCCAGGTACACTAAGATAAGCATCTTTAACTACTGTGTCAAATCTGTGCTGCTTTATGCATGCGAGACGTGGAACACAACAGAACACGAGATAAACTCCCTACAAGTGTTTGCTAATCGATGTCTCCGAAGAATCCTAAAAGTTTTTTAGCCTAACACCATATTCAATGGAGAATTTTGGAGACAAACAAACCAGCGGGCAATCCATATCGAAATAATGAATCACAAATGGCGTTGGATTGGTCACACGCTGCGCAGACCTCCAGGTGACGTTGCTAAAATCGCCATTGAGTGGAACCCACAGGGTAGGACAAGAAGAGTAGGAAGACCGTCTCACACATGGCGACGTCAACTGAATATAGAAGTCATATCTACTGATCAAAGCTGGGGAGAAGTGAAGAGAATATCATCCAACCGGTCCGAATGGAATAAATTCGTTGAGGCCCTTTGTTCCCAATAGGAACCACAGGACATAATATATATAATTACAAATGAAATTTTTCAATATTAAATACAAATTTTCTGAATCGAATTTGATGTAATTAGATCAAATGTGATACAATTTAATCCTGGCCATTTTTCTAATGAAATTTTATATAATTAAGTGTGTGCTTATATTTAATTAGATAAAACTATATAAAGCTTCATATCAGTTTTTTTTAATCGTTTATTTCTATGAGTGTAGGATAAATCTTTATTATCAAAATAGTTTTGTTTGGTTATATCTTTGAAAAGACATTTCGAAACGTTCTGTGTGATCATTTGTCACAAAAATGTTACTAACTAAACCACAATTGGCAAGTTTTGTTTACTTTTTGTATTAAAAATTTTCAGTTGTAGTAAAAATAATAAATTGTAGTAAGTTAACGAACAGGCCTATTGTTGTGGGAGATAAGCAACAATGGCCATTGGTCATATAAAAAATTAAAGTATTTTTCTAATTTCCTTTAAAATTTTATTGTCAAAATTTATAAATCCTTTTAGTTCAGTTGATTTCTTTAAGTTTGTGTCTTAAGTCTTTTGTTTTAGTACCCGTATTGGTTCCTTATAATTTTGTTTTGTTGTAGTGAACGAAAAATTGCTAATTTTACGAAAGTTTTTGGTATTTTGATTTTTTTTTCGCATTTGTATGAAATTTAAGGGAAAAGCTTGGTAAAAGCATTAAAATATACATTAACATAATTTTTTGTTATTTGCTAACTTTTTGAATGGTATTGTTTATTGGGACGCGTGACCGTTGCAGAAAAAATAATTTTAAAAGTAGCGGAAAATAATCAAAACTTATTATATTACGTGTAAATATGTGGATCGCACAATAACTAAACAATACAATGTTAAAACAAGTTGAAAGTTTGTGTTTACAACAATATTGCCACAAGCAAAGGCAATATAACTATTGCATACATCAAACAAATAATAATTAGAGTGACTAACCGATTAAATGTAGTACTTAAATAAAAACAGTGGTTACATTTTTTATTTTAAGATGAACGAATTCAAAGTATTGTGATTGTTTGAATTAAAAAATGACTTAAATATAAAATAAATTACAATACTCAACTATTTTTAAATTTTTGCCAAATCTTTTTTAAAATGCATATTTTTTAATAGACTAGTTACGCTGAATCCAATTCTGTCAAAAATAAAATTTCTCTATTGCAGTTTTTGAGATATTGCGTTTTTTATATTAGCTCATTCACTATATTTTTTCGTATATTTTGCTTAGTTTTTCGAAATTTAAAAAGTCAATAAAATCATTAATGTTTTTTTTTAAGAATATAAGTTCCCACAAACCTATGTTTCATTTGATTATAAACAAATTTTAAATTGTATCACTACACTCAAAAAAGTCAGCAAAAAATTTAGCTGAGTCAGGAATAAAATTAGTAGATTCAGTAAAAATTTTGCTATGACTTAAGGCTCCATTAGTCTTGCTGTTCCGTGATGTTTCTGTAACGTGCCGTTCCGGATGGCTATTTTGTGTAGTTAGTCTATTCCGTTACAACATAGCAGCTTTGGATAAACGACTATAGTAATTGTTTGAGTAGTTGTAATTGTAGTTGTAATATTATTATCATAATGTGTCACAAAACTTTTTTTATGTTATTTTATACAATTTAGCTTATAAAACTAAAAAAAAATGTTTTTGTATTGGTTGTTTAGTTTTTTTTATGTGAGAGCAATCAGCTGTTTTTTTGCTGTCACTTAACGTAGTAGAGAAAATTCTGTTTTAACAGGTTCGTCCGGCACGCAACGTTACAGTTCAGACAAACTAACCACACACTCTCATTTTCATACATCAAAAACAAATCAGCTGATACGTCACGGAACGTAACGTACAAACTAATTCAGCCTTTAGTTGATTAAAAATTACAAATTCCTTACTAAAAGTTAATGAAATTTTTGCTGAATATTAGTAGACTGAAAAAAGCTAAAAAAAAATTTGTAGAAAAATTATATTTCAGTTAATTTATTTGCTGAAAGTCTGAATTAAAAATTAATAGTGTTTATAATTTTTAGAAGAAAACGTTTATTCTTCTTCTTAGCCTCAACATTTCAAAATTAAAATTTGTCAAATGCATATTAATTAAAAATTAATTGGGACTTTCTATATGACGTTAAAATAACACTGTACTAAAAACGAAAATTTTTTTGTGAATCTTTTAAAAATAATTTACAATACGATACACGACACAAATTAATTTAATATCTGGAAATATATAGAAATAATTATATATAACTTTAACAAAATTATCTATCAGATATTTTTTAAATGTCAATTTGTATGAAAATAAACGACGAGCTCTTGCTCTGTTTCGGCACTTATTAATGTGTAGCTTTCTTTGGAAATGAGACAGTGGAGAGATGAAAGGTGGGGAAAGATGGAGGGTTTCAAACACTATAATTGCGCGAAATGATAAGTCTTATAACAATTGTTGCTCGCCACCTAATTTAGAGCTGGCGAACTTATTAAAGCTTTTTGGTTCATAGCCGTGATTCATTATTTTAATGAAGACGATTTAACTACGCTTGTATACAAATATACCTCACTTTAAACTGGGCTTTTACTTGTTTTTTCTGCAGATATATAGCTGTTTATAAACCAATTGTTTAGTGGTACACCACATGCCCCTATTCTTTAATTCGGTTGGGTAAGTTATTATATTTTACATCAAAATTCGCTTTTCATTTATCATCAAGATTTGGTAAATCTTAATTGAGCATCTATTGGATCATTTTTAGTTTGGCCAGGTCTAATGCTCCTAAAGCGAATAAGTTTGGTTAGTAGTTTGAAAAAAAAATTGTAATTTAAATGCATTGAAAAGAAGTTTTTGATTTAAAAGTCCAAATTTTAAAACATTTGACACAATTAAAAACAAATGCTACAAAAAGTTTACTTAAATTGAATAAAAAGGATTTATGGTTTAACATTGCAAGTACACAACAATCTAAAATTATACGAATATCCAAAATCCCCATTTATTAAAATATACACTCAATTAGTAGAAAAGTTAGTAAAACATCTTTTAAATCAGGTATACTATTTTTCAGTAAATTTTTTGCTAAAATTATGTTTTAAACTAAAATTTTAGTTATACTTATTCAGCACTTAACTGTTGAACTAATGTTTTACTAATATTTTACTAATGTTTTACTAATTTATTTTGCTAAAAAATTGTGTTGATTAGCACATCAATAGTGTGAACGACAACCAGACTGAAAGATATACTCAGAATGAATTAGATGTCGCGGCATGTCACGATGTAGTAGTGACGAGGAAAATTATACTAAAAAGTACAACTCTAGTAAGACATAATTTAAAAAAATCAACCATGGAAGATTTTTGTATCTGTTTTTCTTATATAAAACAAAATTGTGGATTAAAACAACTTAAATTTTGCGTTGCCATCGGCTTGTGAAAGTAATTGTCTGTTAATTAAATAAAAGACAAATAAAATATTTACATTTAATAAAGATTAAATGTGTATTTGTAAACTAAATGTTTATACATATTACTAATCGCGTGTGGTCAAATTGCAAACAAATATGCAATAGGTAGACAGACTAAAGCGAAAGATAAAGACATACATATTAGGTAGATTTTTCTGTTTCCTTTTTCTTTTTGCAAAGAGGGGTTATATTTTGTTATTTTTTCGTTTCTATAATTCTCTGCGGCATTTGCGTTCCTTTAAAAGATAGCATCATTTAGACAATAATTGATGTAAGTAGTTCAAAGATAATTTCGTTTATGTTATATATAAAAATTTCTATTGTTTTTAGATATTACATTAATTCATATCGTCAATTTGGGAGTATGAACATTTTTATATTTTGTAACGTATTGTAAATTATTTTAAAAAGAATCACAAAAATATGTTTTATGATTTTCAGCAAATAAATTAACTAAAGTATAATTTTTCTACAAATTTTTTGAGTTTTTTTCAGTCTACTAATATTCAGCAAAAATTTTATTAATTTTTAGCAAGGGTTTTTTAATTTGCTGACATTAGCAATTTTTTTGCAAGCACCCGCCTGACTAAAATTTTGCTGACTCAGCAAAAATTTTTGCTGACTATACTAACTTTTTTATTTGAGTGTAGTGGAAATTTAAAATTATTCAATGACGTGCTTAGAAGCTTAATACTTCGTTACTGGTAGTTTTATATATCGGAATATAATAGGATTATTTTTTAAGGAGTTTGTTTTAATAAATTAGTTTATCCTTTTTAAATGAATGTTTATGTGATTTTAAGTTTCAATATTCTGCCTCAATAGAATTCCGTAGATCCTAGGTGGAATTAAAAGAATTTGTCTTAATAAATTAGTTTATCCTTTTTAAGTGGATGTTTATGTGATTTCAAGTTTCAGATTTCTGCCTTAATGGAATTCCTTAGATCCTAGGTGGAATTTTCATTCTTTTAAACCCCATTTACACCAAGATTTTATAGAAAACCAAAAGAAATACCTAAAAAAAATGTATTAAATATCTGACTTTTTTCCTTAATCGTTTTTGCAGGACTTTAAAGGGAGGACTTCCTCTTTTTGTCCCTCTCTGTATACATTTTTTAATACCCAGTTTTAGCGGATGCCTGCACCAAATTATAAGTTCCTACGGTTTGATGATATGTGCAGTGACAAGCCAAATTTATATATCAAGACTTTAGCGGCTTTTAAGAACCGAAATATTCAAACAGTTTTTTGATCAATTTTTATCAAATCTATCCGAGCTTCACGAGTAATGTGTACTTTTTTCGTAAGATATATAAAAACCAGTTCTTAAAACAAAAACCAAAATATTTTCTAAAGTTTTAATAATTTGCGCGTTTTAACCACTGTACTATAAAATCTTTGTATGTCTGCAGATAAGTACGTTTATACATAAAAAAAGCTACTCGTATAAGATTAATTTTAATTATTTTTTTATATTAATTATTGCTGAGATTTTATGTGTTTTTTTTTTCTTCTTTTTTGTGCGCTTTAGCCGCCATTTATGGTTTAGTACAGAAAGTTTTGTTGATGTTTTACATGTAAAATTATAATTACCGTAACTTTTATTTATGCTAAAATTAAATACCTTTATTGTTTTTTTAATTTATTAACACTCGAGTTAAACAGTCATTACCAGGGCAACCAGAAATATGCTCTAAAAAGCCGATTTTATAAAAAATGCCATAAGAAACGGAAAATATGCTCTTAAAATTTACAAAATATGCCCTTAAAACACATTTTTTATTAAAAAATCGTATTTTAAGACTTATTAGAATACAGTTGGAATAACTTTTGTGAATTTTATTTCAATTGCTAATAAAAAAAAAACAGAGATAAAAGATTAAATTTACCTAAATTTTTACAGTGGTACAACAGGAAGTTTAAATTTTCAAAAACCGCAATCGCTTTGCAAACACTGGAAAATATAAAAAAAATAAATAAAAAAAGTTTTTGACAAATTTTTTTTATTGAAATATAAAATTGTTCGATAACGAAAAATTAAAAAAAAAAAAAACGTGAAATATGTTCTAAAAATATGATTTTTTTCTCAACAGTACAAAAATATTCTCAAAAATAAGACTTTTTATCAAAAATATGTCCTTAAGATCAAAATATGCAAAAATATGCTATTTAGAGCAAAATATGCAAAAATACCCTGCGGGAAATGAAGAGTCGATTGATGCAAAGTAGTAATTCTGTGATATATGAATGGGAAGCACGTCACGAAACTGGTGAAACCAAAATTGTGGTGCACCAAAAAGTGTTAATTTGGGTAAAATGTCCAATCACGTGACTATAGTAATGCTGATAAAACATTGACTGGTTGGTACCAGATATATCACGTAACTGGAGAAAAACTAACATAACATCAAAGTGTACTGAAGCAACTAGGGTCGTTGCAGTTAAAGTTGCTACTGGCCATTGACCTGGTTGAAAACAGTTAGCAGTGGATAAAAACATGGCAATTAGTACCGAAGAATTCAGTTTCTTGATTGCTGCAAAGTGCACACAACACTGAAGTAATTTTTTATGTTCCGACTTTGTGACAGTAGAAATGAAGACGTAACACTCCACTGGTTTAAAATAACTGAATACAGAACTGTTTAGACAGTGACCAAGTTTGTCAGATATGTCGATTTATCGCCAAACGATTGTCGATTTTTCGAGTGAATGGCGATTTTACACATAAAATATCACTACCAAACTTATTCGCAAACTTGAAACACGTTACAAGAATATAAATTAAAATTTAAAAATTTCTGCATATTGGTTTCGAAATATATGGTTTAGATATTTTACAAAATTTTTGGGAACGATTTTTATTTCTTTGGGAACAAAATTGAAACTGAGTATATATTTTGTTATTCTGCTTTCTAAGTTATACATTTAATTTGTGCTGAAGTGTTGCAGCTCCT
The DNA here is from genome assembly GCA_021234595.1 of Delia radicum. NCBI lineage: Eukaryota > Metazoa > Arthropoda > Insecta > Diptera > Anthomyiidae > Delia > Delia radicum. The sequence goes on from CM037852.1 coordinate 214,889,019, forward strand.
TCTTTTTATAAAGATATTATTGTGGACTAGAATTATAATGTAGAATACAAAATTAAAATGTTCATGAAGTGCTTTTTGGAAGTGTTGGAACATAAAAATTTGTAGAAATTTTTTGATAATACCAATGTTAGCAAATAAAGAAGAAACTTGCAAAAAATCTATATTTTGAACATCCGGACTTCTTGACTAGTTTATGTACTTTTTCAAATTTAAATTGTTATAACGCATTTAATGTTGTAGTTTTTTGTTTGGGTTTAGACAAAGAAAAATAATTTTTGTTGTGCCTTTTTGAAGCTTTTTTGAACAGGTGGTATGACACGCTGTTTTGGATAAGTGCAGTGACTGGTTCCGGACTGGCTATTTATCAACCCGTACATAATATGGCACACTCTAAATAAAAAGTGGCAGGTTACTTGCTAATTACTTTTCGCATGCCCGGCGACATATACTCCTTAGACCAGGTGGACGTATCGAAGAACTGGATGAGTTCTTCGATACGTCCACCTACACCAGTCACGTGATAATTTTTTAACCACTGGTTCTGTAACATATCACATAAATCCTTAAATGGTCATACTTTGGCACTATCTATTCTAACTTGTCCCGTAACATATTCATTTCAGTCGGTACGGTGATATGTTACCTTGGTCAAGTTATTCGTCACGTCACACAGTGCTCCACAGGTAGCAATTGTCACCTCCTATGACAAGCCCATGTTAAAAGTACCGGTCACTTTCATATAACAGAACCGAAACTTGGACTGGTTCATACACACAAAGTTCTAGTCACGTGACCATACCAATGACTGGTCCATTTCCCGCAGGGTATGAACTAACAAATCGATGCCAGAATTCGTCAATTGTTCTGAAAAGGATAAATATCTCATAAATTTTTCAATACGACGCACAGGAAAAAACATGATACTGCATATTTCTGGTTGCCCTGGTCATTACAAATTGCAAAAAATTAAAATTATGACATGGCCTAAGAAAAACCATCTAACATAACATTTTAAAGTTAAACATAGAGACAACTAAAAAATTTTAAAAATTGAAATCAAATGAGTGGACAAATCCTAAGAAGTGAGTTAAGATTATTGCAAATTATACAGTAGTCGCTCGGTTATATGAATATTCAGTTATGTAAACTTGCAGAATAGTGAACAAAAAAAATTTAAACACTGGAGGTTCCAAAGAGTGAACACAGCCTATCTTTATTATGTGAACAGCTTTCAACCGTTGATTTATTTAAATGTTTGTCTTATTAGAAGTATGTATTTTCCCCGAAATAAGTGAAGAACCTGCAACCGTTGATTTTTTTTAATGTTTTGAGTTGTTGAGTTTTGTGTGATTGTCTTTTGTGTTTTGAGGACAAGGCACTACAGAAATCCCTTGAAGCAAAAAAAGTACAAAAAAATATAACCGACTACTTTCATTAATTATTAAAAATTTTATTAAAAATAAAAACTTAATGTAATAAAAATCATTTGAATTACTTATTTTATATTCTCTCGATTATGCGAACTTCTCCATTTAGTGAACAGGCTCTGTTTGAATTAGTTCATATAACCGAGCGACTACTGTACTAACAAAGAAGGTACTCCACCGGACACAGTGAGTAAAATTTGACTTTTCTGAGCAAATTTGTTCACAGTTTAAAATGAATTTGAAGAAATTAAAATTTTAAAAATATCTGACTAAATTTCAGATCAATTTCTCATAACCAAATTTTTAAATAATGATAAATTATATAAATGATAAATCGTAAAAATCAGCAAAATTTAATTTTTTTTTTAAATATTTTTGCTTAAATAAATTTTAAAGTTATGGGAAAGTAACTGAAATTAATGGTAATTATTTTCTCTATTGATACACATTGGAATTCCATTGCAACTAACAAAATGTAATTATTATTAAATAATTTTAATTGTAAGTACTTAAAATGCATCATCACAACAATTAAACTTAACTGTGAACTAAAAATACATGAAATTAATCAAAACGTTGTCACATCATCCAAAATATTGGCTTTTATAATCATAATTGGAAAAATATACATTCTTTTAATACCAACAACCAACAACTTTATAGCAGAATTTGTCATTTGAATAAAATATTTGCAGTTAAATTAGAATATTAGTTTCGCCTCCAAGAAAAAAAAAACACCCACTCTGTCTAAAATATTAGATTTCCGTATCAATTTTAAAATAATATAAAATTTTTCTATAGTTTTTGGTAATTCTAATAAAATATTGAGATAAGCAACCGAATTTCTGTTGTAGCTTCAAAGTTATTTTCACACAAACATGTTAATTTTCAAGTCAAAAAGTAACATTTTTAGCAGATTTTTTAAACATGACCCCACCTCGGGATTTAGATATCTAAAAAAAAAGTAGGATGAATCTATCCAAGATTATGATACCTATCTCTTCTCCGGAGCACATTCTAGCAAATTAATGCATTAAACATATTTCTAACCCCCCCCCCCCCCCCCCCCCGTTAATTTTAAAGTCAAAAAATAGCATTTTTATACAACAAAATATTCAAGGTTGAAACTTGAAAAAAAACAAATTCATATTGGGTTTAGGCTGGGGTAAAGTAATTGCCTGACAAGCAGAAGGTCGCCGGTTCGAGCCCAGTTCGCGGCGTAAGAATTGTTTGTTAATAGAATAAATTTAAAATAGTATAACATATCGCACTTGATCAACAAGAGGGTATTAACTCAAAATTTTTAAAATATCACTTTTTTCAAGAAATCAACTAACAACATCAACATCTATCTATTGTAAAAATTTCAACGTATTCCGATTACTCTTTCATATTGAAAACCACTTTTGAGACCATTTTCATGATAATGTAGTGATTACCTTTATTTCAACAAAAAGGTATTATTTCGAGTTAATACAATAGTTCAAATAGAAATGAATAGTATATTTTCATAAAAAAGGTATTATTTTGATTTGAGCCTTTATTTATGTTAAAAATAATCAAACTGTTTTATTTATATTTGGTTGTATTTCGAGTTGATACTGTTTTGTTGATAAAATTTGTTTTATTCTATAAATTTAAATCGATAAAATTTCAAAAAAATGGTATTAACTCAAAAAATTGATTTTTTTTGCAATGAGTGGTAAAATTTAAAACAAAAACAATGTATATATATTTTCAAATGGAATTTGCTTATTATGATATGTTTGAATTTTTAAATTCTGTTAAAATGTGGCCCTAAACAGTTTTTTGACTCTACTGAAAATTTTAAAATTTTGAGTTAATACCCTCTTGTTGATCAAGTGCGATATGTTTATAGTTTTGGTAGCTTTAGTTAATAAAATATTGAGATTAGCAACCGAATTTCTGTTATACATACAAATCAATTTTTAGACAAATATTCAAGGTTGATATTTGAAAAAAACGTATTTTAATTGTGTTCAGGCTAGAGGTAAAGTAATTGCCTGACAAACGATAGGTCGCCGGTTCAAGCCCAGTTCGCGGCATTAGAATTTTGAATAAATTAAATAAATTGTCAAATATGTTACTTTTAAATTTAAAAAAATTAAAACCTAAAGTTTATTTTTCGATCTTTTATGATAAATTAAGATGTGAGCAAGATTACACAGTGCAACAGTCATCGAGTGCAACAGTCATCGAGTGCAACAGTCATCGAGTGCAAACTCATCGTGTCAAACTCCTTTTTCGGAGTGCAATTGTTCTCACGGCTATATCTGGAAAGCAATTGGAATTTTGTTTTCCTGTCTTCGGCACAATTGAAACTATAGACTAGGAGAACAAGTATAACACAAGCTAACCCGAAAACAACAAAATTGCAAAAATAAAGAAAAATTTTAATTTTTTCTAATTTTTTTCACCATTTTTTGCCTCCAAACTGTGGGAAATTCAGTAAAGTAATATTCAGAAAAAATACTCCTTATAATATAATTCATAGTTCTTGTTCTCCAGTCGTTACACTATTAGTGATAGACTTTGCCTCGCGAAACAAAAGAATTTCGGAAAATCGCCTTTTGAAATAACACCTTGCAATATGTTCACAACTTTCAGGTCATAGCAAATCTTCCATTTATGTTCATTATATTTGATTTTCTTCAAAGCTTCATAAGATTCCTTCATATTTGTGCCCAATGCTAATGGAATTGACGGGTTTTTCTTTGTTTTGTGCAACAGCACAACCTTAAAAACTGAGCCGTCAATGAATAATCAATCGCCAGTCGCCAGCGTTATATTCCATTTACAATTTATTCACTAAACCTTCATAAATTTTGAAATTCAGCTTGCCGTTTCCGTTATGGCGTGGCGCTAACGTTCTGATGTGTGAGTTATCTGTGCTTCTACAATGAGATCAAAAATTCTGTATTCCGGTGCGATAACCTAAACTAGCCACAATGTTATCCATTTCGTTTTGTGTTAGCGGCTTTGGTTTGTCATCTTCTACATTGGGCGCCTAATCGGTATCTTCCAAATTGGATGACAGTACCCATGCGGGCATAATCTCAGGACTCGGAGGTTTAGGTGGTTCGACACCATCAGAGCGTGGCACTGGAAGTGAGGCAGTAAAAGCAGTAACATAGACTTCTGTCTTCAGCTTCCTCGTATTTGTTCCAACAGCATAATTAATACATTAGCAATTACTTAGCTATTACTTGCTATAGCACTATTGTAGTCACTTCATCGAAATATTGCGTATATGCAAAGTTAAATTCCGGAGTTAAGAAATTTTTTCGCTCCTTCTGTGGGCAATGAACACTTTACTATACTATTGTTGGACCGGTAAAACTTAGTTCTGGTTACGTGCCAGGCACAATAATTTTATAATTTTTCATTCAATTTTTTTTATTTAATGTGCTCAAAACCATTCAGATATGGAATTCTAACTTAATTTTAGCCTATAATTAAAAATGTGGTTACTCATCATAGGAAGCGACAGCTTTTTTCAAACGCGTAAATAAATAATGCTAAAAAATATTTATGCGTTTTTTGACCGCAAATTTTTCGAAAAGTGCAATGTTGCGGTTGAAAAAACTTTGATTTTATAAATGTTGAGGTTAAGAAGAAGAATAAACGTTTTTTCTCTAAAAAATTATAAACACTATTAATTTTTAAATCAGACTAGACTAGTTTTCTGCCTTTTTTATGGACAGGCGTCATCAGTGATTTTCCATTTTTAAATTGTATTATTATTTCTGTCTCATAATTGTCAGATTGTCTCTTGATGATAAATTTTTCAACAACCTGCGACTGTAAGAATCAAACCTGCGCTCATCTTACATTACAAACGTAACAATACCAAGTCATGACCGTTTAGCGATCACACACAATTATGACCTCGAATGTAAAGCTAGTTAGGGCCTTTAGTTTTTAGTATTTAGGTTAATTATATAACTTTTTAGTTTTAAGAAATTGTTTTTTTTATATATATACTTTTTTTTTCTTTTGATTTGTAATTTTTGATAATGAAGTAGTATTTGAACCATATTTGGCCTTATAGGCTTGGTTCTTAAATTTGAAATAAATAAAAAAAAAAAAAAAAAAAAATTGCAGTTTTCTTTAGCTTTTCTGTTATTGTATATTATACTCAGAAGTGACAACACTAACAAACACAAATATTCTATTTTTAGATTTTTGTTTTATTTTTCTAATCTCTTTCGTCTCTATTTCACTTCTTTGAATCATTGAAATGTTGCACATGAGTTAATAAAATATAAATTATTACGCTTTGATATCGTAAATAATTAATTCATATATCTAAAAATTAATAAGAAAAAAATATATTGAAAAATTAGGGCAATTTTGTCACATTCAATGCAAAATTCAACCACTTGCAACCATTTCAATAAAATTTTCTACACAGATACAATTAGACTTGAGTTATCGTGTTGTGATTAAAAACAATAAAAATGGATTATATACCCTTATTAAAATGCGGCAACACTGTTAAGAGAATAAGAATCAAAAAATGAGAGAATAAAAAACGTCGTGAAAATAAAATAGATTCTTTTTCATACTGCATTGTTCGACGCATTTTTCATTGTTAGAAAAAAACGACAAATTCGTATTCCGTTTTTTCACTAACTTTCCTAGCAAAAAAATAGTGCTTACCCAGATGCAGTTTTGGAAGAAAATATTTTATTACCGAGCGCTTCCGAAATAATTCCAGAAGGCATGATTTTTGTTCGCGATGTCCCATTTGGTATGCCTCTTTTTAGCAGGTGAAATGCGCTTCCTTCATGTGCTCTAAGAAGCAAAAAATTCACCACTTCGTAGGAAATTAAAAGCGCTTTTTTGTGTATTGACAATATTAATGCTTCCTTGTATGCATTCTTGAATGCTTCATTGTAGGCACTATTTACTGCTCGAAAAGAATGCATTTAGGGAAGCACAACAAAATGGGAAGCAATTGTTTTATTGTATGCAAGACGGTTGAGCGCTTCTTTGGAAGCCTACAAATGCAGTTACAGCTTACCAAATCGATAATATTTTTTTGCTGGGTTTAAACTAAAATTTTTATCTAATAAAATGAATATATTTCTAAAAGTATAATTCAAAAAAAAGTTTAAATCGCGATCTATAAAGATAACTTTTTTTTTAATTTGATTAGGTAAAGAGTTCGTTTGGATTGACTTGGAAGGACTTATATCTAGTGTCCGACCGAAGACTTCGGACACAAAATATTTCGTCGGTTTTTTGGTATTTGGAGAAAATGCGGACAAATTTTGATATTGAAAACATATTTGTTGAGCCGTTTTAATTCGATTTTAAATAAAAAAAAAATCAAAGTTTAACTGAAAAGTTAAATAATTGGCCACCGAAGTTTTTCCAATTTGAATTCATTACTTAACTATGGACTTTTATTTAAATTTGACACTCAAAATCGTATATAATAAGACCAATAAACATTTATCCATTTGTCAAATTGGACCATAATGCTTTAAAATACCGAAAATCTACAAAAAGCATTTTCTGGCCAAAGTCTTCGGTCGGACACTACCTATATCCTCATATTTTGATTATGATGTTTTTTTATTTCTTATTTTGGAAAAACGTGAAAACTAATTAAAATATTGTCATTCAATTTAAAATTTTTTAAATCAAAAACACTTTCTATAGATATAAAGTATAGTTTAACTAATTTGCCAGTTAAATTTAACTGAATTTTACTCAACAGCCTTTTCATTTATAGCTGCTTGTTTTTACTGTAAAACAGTAAAATTGTCTATTGAGATATAAAAGTGTTCATTTATTTTTACTGACATATTTTTCTTTTTTTATTGCTTCAACAAAAATACAAAGAGAACTAGATATGCTAGATATATGGCTAAAAAATGGAAAATTGTAGTTAATACTGAAAAATCAGTACATATAACATTTACTTTGAGAAAAAACGATTGTTCGCCGGTTTATATAAATGGATCCCAAATACCTGAAACCAGTAGTGTCAAATACTTAGGAATGTATCTGGATAGAAGACTAACATGGAAAGATCACATCAAAAAAAAAAGAGAACATTTAAATATAAAAACGAAAAAGTTGTATTGGCTGTTAGGACCAAAGTCTGAACTCAGCCTTGAAAACAAAATTAAAATCTATAACGCTATATTGAAACCTGTTTGGACATATGGTATACAGTTATGGGGAACTACAAGTAACTCTAACGTAGAAATTTTACAACGATACCAATCTAAAACACTACGACAAATTGTTAAAGCACCTTGGTATATAACAAATCACCATATTCATAAGGATCTCCTGATTCCAACCATAAGAAACGAAATAAACAGATTTAGTTCTCGTTACCTAGAAAGGCTCAGTAACCATCCAAATACCCTAGCTATTACCTTATTGGACGACTCAGAAGAGATTAAAAGACTAAAAAGATTCCATGTATTAGATTTGCCATATAGAAAATAATATTGTAAATATGTAAATAATGTAAATAGTTCGCATTATATAAGGTTATTAGGTTTACTGAAACCTAATAACGTAAGTTAATTACCCCCTTTTTATATAATTTACTTAATATTGTAAAATAGATTGTAAATAAAGATACAATAAAAAAAAAAAAAAAAAAAAAAAAAAATTTTTATATTAAAGGTAAAAGAATGTTGAACCAGTTTTCCCAAAATATGAGTGATGTGTCCTTTTTTTAATTTTAAAGTTACTTTCGTTTTTATTCTTCTTTTAATATGGAAGAAGAACGAAAGTTTCGTTTAGCAATTGAGCCAAGTGTTATTTTCACTTCAACATATTATTGAATAAATAACGCGATACAAGTTTTTTTTTTCGCAATTTCTGTTGTTACGCATGAATGCATCAATTTCTCATGAGTTTCATAACAATAATAAGAAAATATACATCAACTTAAGATCAAGACAATATTAAAATACATTCGTCCCTAGTTTAACGGACTTTATTGTTACTGAAATTTTTTTTTTTTTACTAAGCATATGGACATTATGTTTTTAATGAATTTTTTCAATAAATTTACAAAGTTTAGTTGCTAATGAAATTTTTCATTAAATTTATGGAAATGTTTCTAAGGTTTCATAAAAAAGTATACATTCAGAGCCAGCAAAATATGGATACTTGAAATTTTAAAAGGTTATTGTTATAAATTGCTCAGTTTTTGATTCAGAACTGGTTCAGAAATGTAATTAAATTTGAATATTCTGCGAACAATTCATAAAAAGCCTCCAATAAAGATTGATTTTTTAGCCTATAGAACATAGATTACATAGATATCAAACTCTTCTATGTCTTTTACCAAGAAACACATTTTTTCATACACATTCAAATAGTTTTTGTATAGGTATACCACATCAGTCCAACACATTCTCATTAGTTACGTGCACTAACAGCTAATGCCAAAGAGTTTGAGATCTATGTAACCTATGCTCTAGAATTTTTTTTATATAGTTTCTGACATGCACTAATTACCAAGGAATGTCGTTTGCGGAGTTTCTCAGAACAATATCATTCAAATCAAAAAACGTCGGCATAAACGACATAAACGTGCATTACCGGCACTGAATTAATGAACTACATTTTAAGGCCTTAAAACCGCAATGACAAAGTGAAATTGATATTTTAATTGAAATTACATTAAAGTTTTAGCAATAACAAAATAAAATATTAATAAATTTTAAAATATATCACAACTTTTAAAAATTAGTGTGATTTTAAATCATTTATGCCGAACAAAATGCTTTTATTCTCTTTTGGATTTTCCAAATTCTTTCAAAGAAACAAAATTTATAAATTTTATATAAAGGGTCCGCCATCTAACGTTTTATTTTTCAACTAGTGCTTATTTCGTGAATGGTAACACTTAGCTCATGTCTGATTTGACAGATAATTAGTTTTATCCTTCCGCTGAACGAATATGGTCCGTATGTTAGTTATCTTGTGAAAAAAGTGAAAGAAACTGGCATCCTCGTCGATAAACCAAAGCGTGAAAAGCCAAAAACAGTGCGTACAACCGAGAATATTGCTGCTGTGGCAGAAAGTGTGCGGGAAGCGCCATCAACATCAATTCACCGTCTTTCTCAACAATTGAACATTTCGGATACATCATTGAGACGAATTTTGCATAAAGACCTTGGTATAACGCCATACAAAGTCCAATTGGTTCAGGAGTTCAAAAAAAAAAAAGTTATTTGGCGAACCCTTTATTAACGGCTTGTTTTTACAAGACGTGTATACTACCACACGAACGTGTGGCACCCGAACGAATACGTAATGAAATGAGTATTTATAATTCGTTCGTCTGACTTACGTTTCATTACGTAAAGCTATATGTTTTGTCAAACAGTAAGATTGCCAACATAATGTTTTTCCATTTGGTTACTTTTTTCATATACAAATAACTCATTTTTCGTTGGTAGATGGCAACCCAACACTGTAAATGAAATATAAACAAAAACAGCTGATTTTTGCTTGTAAAAAAAATAATTTATTTTGTTTAGAAAACAATAAAAGTGGTGATAAAAATATAATTTGTATAAAAAAAAAACAAAATCATTTACAAATAAAAATGAAAATAAAAATAAAAATAATTTTTTTATTAAAATTTTTTGTTAAAAAGTATTTTTTTTAATATTAAATTGTGTTGCCTTTTTTCTTTGACGAATACTTTTTTGTGAACGTCTGTTTTTGACGTTTGTGACGTTTCAAATCGCATTGTGGAAACCAAAAAAAAGAGACGAAAACGACAACTCTTACGTTTTCACTCAATTCAAAGTGACATTTGCGATACAGAACCCCAAAATGAATTTCTTCACTCATTTACACGAATTTTTTGAGTGACAAGTCTTACAAAAACAGACCGTTAGAGTCTCTTAAAGCAGCTCAAACATTTTAAATTACAATTTAATCATTGTAATTTAAAATGTTTGAACTTAACTTAATTACATAAAACATTTAACATAAAAATTTTAAAGAAACGACAAAAATGAAAACTAAGCGAAACGTAAATAATTAATCTTTGAATAGATTACCATTTTGAAACCCAATACACGGGGATCGGATTTAATTTGATTAGATAAAGAGTTCCACAATTTCACAATATTATTTCAAAAAAATCATTAATGTTGTAATGAGTAAAGAGGCACTGTGTTAAAGAAAGCTCTGTTTAACGAGGGACTGATGTATTGGTAATTAAAAAAAATTGTGTACAGGTAAAAATACAGTTGAACCTCGATTATCCGTGTTGCACCGGACCAAACTCACGTTTAATAGAGATTATTTTTCCCCGAATTTTAATTCTTTATATGTACGTAAATAGAAAAAACCAAACAAATACAAGCATGTTCTGCACGGATAATAGAGGTAAATCACAGTTAATAGAGGAAAAAAATAAAATCACGGCTAATAGAGATAAAACACTATTAACAGAGGTATAAATCAAATATCCAACATGCCGCCTAATAGATGTACCCGGTTAATAGAGGACCGGATAATAGAGATTCAACTGTAAATAATTGCACTTTTCACTTGCTCTAAGTATTTCAGTTTGAAGGCAAATTATGGTACATAGCTAGCTACATACAACAACAACATTTGTAGGTGTAAGTAATTGTTGTGATTTTTTATTAGCTTTCCTTCCGAAATGCCCTAAATTTAATATAAAATTAATAATTTTTGTATATCTTTAATAACAATGTTGTTTCAAAAATGTCTTTTAATGATGCAATTAAAGTTTTATTACATTTTATTCATTGATCAAATGACTTTCCATAACAAATATAAAAATAATTAAAATAATATCTCGTTGAACTATATTTACTTAAGTATAATTATTATAATTCCCGATCAAAAAAAAATGTACATCTCAAATATAAAATCATATCTCATTTGATATAGATCGATATTTAATCTGTTCAAAAATATTACTGGATTAAATTAGATCAAAATTGGGGTATCCAATAATATCTAATTAGGACAATACTGATAGATGCCAAAATATTCCATTGAATTAATTTAGATCTAATTGGATCCAAAGAGATAAGTAATTGTTAGAGAATCGAATAAAATATTTTGAGATTAAATTGACACAATTTCTTTTTTTTTAGTTTTTAGGTACAAAAAAAGTATATATAATTATGTATGGTTATATATAATAATATATAATTATATCTTATATGACTAGAAAATATTACTAATATTGATCATATTTAATCATATTTCTACACTAATAGAAAAAAATGAGTAAATCTGTTTGCTAAAACTACTAAAAATGTATTAAAATTGACGTTGCAGAAAAAACACAAGAGTATAGAGCAATTCCATATGAAAACGATCAAAATTGGCAAATTTTTGGACGACCCCTCTCCGATTTTAAAATTAATAGTCTCAATCGATTGCCCAGCAAAAAATAATGTACCTACATATTTTTTTTTTTTATAGTGACTGGTTTAGTGGTGGTGTGCACCACTGTCATGTGACAAAATTGAAGAATTCTTCATAAGGGACCTCATTGAAAGTTGTTTTAAAAAAAAACTACTAAAGCGATCGCAACGAGTGATATCTCGTTGGAAAGGTATTAAATCAGGCTTTAATTGAAAAATAAAATTTTCCTAATTTTTCTCAGAAATTTACCTTTTTTCCCATGAAAATTAAATTTTCCCATGAAAATTAAATTTTCCGATTTTCCACAGAAGCTCCTAAATTTTCCGGCCAATTTTATTTTTTTTTGGATTCCTCATAATTTTTGCTTTAAGAATCAGCAATAAAAAAATGGGCCCGACTCCTTGTTTGGACAGGAGAAGAGCATTTAAGAGACCACCTTGTTCTCATTGTTTTTATATTTTTTATAATTAAATTATTTTTAATTATTTAACAAAAAAAAATTTCATTTATTTATTTTTCAATTAAAGCCTGATTCAATACCTTTCCAACGAGCTATCACTCGTTGCGATCGCTTTAGTAGTTTTTTTTTAAACAACTTTCAATGAGGTCCCTTATGAAGAATTCTTCAATTTTGTCACATGTCATATGGAATTGCTCTATAGTGACTGGTTTAGTGGTGGTGTGCACCACTGTCATGTGACAAAATTGAAGAATTCTTCATAAGGGACTACTAAAGCGATCGCAACGAGTGATAGCTCGTTGGAAAGGTATTGAATCAGGCTTTAAAAATAAAATTTTCCTAAAACAACTTTCAATGAGGTCCCTTATGAAGAATTCTTCAATTTCGTCACATGACAGTGGTGCACACCACCACTAAACCAGTCACTATAAAAAAAAATAAATATGTAGGTACATTATTTTTTGCTGGGCAATCGATTGAGACTATTTATTTTAAAATCGGAGAGGGGTCGTCCAAAAGGTGATCGCTTTCATATGGAATTGCTCTATATGTACATTTTTTACTCGGGTTGTTTTGTATTTATCTTTAGTTCAGTGGTCTAAACACGTTTTTTTAATTAAAATTCATTGGATTGTATTTGTCGTCCAAGCTTTGTACTAAATTAATAGCTATTCTTTTCCCATGTGTGAAAGTTTGTTGACAAGTATTTGCACGTAACGTAGATTCAATCGTATTTTTAGAAAACAATATTGAATTATATTTTTAACGTGATTTTTAAATCAAATAATAAAAAATATTATCAGGAAATTATTTTAAAATTGTCTTAAATACAATGTTCAGTGTTTGTTATTTAAAAAAAAAATTACTAATTTTTTTTTTGTACTAAATGCATATTTATGGAATATCACATTTTGACAAATGCATATTTTGTATTTTTAAATGTTAATTAGAGAATGTATTCCGGGGTCTGCCATCCCGGTTTTCCCAGGAAACTTAGCCTCTTTCTGTTCACGCAATTCCGGGAATTGGACACAGGAATCCTGGGATTTTTAAGTAAGTCAAATACTCCACATTTTTAGTGCCGTAATTATAAACTTAAACAAAATGTTATGCATTGAGGGAATTATGTAGGCAGAAATTACTTAAAATGATAGTTCAAATAACTACAAATGTAATTTAAAAGGCGATGACTGTATAGGTTATAAAAATTACTAAAAGTGTAGTAACTTTTAACTAAATAAAAACAAGTACGTACCAATGCATAGTGGGGTGTCACACAAATATTTTGGAAAGAATTCAGCCATTTCTTTCTGGCTGACATGAAACTTCACACATGACATGAAACTTCACAGTTTTAAAGTAGGGCACCACGGGTATTCAAAAATTTTTAGAGCTTTCCAAATTTATATTTATCAACCGATTAAGGTTAGATAGAATATAAGTAAAAAATTTGTAGCATTCGGTGGGGTCTGGGGGAAGAACAATAAACAACTGGGGAATATAATTTACTTAAAACGCAACTATACTTAGTAGTCTTTCAGAAAAATATAAGTACTATATGTGTTCCTGAACAAACTTCTAAACTGGAGGCAAAAGAGTCTTGCTACCTTCTTGGCCACAAATTACAAAAATCACATTTTTTACAATTTACAACTTTAGATGAACAAGATATTACATTGAAGTTTTTTTTTGTTGAAATTAATAACTTTGTTGATTGTCAAATGCGGATAAATTTTGCACTTTAACCCGAATCACAGTAGAATTTTGTTTGTTGAGTTTTGAAAAAATGTTTTACATATTATTTACAAATGACCTAAGTATAAAAAAAAAACTGCAACCCCTTTTTTATCCTGTCTGGAGGCATTCAGAATGCCCTGTTATCATATGGGCGGGCTAGGGGACTGGTTTCTGTACATATAGCAAAATGTTTTTTTTTTGCAATAAAACGTACACTCAAAAATATAAGTTAGTACAAAAGTTAGTAAAACGTCTTGTAAATCAGGTATACTATTCTTTAGCAAATTTTTTTGCTAAAATCGTGTTTTCAGCTAAAATTTTTGTTATACTTATTCAGCACTTAACTGTTTTATACTAATGCTTTACTAATATACTAATGTTTTACTAATTAATTTTGCTAAAAAAAAATTGTGCTGATAAGCACATTAATAGTGTGGACGACAACCAGATTGAAAGATATACGCAGAATGAAGCAGATGTCGCGGCATGTCAAGATGTAGTAGAGAAGAGGAAAATGATACTAAAAAGTACAACTCTAATAAGACATATAAAAAAATCAACCATGGAAGACTTTTGTATCTGTTTTTCATACATAAAACAAAATTGAGGATTAAAACAACTTAAATTTTGCATTGTCACCGGCTTGTGAAAATAATTGTCTTTTAATTAAATAAAAGACAAAATAAAATATTTAAATTTAATATGTATTTCTAAACTAAATGTTTATAGATTTATAATCTAGTGTGCTCAAATTGCAAACAAACAAACATATACAGACATGTAGACAGAGTAAAGCGAAAGACAAAGACACACATCTAAGGTAGATTTTTATGGTTCCTTTTTCTTATTGCAAAAAAAAAGTGTTGTTTTTTCCGTTTCGTTTGTTTTTGTTTATTTTTTCGTTTCGTTTCTATAATTATCTTCGGCAGTTGCGTCCTTTAAAAGAAAGCATCATTTAGACAACCATTGATGTAAGTAGTTGAAAGAACATTTTTGTTATGTTATATATATTTATTTCTATATATTTTTAGATATTAAATTAATTCATGTCGTCAATGTGGGGAAATGAAAATTTTTATATTTCGTAATTATTGTAAGTTATTTTTAAAAGAGTCACAAAAATATGTTTTATGATTTTCAGCAAATGTATTAACTAAATTACAATTTTTTTGCGTTTTTTCAGTCTACTAAAATTCAGCAAAAAATTTATTAATTTTTACCAACGCTTTTTTATTTCTAATCTACTAAGTGTTAGCAAAACTTTTGCTGAATCTACTAATTTTGTTGCTAAAAATCAGCTCGCTGATTTTCAGCAAAAGATTTTGCTGACATTAGCAATTTTTTTGCTAGCACCCTCCTGACTAAAATTTTGCTGACTCAGCAAAATTTTTTGCTGACTTTACAAACTTTTTTTTTTTGAGTGTGGGGAATATAATTTACTTAAAACGCAACTATATTTAGTAGTCTTTCAGAAAAATATAAGTACTATATGTGTTCCTGAACAAACTTCTAAACTGGAGGCAAAAGAGTCTGGCTACCTTTTTGGCCACAAATTACAAAAATCACATTTTTTACAATTTACAACTTTAGAGATATTTTATTTAAAGCGCGAACAAGATATTACATTGAAGTTTTTTTTTTGTTGAAATTAATAACTTTGTTGTTAATATCACAAAAATTTGATTTTAAAAATGCGGATAAATTTTGCACTTTAACCCGAAACATCCTAGAATTATTTTTGTTGAATTTTGAAAAAAATGTTTTACATATGTTTTACAAATGACCTAAGTATAAAAAAAACTGCAATCCCTTTTTTATCCTGTCTGCAGGACATTCAGAATGCCCTGTTATCATATGGTAACTATGGGCGGGCTAGGGGACAGGTTTCTGTACATATAGGAAAGTGTATTTTTTTTTTTTTGCAAGAAAACGTATTATACTATTATCAAATTAATATTTACTGATACATGAATGTGAATTATGTTTAAAAATGCAAAACTAAATGCATTTTATAAGTGGAACTGGTTAAATCATAATTTATTCTGATTTCGTATAGTGAAAAAATTGATTTAAATCATGGTCGGCAAACACTGGCGTTTCATTATAACGGCCACATTCATGCCTATATAAATGTTTTGAACTGTTTTTTATTTTTTTTATTTATTAATGAAAAATGTTCTTTTTTCGAACAGTTTACGACAATAAAAATATCATTTGCAGCTAACATTTTGAGAAAAACCGTAAAATACCAGTCCCCTAACTCGCCCATAGTTACCATATGGTAACACCAAAATCAGTCGTTAAAAAAAAGTACAACAACAAATATATTTCAAAAAACAAGTCAGTGATTTTGAAATATTGGAGTTGAATTGTCAAATGAATAACACTTTGTTTCAATATTTTTAATATATTTACTATATTCATTTATGATAACTACAGGGTGTTATGGGTTAAGAGATAACCAACATGATTAAGCGTATTTATTGTTGGCAATTACAGGCAGATTACAAAAATGTTTCGTTTTTGAAAATCTGTTGACAAATATAAATTTGTCATGCTCTAAATCTTTTTGAATACCTTAGGTGTCCTACTTTGGAGTCTAATTGGCCAGCGCCTAAATGATCTAGGTGGCCCTTCTTTGAAACTTAACCATGAAATTGCATTGTTTATGGATGTGTGAAGTTTCATGGCAATCCGAACAGCCACTAAGAAATGACAGAATATTTGTGATACACCCCACTGTGCAATGCAGTAAAAACAACCGTTTAAAATTACGGAAAAAGGTGCGGGATTCTGTATTCCGTAATTGTAATTTATAGTTAATTGAAAAAAAAAATGTTTAATCTATTAAAAATCTATTTAGTGAATCTTTATACTTCTTAAGGTGCATTCAGATAAACAGATGTATGTAGAAATAGATATCACTCATTTACTAAAAGACTGACATAACTCAAAAAACCCGATTTTGCAGAAAACGCGTTTAAAGTTTTCAATTCATATCTGCCTCTCTCGACCATTTCTCTTATTATTTTGTCACGTTTTTTATAAATTGCTTTCCTAATGCAGTTTTCTCTTAGTGAGAGCTGGGTGTGAATTCTCTAATTATCGAGAGACCCGTGAGTAGCACAGTTTCTCTGTGAGGTATATACTCTTTGCACCCACTTTCCAGAAAAAGTAAAATATTTTCTTCTCTAACTCGAAAAGTATATATATATATATATATATAGTATTAATACGAAATTTTTATACACTATGAAGCATGATATAACTAATAAAGCTGCATCATAAATCGCGTTTTATTATGTATGACAGTTTTTTAGTAAATGAGCGATATGTACACCAACTCTCTCTTCTTTACAAATCTACTAATGTACAATTGTCAGCTAAAATGCTTAACGTTAATCTAAAAAGAATTTGAAGATTTGTGTGGAAATTATAATTTGGATTTCCCCTTCATTCAGATACATTTGTACATAATCCCACATCAAACTTCAACATCAATACTACTTATATGTGTGGAATATACATATAAAAAATTATTTATGAACACTAGGGTGTCCCGAATATGGCACATTTTCGAATTGGTTGAAGGAATACCACTCAATTGATGGATATTAAATTAAGCACTTTAATGGGAAAAATAAGTAAAAAAAAAATTTAAATGGATCTGCAGTTTCCTAAAAGCGCACTAAGGGCAATTTTTTTGGGATTTTCTAGTCAAAACTCAAAATGAGATAACGACTCGAAATTTGGGAAGGTTATTTGGCATGATGTTTTTATGCTCTTTATAAAAAATTAACAAGATCGAACATGATTACGGCTTCTTTTAACGATTTAAAAAAAAATGTATTAATTATAAAAATGTATCCAGAATATTCTTACAGTAACTACATGTAGGTCATTCGGGTAGTAAATAGTAGTAGTTGTTTTAACTACTATTGAGTAAATTTTGATGATTTAGACAGTCATTTAAAAAATAACTAGTTTACAAAATAACAGTTGTTTTGAGTAGTTATTTTAATATTTTAATAAATAACTACCAAAACAGGAATTTTGCAGTAAACCGTTAAGTTTTGTTAGTTATTTAAAAATAGAAGATAATGTCGAGTTTTTAAAAATTCTCAATTAGTCTCATATAGTTTATATTTGGTATTATTGATGCACACAGAGAAATAAAGTGCCAACCTAATTGAAAAGTGTATTTTAAAGGTAAAAACTTATAACTTCAGTTAGTACAACGATATTTACATTACATTTCTGAATATTTTGGAACTTTGTTGTAAAAACTGACGATCCCATTGTAACAACCGACTGAAATTCGTAATAACCGAATTTGAGTCGTTTAATTGTACTTGGCAAATAGCTAAATTTTTCTCTGTGTGGTATGTTCATAGTTTGCAAATAATAATTTGGAAATTACATTGTATCTCCAATGCGTAAAAAAGTCATAAGTGGAATACCGTTTGGAATTTTGACATTGCATTTTAAATAGGGTGTAGGAAATACAAATTTTTGTTGTAAATAGTTTGGTTTATTAAAAAATAATTTTAAAATACAGAAAAAATAAATGTTAATAACACTAGTTTTTACAACTTATGTACTTGTTTTTTATTGTTTTGTTGCTCGTTTTTATGGTTTATGAATTCATTTAAGGTTAGTTGTTTCTGACCGCTTTGATAGTCGTTTTTAGTTGTAGTTGTTTTATCAATAGTTAAAAATTACTACATCGTCAGTCATTTTTATAACAAATACAATCATCGTCTTTTTAACTACATTTGTCATATTTAGTCATTTCTACCTTCTTAATTTCCTGAGTGTATAAAACAATACTAAAAAAATTTAGTTAATCTATAAACATCAGCAGAAGTGTATTTTTGTCTTTATCTATTTATCACACACGTTAAAGGTAAGTCACTTGTGATTATCTTGACACACGAAGATTTTTCACATATGTAGCGATTCCTATTCTCACTTTCACCAATAACCTCAGTTTTCGAACCTCATTTTTCCTCAAATAATACAAATTTATAAATTTTCATGATATACCATCTTTCAATAAATTTTTTGTCTTTATTAACCTCTAGTGAAATTTGCAGCCGACCATATTCGCGGAACATTGTAACCCTTAAAACGCTCCTTTAAGGACTTAAAAGGCTCATATACGGCAAAACAGTTCTACAATCCTCTTTAACTTTTATTGTGGAGACCCAAACACAGAATTAATTAATTAATTTTTAGTTTGTACATTATATATTTATTTACTCTATTGCTAATTGAAGTAAATTTTAAAACATTCAAGAATTAGGAATACCACTTAATTGATGCATATTAAAGAGCTTAATACGGGTGAAATAAGTAAAAAACTTTTGAAGAGGAACATCAGTTTCCTTATAGCGCACAGTGGGTTTGATGATTCACAAAATGACGATTAATTCAGGGAAGGCGTAGTTTTAACCTTAAAATTTTATTTTTATTAATGATTTTAAGGTGATACATAAAAACCAGACATGGGTGTTAATCATTACATTTTGTAATTAATTACGCATTCAATTACAAATTACAAGTAATTGTAACTGAAAAAAACTCAATTACAATTACATGTAATTGTAATTAAGCTGAAGCAAAACTTCAATTACAAAAAAATGTAATTGTAATTCAGAAAATATCAATTACAAATTACATGTAATTGTAATTGAAATAATATCAATTACTAATTACATGCAAATGTAATTGACAAATAGGAACTACAATTACATGTAATTAAAAAAAAAAGGAATTGGTTTTAAGAAGTAATAATAAGAAAAATGTAATCATTACATAAAAAATAATTTAATTTCGAAAATGTATTCAATTACAATTACCCAGCAAAATTTTTTATAACAGATTACCTCTGAACCTGTTCTAGAACAACTTCTTTCACCACCGGTTACATGGAACCGGTTCTAGAACTGGTTCCAGGGAGTCAAAATGTAAGGTGTCACTCTCCCAGAACCAGTTCTATAACTGGTTCTAGAACCGGTTCTAAAGCAACCTGTTCTTGTTTGGAGGTAAAGAACCTATTGCAAATAGGACAAACCCCATATAAAAGGAACCAGTTACAGAACCGAAATTAGAACCTGCTATAATACAGTATAAGCTGTTCTGCAACCAGTTATTTGGATTTTACTATTTTACTGGGTATTATCAATTACATATGACAGCAATCAATGATAATGAAAATAATAAAAAGATAACAATAATAAAAATGAAAACGAAAACGAAAATAAAAACAATCACAATGAAACCAACAAAAAAAATAATAATAATGGTAGAGATTCCTATTCTCACTTTCACCATTCACCTCAGTTTTCGAACCTCATTTTCTCTCAAATAATACAAAATTATTATAAAAAAATAGTACTTTCGAATAAAAATTAATAAAAGAGAACATTTTATTTCTCTTAATTATTGTAACTAACCAATAAAAACGCATTTGGGTGTATATTAGGGCGGGTCGATTAAAAAATCGCTCAGCGTACAAGGAAAATCGTATTCTAGTGATTAAAATAAGAAACTTTGCCGATGGAATCATACCTCTAAAACGAATTCCGACAAATTTTAACCCCTCAGCGGTCACCTAGAATGATGATTTATAATCTTAGAGAGATTCTCCTACTTTCTGAAATATCAAAGTGAGCTTTTTTGAAATATCAAGGTGGGCTTTTTTGAAAAAGCCCACTTTGATATTTTAGAAAGTAGGAGAATCTCTAAGATTATGGGAGCTACTTCTTCTCCGGGAGACGCGCTAGCAGGTTGAAAAAGGGCATTTAGCCGTGTTTTTATAGCAAAATGTACAAATCTCGGGATAGAGATATTTCAGAAAGTAGGAGGAGTCTTTCCAAGATTATGGTCTCTATTTCTTCTCTGGAAGACGCTCTAGCAGATGAATGTATAAATTATATTCGATTGAGGCACTCTAAATGGGTCAAAGTGGGATTTTTCAAAATTTGACCCTACGTTCAAAGTCAAAAGTCGGGACATCAGAATTCATTTTAGAGGTATGGTTCCTTCGGCAAAGTTTCTTATTTTGATCCCTAGAATACGATTTTCCTTGTACGTTGAGCGATTTTTTTGCCTCCCTACAAATCGACCCGCCCTAGTGTATATACTCCAGTTTTTTATCTCTACCTAACTTTACCTCTTCTCTAAACACATCAGTAGTTTTAGTTAACTTAATGGTTCAAAAATGTAATTAATTACAGATTTGTTCAATTATTTTCCTTTAATTACAATTACAAATTACATGTAATTTGCAATTCAAAATTTCCAATTTCAATTACATGTAATTAGCAATTGCATTTTTTCCAATTACAATTACATGTAATTGTAATTGATTTTTTTATATGACAATTACAAGTAATTGTAATTTTTTTAGTCCTTCATTTCAATTACAATTACTTGTAATTGTAATTGAAAAAAAGACAATTACTAATTACATGTAATTTAATTGCAATTGAAATGTAATTGAAATCGCCCAAGTCTGATAAAAACACAGCATTTTAGAAAAAAAAAATCGACAAAAAATATTGTTTAACCTGTTAAGCGCTTTTTGTTTTTCGGAAAAAATATCTTAGTTGACAATTTTGGCTGTAACTTTGGAACGATAAGCGATAAATTAATAAATAAAATTGGAAATTAGACCATACTTAATGTGTTATTAAAAAATTTAAAGAATAACTATATAATATGTATTTATATAAGTATACATTTAATTTAAATTTCAATTTTAGTTAAATATACAAAATTAGCCCAAAAAAGTCAAGAATGCAAATATTATACTTTTTTATAGATGAATAATTATAAATACATAAAAGCACAGTATTTTGAAAAAAGAAAAGGAATAAAAAAAATTTTTAACCTACAACCGGTAACTTCAATCGCTGGTAGGGAACTGATGTTCCCCTTCAAAATTTTTTTACTTATTTTTCCCATATGATTAGCTCTTTAATACGCATCGATTGAGTGGTATTCCTATTTTTTTTTTTTTCCTTTAATCCGGGACATCCTAATGAACACACATGTGGGTATGGTATATTGCAAAACCTCTTTAAAAACAATTTCATTCATACGTACTTTAATACCAGCAGAAATTTTGACACATAATAACCCAATATAACAAAATTGGAAACAATTTATAATGATGAAAAAACATTAAGAACTTAGGAAAATATCAAAAATGTACAGTACACAATAAGGTAAACTTAATAATTTTTTTAATTTTAGTGAACTCAAAGTAAAAATATTAATCCCGTGGAAGCGTTAATGCTTTTTGAAAAATCTACTTTGTAGGGAATCAGGTCCCAAGAATTTTTTAAAATAGTTTAATTTTTTTGTTTTTATGATAAGACTTATATCTCGAAAATTAAGTGAGAGAAAAAGTCCAAACTATAGGCTATTCTGCTAAGTTTACATGTTTTTAAGTTATTTTTACTAACATATTGCTCTGAGTGTAGTTTATAAGTAGACAGCTTTATAATTTAAGTTATTTGCTGGGTTACATGGAATATTGCAATATATATTTAGTAAGTATGTAGCCAATGGGCCTGTCTGGCCGACTACGAAAATTATTCCCAGTATATAGATACCAATCATTTAAAGGAGTTAATTCATTAGTTTATTTTTTCGGTTAATCAAATTTATGAAATTTATCTGAATTTTTTTGACTCTAAAACTACATTTACATTGAACCCAAAATACGTATGTATTTATAAAGTTTTCGGCTGTCAAGTCCCACACAAATTTTAAATCGAAAACTTGAAAAACTTTGGGGTTCAATATGAACGTAGTAAAACTTGAAAAGAACGAAAATACGTATTTTGGGGTTCAGTGTGAATGTAGGTTAAGTCCCGAATATATTAAATTGATTAAGGGGTTTACCGTATTTAATTTTCTTTTACTTATTGATTTTTTTATTTCATATTTCGATAGTTTGAACTTTTTTCTATATGCTGTGAAAAAGTTTCAGGCTGTTAAACAAACTCCTTGTGCTTTATTTTACTTGAGTGATGTATACTTTTTCTCAAAACAATATATTGAAAATTTTGTGCCACTGTGAGATGAACAGATTTTCGATCTGTTTTTTTTTTTTATTGTAGAGAACTAAAAAATGAAGTCCCTGATGAGAAACCATTTTTAAATTTTTGTCTAATTTCGAGTAATAAAAAACAAAGTTTTTTTTGGGTGTATTTAATTTTTCAGTTTACCTTTCTGCCATTTTAATGGGGACTAAATAATTGATTAGTTTGTAAAAAAAAATAAAAATTGTATTCTTAGAGGATAACTTATGGCACGATGGTACCAGGATATTTAATAAAACATTTCTTTGTTTTTTATTAGGGACAATTCTCACACTATCCATCCATGTCTAGTTACTATTTCCCATTATCTTTAGAAAATGATAAAATACTGGGAAATAGTAGATAAGGGTGGACAGAGGTGGATAGCGTGTGAATCAGGCTTAAATAAATTTTTTCAAAAAATTTAAATTAACAAATTTCAAGTTCCTCGCTTTAGCGGTTTAGCTAGGCCCTCAAGGAGGAAACTTTTTCTCTTTAATCCCTATTTTTACCACGATTCTGGCCAATATTCCAGAAAAGATCATAGTTAGGTCATATTCAAAGGAACTTATATTCTAATTTTAAATAGTTTTGGCAGACCGCCAAGGGCGAGACTTTTCGTCTTTTGCCCCTTCCCAAAGAAATTACCAAAAAAATCCGTCTACTCTGGAGGAGGAACCTATAGTCGTAAAACGCTTTCATGAAATAATTGATAATTCTGGTATGTGATGAATTTTACATTCGATCGAAATTGAACAAGTACTTGACTGAAACTTAGATATATCAATTGATTCAGGTATTAAAATAATGCGAAATAATGGTATTTGAAATTTAAAATTTCATCGAAACTGAAATTCATCATATGCCAGATTATTTCGCTTTTGCCTCAGTACTGGCTATTACATTGTAAACGGCCTTAAAATCTTAAATTCTTTTAAATACCTGACTAAAAACAACCATTTGGTCAATATTATTTGTTAAACATTCATTGGAGGGAAAAAATAACATGCGTCAAACTAGTCTAGATCTAAGACTTGATTGCATTGCAAGGCTGTTCGCAATGAAACAAATGTTCACCCATTTATAATACTACATATCGTTACCTAAAATGCAAAAAGACGTTACTAGCTAAATTTCCAAACAAAGTTTTTGATTATGATTCATTTGGCTAAACTACATGCCTACATACAGTTTTAGACCTCTACGATCAAAAATAGCGGTTTCAAAAATAAAGTTCGAATCTTATATGTTTTTGTTGTCGCGCATTTTTTTGGTTGCACAGTAAGATAAATTAGAATTGAGTGATTATAAAGCACTGCATCAAACTACATTTCTCCACAAAATTGTATGGTTCTATGATTGAAACTATCAGTTTTATTAACGATATTGTTAAAATGATGCTACGAAATCAGCCCCAATGAAATAACCCCCAAACAGAAACATGAAACAACCTAAAATGAAATAAAAGCCAAAGAAATAAAGGAATACCCAAAAGGAAATAACGAAATAACTCCCAAATTAAATGAAATATCACCTAAATAAGAAATGAAATAAAGGCCAAATAAATCGGCACAAATCTAACCAACGGTCTTCCGATTTTCATTATAGTTGTTGTAGTGAACAGCAATACTCAATGGAGCCATATAGACATTCTCGTTTTTATGTCAATTAAAAGAAAAGTTTAAGAAGTAGGCGCAGGATATAATACCAAATTGTCCCTGCTGCGCTTTTTCTTTTATTTTTCTATATTTATTCCAGCCCCGCTTTTCTGCAGACTAAAATTTTGTTTCAAACTTGTGCATGCAGTGTTTTTTTCGTTTATTTTCATTAAAGTTACTCAAGCGCCACAGGAAAAAATTTGATATAAAAAATCGGAGCGATTTTTTATAACAAATTTTGGAATGTGGCGCAGTTTTTGTTTTACTTATTTTATATTTATATTTATATTTAAATTCAAATTTATATTTATTTAAGCGCTTCAGGCAAAACTTTGGTTTAAAAAATTTCCGCGATTTTTGATATCAAATTTTTGCCTGGAACGCTGTTATCGTTTTTACTTATTTTATATTTAAGTTAAAATTTATATTTATATAAGCGCTACAAGCGAAAATTTCGTATCAAAAATCGTTGCTATTTTTGTTAACAAATTTGCACATGCGCTTATAGAATGAAGCAAATAGCAGTTTTTTTCTTTTACCAAACAAAGTTAAACCAACCAACAGTAGCTCTGTTCGACGTACGTTTATATTGCAAATTGTTGTTTCTACCAAATTGGGTTCCAGCGGAAACCCGCGGTAACAATGTCTTATTAAATACGACTTCGTATTAAATGCATACGTTTTGTTGATCACTAATGCAAAAAACTTTGATATTTATTGCTTAACAATCTATTCACAGCTAATTATAACACAGAAAAATTAAATTATGATTTCAGTAAAATCCTAACGATTTTTAATTGTTAAAAAATTTAACTAAATCCGTGAGCAGAATAAGCTTTTATAGTTTCCAAAAAGATAAAAAATTAGAGCGCCCCAGTAGGCTAGTTGGTAGCGTGCTGGCTTATTAGTGCGGGGGTAGTGGGTTCAATTCCCACCAGAGGCACTAGTCTGTTGTCGCTACAACGCGCCGAAAGCCATAGTACTTATTGCTCGGTTAGGGTAATAGGATATAATTTATACTTATATGATTATTAACTAATAAAATAAAAAAATAAAAATTAAAAAACCCCAACCTAAAATTTTTGGATTCTTTTTAATTTTTTTTATGGCTTTTTTCATTTTCCTGTTTGGGCGATATTTTATTGGGGCCAATTTCGAAGTGCTTGTTAAAATATATTTTTACGTTATTTGCTTCTCCTGTAAAAAAGTTACGCCCTTTTGCATTTTATGTGACGTTATGAATGTACTAAAATACGTTCCCATGGACAAATTGAAAGCGAATTGAAATCTTAATAAACAAATAATATATAAAAAAGAAATGCCGGAACTGTCATAAATTAAAAGATCGATTAAAACTTATCTTTACGCCTGGTTAAAGATGTGACCAAATAATAAACAATTGATTAAGAACTGATAAAATTATGAGGAATGTTAACAATTCTTTAGCTTTTCAAAGAAATCAGTCAAACTCTACAATTTGTAATTAAAAAATCTTAGATTTAAGTTTTTTGTTTCAAAATTTTTAAATTTTAACAATAATCAAGGATATTTTGAAATCAATATAATTTAATTAGGATGTTCACAAGGGGTGTGCTAATGTTGTATGAGTTGTATTAAGGGCGTTCACAAGTGGTGTACTAAATGTTGTATGTGTTGCATAGTTGTAACGAAAATAGATATGGTAAAATTTTATTTTAAAATATACAACAATAGATGATAGTACGATGCAACATTTCTAACTATGTTATGTTCAAGTGTGCTAAGAGAGAGAAAACCTAACCCAAAAAACCCAACCCAAAAAACCCAAAATCTTCGTCAAATTTAAAATAATAAAATGTTACCACCTCTACAATACAATATATACAAAATTTAGTACACCTTGTGAATATTGTCGTATCGAAAACAGAGTTGTTAAAATTTTATTTTAAATTATACCACAATAGATGATAGTATGATACAACATTTATACCTATGTTAAGTGTGTTATCTTTATGTTTGGTAACAAAGAGAAAACCCAATGTAATATCTCCATGAAAGTCAAAATATCATTCTAACATCTCTGTTTTAATTTAGGACGACATCTCTGTTTCAATTTCGGACGGTGAGTAATTTCAAAAATTTTCGACACCTGTTGATTTTTTTTTATTTGATAGAAATGATATACAGGGTTAGGTAGACTATACTTAAAAGTCGAAAAATTAATTTAAACTTACAAGAGTTTTTTCATTCATCTTATTTTTTTTGCTCATAGTTTTTAACTTTCATATCCAAATCAATACAAAATGGAGTCACTAGACTTGGGACATACATTCACTAAAAAGTAATTTTCATATCGCTGCTTGGTGAAAAGTTATAAACAAAAATGTTAAGACTTTTTAAACTTTTGCTGTTTTTTCATTGATTTTTTACGCCATTTAAAGGAAATGATTTTTAAGAACTGTATTTAAAAAACGGTGTAATATTATACAGTTTGAGGTTGCCAATAACGGAATGCGAACATCACAAACTTATAACGAATTGAGGTATATTATTTTAAAATGTATGTTACATAAATGTATGACATAGAGTTGTCAAACATTCGATTTTAGGGTTTTTAAATTAAAAACCAATTCGAATAACTAGTTTTTGTTTTTTTTTTAATATCGCTATGAATTGCTTATATTAGAAGTTTTATGTACAAGTTTTAAAAGATTATTTAAATGTTGACATTTAAAACTAAACAGATCTTCTATCTAAAGAGCCTGTTTAGTTCTTCCAAAAATAGTTAAAAATAGTTAATAATAACTACAATTTTAGTAATTTTTATAAAAAAATGTAGTCATCGCCTTTTTGTTTTAAGTGATATTTTTAGTCGTTTCTACCTTCTTAATTCCCTAAGTGTATATGCTGAAAACTTAAAAATGCTGCGGTGGACCAAAACTGTTCTGAAAAAAATGTATAAATATTTTTCTTTCTCTGTGCGCCCGGGTAGGCTAGTTGGTAGCGTGCTGGCTTAACAGTGCGGGGGTCGTGGGTTCAATTCCCACCAGAGGCACTGGTCTGTTTTCGCTACAACGCGCCGAAGGCCATAGTAGCTAGTGCTCGGTTAGGGTAATAGTATATAATTTGTAATTATATGATTATTAATTAATAAAATAAAAAAAAATAAAATATTTTTCTCATAATAAGCTCTACATAATGAAACTTTTAAGCCATATTTCGCTAAAAAGTAAGATAAGTTTTTTTGGACAAAAATAACGATTTTGACATCTTAAAACTCTTGTCGGAACCTAAATATAGCCTCCAAAAAAAAACTTGTTATATGTTCCGTAATCAGCTCTTCAATATGCAACATTTGAGTGCGATTACTTAAAAATTTTTTTAACTGGACACTCTAGTATACATGGGTGGATAGCGTGTGAAACAAGCTTAAATTTACAATATAGCGATAATTCAAGTCATTTTGGACTTAACAAATTTAAAGTAGTAAAAGTATATGTATTTAAAATCGTAAAATATATACTTAAAATTTAAAAATATGCATTTATTATTGTCAGAAAGTTAGTAATTGTCAGAAAGTTAGTAATTGCATTTTTCTCTTATTTTTCTTTTCGTGATAAAGCAAAATTATATGTATAAATTTGAAAAGTATTTTATTTATAAATTGTGTACAATTTATTTTTAGTAAAACATAAAAAAAATGTTCTTAAAAACATGCATTTTAATGCAAAATATGCAAAAATATGCAAAATATGCAACAAAAAATGACAAAATGTACATTAAAATATGCATTTATAGCAAAATATGCGTTTATAGCAAGATATGTAAATAGATGCATTAACAAATCGATGCCATTTTACTGCAAATTTGTTGATTCGCAAAGATATTTGGTTAACATTGTTATCCAGCTAACGACAACAAACATGTATTTGCATGCAGTTCCCAACTTTAATGATAGTATATGACACATATTATTGCAAATATTTGTATACAATTGTATCTAATTGGATATAATTGTATCACATTACATATACTTTGATACATTTGGATCAGAACTCTATTTAATTTCATCACATTAGATCTAATTCCATCAAAAATTGCCTAATTGTATCAGATTATATCTAATATGATACAATTTGATGTTATAATTTTTCGGATATAATTATATATGTATGATACGGAAATTCACAAAATATATTTTTTGCTTGGTTATATAAAATTATAAATTTTGCGAATTATTAATTAGTGCAAATAAGTTTAAATAAATATCATAAAACCGGCAAAATGCGTGTTTACCTTTTTAAATTCTAATATTTAAAATATTGTTGTTCAAAGTGTCCAGAATTTGTAAAATTCCTCATATACAATATTAGTACACCTTGTGAATCCCTTTAATATTTTGTAATCGATTTTAGATACTCATCGTAGCTGCTGTGAAGAATCATAGAATATAGGGGGTATAGTATTTCATACATTAATCAATATTTGCTGAATTGAAAGTTATGAAATATTAAATATTCATATTTTTGATTTTTTAACACCCATGATTATTTTTGTTGTTTATTAAAATCCTTTTCTTTTCTTTAAAAAAAAATTTGCATACAAAATGAAGTCAAAGTTGAACTATTGGCTATTTTAAATAAATCGAAAAATGTATGAAATAATAATAAAAAAAAAATAAAAATAAAAACTGCAGCTGCGATTTGTTATCATGTGCCACAAAAGTTATTGCAGCTGAGCTTAGTTTTTAAAAATGCACAAAAGTATGCGAACCATTAGTATAGACGTACTAAAAGTAACAGCCAAGCCAGCTCCTCTTTTGTAGCTTTGCCATATAACCAAATTAAATAGTGAAAAACCAGATTTTCATTTTTTTTTTTTTTTATTTTTTTGTTGGTTTTGTGTATTTTTTTATGTTTTTTATCTTGCAAATTTCTATTTTATATCAAGTCTTACCGGCATGTTATTGTCATGCATAGAGGCAGCCAGGGCCGTAGACGGGTGGGTGAGAGGAGGCTTTATATAGTTTATAAAAACATATTTTTGGAAGAAGATTATAACTTTTTTAATAAATATAGAAAAATTTTTACAGAATTAAGAGATTTTTTTTATTGACTAAGAAATTGTCGAAATTAGTCTTGCAAAATGTTAAATAGTAAACTAAAGGGTGTTTTTTATAGAGGTATAGAACTTTGAAATGGAATAAAACAAAGATGAGTTTTTTAAATTGACATGAAATTTACTTTATTCGAAAGATAATCTTCTGGCATTATAATATAAATATGACTTCTGGATTATGACCGCCACGGCTGGCTCGGACGTAGTCTAATCTGGAGGTCCAATTTTCGATGACTTTTACCAACATTTGTTGCCGTATATTGGCAATAACGCGGCGAATGTGGTCCTTCAAGTGGTCAATCTTGTCGGCTTATCGGCGTAGACTAGCGACTTTACATATTCCCACAGAAAATAAATCAACAGAATTTTTAAACTGATTTAACAGAGAGATTTTGCTAAAAATGTCTTTCCGGATCTGACCAGAGGCAGGTCCACATATATTACTGGTAGTATAGGTTGTTAATATAGACTACTTAATAAATACGGAGTACCGATTTTGATCCATTTTGCCCTATCTCGCTTAGTTTCAGAGATATAGCCTATTTTATAAAAAATAAATAAAAAAATTTGAGAAGGTAACGCCGTCTACAAATGAGACTGACAGTGGATACACAAAAAATAGTGGTTTGAAAACAATTGTGGTTTAAATTAACTGGAAAAATTTGTAAATTTGAGAATAACAAATTACTAAATTTTAGGTCGAAAAATTATTGAATATGGAGTAAATTTGTTCTTGAGGTACAAGGAGATAAATAAATAACTGATTTAAATGATAGCAGCAGAAAAAATTAGCTCAACTGGATTGGAACCCGTTTAACAGACTTCTGAACTAACTTTTTTATGAGTGTACTCGTATGTTATGAGTGTACTCGTATATTACTTTACCTTTTTTATTTTTCAATGGGTCGCAATTAATCAAAAAATTTTGAACCACTTTCTTGATGCATAAAGCTTCTAAAAAATTATGATATAACGAAGCTAAATTTTCCAAACGAACTCTAGAAAGAATCGAAAAATAACTCTGTAGTTTTGTTTCCATTGAAACTTTACTTAATTTGATTTTTTGGCATATCAATTTTGACTACTCGATCAAAACTAAATTTGGCTAAAACAAAAAAGAGTTCTGAGTGCACAATTAAAAAATTTCGGACCTCCCCAAAATAACTTTATGACTACGGCCCTGGAGGCAGCAACTGAGAATCGAATCGCATGAAAGGTTTTATTGAGACAAAAATATACTTCTTGGGTTTTTAAGTCACACGTGTAATTAAAGGTACCAAACAAAAACTATAAATACTAAGAAAATTATAGGCATTCCTTTAGGCCGACCATATAAATACCCTATCACAGGATGCATGAATATTTGTAAATATTGATGATTAAATAAATCAAAGGGAAAGTTTCCTAACGCAAAAATTCAGTTTTTTTTTTTAAATATAAATACACAAAATTTTATTTACCCGGTCAAAAATAGTTATATCTAGTCATATATAATATGATTAAGTCATGACTTTAAATGAAGTCACTTTACGACGAATATCATTATATACAAATACATCTGATCATTTTTATTGAGAGAATCTGTTATACGGTACTTGATATTATTATATGTCTCCAAATCTTACTCCATATGTACATATTACATATGGCTTCACATATAACCATTTATTTTTATTTAATATAAAGGGTCCGCCATCTAACGTTTTTTTTTTCAACTAGTGCTTATTCCGTGAATGGTAACACTTAGCTCATGTCTGATTTGACAGATAATTAGTTTTATCCTTCCGCTGAACGAATATGGTCCGTATGTTCGTTATCTTGTGAAAAAAGTGAGAGAAACTGGCATCCTCATCGATAAACCAAAGCGTGAAAAGCCAAAAACAGTGCGTACACCCGAGAATATTGCTGCTGTGGCAGAAAGCGTGCGTGAAGCGCCATCAACATCAATTCACCGTCGTTCTCAACAATTGAACATTTCGGAGACATCATTGAGACGAATTTTGCATAAAGACCTTGGTATGACGCCATACAAAGTCCAATTGGTTCAGGAGTTCAAAAAAAAAGTTATTTGGCGGACCCTTTAGTTTCATTGTTTAAGACAATACCACTTAATTATATATTTTTGAAACAATAAAATTGTTCTTGATAATTTTTAACAATTTCTTTGTGTCATTTAAACAAATTTTGGTCTTTAAAATTGTAGATTTCTAGAAATTTTTATTTCAAACTTAAATACTTTTAAGCATAACTTCAAGTTACAAAAAGCATACCTACTATCGGCTAAATTTTATAAAAATCAGATAAATTTAGATCTAAATAGATGTAATGTAATGTCCCGGATATGCAAAAATCTCGGATGAAATTGTATGAAATTATATCTAACTAGATATAATTAGATACATGTAGATGACCCATTATTCGGATCAATTTGTATATGCTTATATTTGGGAGCTTAATAAATGAGATATAATGTTATTAGACTCCGTATTAAAATTTTTATCCGGGTATTTTAAACTTAACTTCGGTTATGACGACCAAACTAAACTAAATTTTAGTTGCAACACCTAAAATATTTAGGAATACACACTCAAAAAATGTTGACAGTTACTACAGTTGGTTGTCTGGTAATTAGTAATTGTGGTTTTTAACTGCATTTGTAGTTGCTTTTAACTGCTAAATAATAAAAAAAAACAACTATTATGACAGTTAAAAAAATGTACTGTATTTTCGTAACAGTTGTTTGCAGCAACTATTTTTAGTAATATAATAAACAACTATCAAAACGGTATTTTTGCAGTTAACACAAAAAGAGTTTTTCTGGCTGAGAAATTATGAAATTTTTTATTAAATCAATGAAACTTTTCTTCTCAAAAT
Organism: Delia radicum; assembly: GCA_021234595.1. Taxonomy (NCBI): domain Eukaryota; kingdom Metazoa; phylum Arthropoda; class Insecta; order Diptera; family Anthomyiidae; genus Delia; species Delia radicum. The sequence goes on from CM037852.1 coordinate 214,921,795, forward strand.
AAACGAAGATTTTCTTAAAATTAATATAAAGATTAAAATTTCTTAGTTATTTTCGACAACATGAGACTCAGGTAAAATACCATTTACTGAGGCTCAATTATTAAAAATAGTTGAAGATAACTGAGTCGGCAATTATGTGTAGCTAGTTAATTGTTCTGATTTGAAGTACAGTTGAACCTCGATTATCCGGGCCTCTATCAACCGGGTACATCTGTTAACCGACATGTTGGTGGTTTGATTTATACCTCTATTAACCGCGTTCACCTCTGTTATCCGTGCTATTATTTTTTTCCTCTATTAACCGTGCTTCACCTCTATTATCCGTGCAGCACACATATTTATTTGCTTGTTTTTTTTCTTTTCACCTTCATACAAAGAGTTAAAATTCGGGAAAAATAAATAACTTCTATTAACCGTGTTTTCGATTATCCGTGCTGACTCCAGTCCCGTGCAACCCGGATAATCGAGGTTCAACTGTATAACTCAAAATTTCAAACTTTTGCACATTAGTGATTATTGACTAATTAGTAAAAGTTAATTAACTTTAGAAAATGTGCACAAATTGTTTTTTTTTTTGTAAATTTGGCAAAAACGTCGAATTTTTAACGGCACAACGCTGGCTTAGCTTAAGATTCATACAAAAACTTTCTACTTTTTCCAAAATTTTCCCAAAAAATTTAGGGGTCGCTACCTGACTTTCAAAATTTGACCGATTTTCAAAGAGGACTTATTTTCATAAAAATTGTTTATTTAAAAAATGTTTTAAATATATCAAAATATATCAATATGGAAGGGGTCCCTCGATCCACTTTGCGTGTTAACAGATTTCATTTTGTTGGATTTGAAGGAAAGTAAGTATTTTTTTATAAAAAAAAGTATTTTAAAAGTATATTTTTGGAGAAAGAAACTTATTTTACATTGTAAATTATTTTATTTGATCACAGTTACAAAACATTAAATATCTGTCGCTCATAAAAAAACATAAAGGGTGATCATCTTATAGTTGGCGCAAATATAATATGGCTGTAGTTAGAGAGAGGAATATAATAATAAATTTTATATTATGATTGTATACAAGACAAGAAAAAAGAGAGATTTTTACTAGAACATGATGAAAACTACCATATTATTGGTGAAGTATGATTGATGCAATAATAATTAAATTGAAACAACCATTTAGGGAAACATAGTTTTGCGGCCGCAATCATATTGCAACCATATTTTTTCTCTGTGTGTATGTACAACAGAAATTCGATTGCTAATCTCAATATTTTATTAGTTACAAAAACTATAAAAAAAAATTATATATTATATTAAAATTATTTTATTAAAAAAATTCTTATGCCGCGAACTGGACTCGAACCAGCTACCTTCTGCTTGTCAAGCAATAACGTAATCCCTAGCCTTAACCTAATTTGAATTTGTATTTTCAAATTTCAATCTTGAATATTTTTTGTTTCAAATTTAAATATGTATGTCTAAAAATAGATTTGAATGTACACACAAAAAAAAAACTGCAGTGTATATTGCCTTTGCTGGCATAGGCACCCCATTTTTGTATGAAATAAAAAAAAAGGTTTTATTGCCTATGCCAATAGACAACTTTTTTACCTATTGGGATGGTTATTTTTACTACCAAAAATAGGCAACTCTTCGAAAATAATTTTAGTTTTTTTCAATTCGAAAATGCCATTTTAAAAATATTTATTGTTAAAAAGGTATGTATCAGATGAAAATAAAATTTTCTGAAAAAATTTATAAATTATTTTGTTTTTTTAATTGCAGCTCCAATATAACCTAATGTAATAAAGCATAAAAGGGGTATTATTGAAAGAAAAAAAGGTATGTATTTTATTTGAAAAAATACTTAACGTCTGCAAATGTTATTTGTGGCCATTTGATTTGTGTCCATAGCAATCTATGGACACAAACCAAATGGCCACAAATAACGCTCGACATACAATATTTATAATATTTAAAAATTCTTACACATTTTAAACACTCAAACACTTCAACAGAACACCACCAACTCACCTGGAGGCTGAAAACTCAAAACTCCTACACATCACGAAGCATAACCTCACTTTTTTTGAGACTTCTGAAGCCAACACAACACTGCCACAAGATACCATTTTTAAAGTTCATGAGAATTTAATTATTTATTTTTCTTAATTTCAGCTACAAAAAAACACTACTAAGGACCATCTTAAAAAGAACAATTTAAAGTAAAAGCAAGGTATGGATTATTTTATTTACAAAAACTACATCTCCAAATGTGGCCTAATTTAAAACATAGCTTTAATTCATTTTATTCAAAACTAAATATTTTAAATAATAAAAATAATAAAACATAATATAACTGTTTTTTTAATTAAATTTAATAAGCAAATTCCACTAGTAAAGTGCCTTAAAATATTTGTAATTTAGCTTAAACAAAAAGGTAATTTTACCTATATTAAATAATATATAAAAAGGCATTTTAGCTTTACAAAAGGGTAAAACACATTTTTAAAAGGGTATTAAAAAAAAATCCAACTTTTTTCGAACATTGAAAATACCTATTTTTTTGGTACTATTGCCTTAAAATATAGGAAGTTCTATGTTGCCTATAAAAATAGGCAAAATCACCCTACAATTTAAGGCAATATTACCTACATTTTTTTTTGTGTGTACAACAGAAATTCGGTTGCTAATCTCAATAGCCGGTTTCATGTAATATCGTATACATATAGTGTAAACATCGTATTTTTTATCGCATAAATGTCGTAAAAGTTTTACCAACCCTGAAAGGTTTTTTATACATTTTGTTTTGTTTTTTTATTTCTGTGTTTCCAAAAGTTTAAAAAAATTCAAATAAATAATTGTTTTGCTTGTTTATTATAAGATATTCCATTTTATATAAAAAGGAATGGGTTTCTAAAGAAATAATCGTGGTATTTAGGAAGAATCTAAAGAACCTGAAGATACGTATTGTGTAGTTATACACCATATACAAAGCGTTTATGAATCCCCCACTATTTTATTAGAGTTACCAAAACTATAATTTATATTGGATGCATTGGGCCAATTTTTTATTAAAAATATTTATTTAAAGTTTTTATTAAATGAATATAGTGCATTGGTTTTTAAAAAACTAAAATTGAATTTAAGTTTGAAAAAACTACACCGTTTTCCATTTTGTAGCAATTTCATTCCGCATACGTTAGAACCGGTTTTTGAAACTTTGTTAGTTACGCCCTTTTGCATTTTAGGTGGCGATATGTATGTGAGCATAAAAAAATTGTGTTTGAATTTTTTTTGTATTTTAAATATAAAAATATGTTTAAATAAAAATGACGATACGAAAACGTACCGTAAACGGCAATGTAAAAACGGAGTTATGTACGGAAACGACGGCACGTAAATTGTCCGTTAGCGGTCCGTATTATTTTTTTTTTAAGTCCGTTTTTTATACTGCATAACGGTTCTTAAACGGCCCGTCACTGCTGTATTCGCTACGTATTCGAATTAGGTACGATGCTCCTGAAAATCCGTTTTCTGGTACATATACGGATCCAGAAAACGGTACTTTTACGGAGTCGGATTCCGTTTGTGACGGACGGAAAAAGAGACCTTTCACGGACTGATTTGTTTGTTGGAATAATTTTTATAAATCATTTAAAATGTTTATTTATAAGCGCTCCGAAGTTGTTGTCTGAGTTACAACTTCTGCACTCAAAACAATTTATTAAAAGCGAATTATTATTGAAAACGACGAAAACGAAAAAAATTTCAAGAAAACAAAAATATCGATATTTTTTTTTGTTTGTATTTGTTAATATAGCATTTTTTTAAAGGTGTTTTTTTCTGATGAGAAAAAGTTCAATCTTGATGGTACAGATGGTTTTAACAGCTATTTGAGAGACCTACGTAAAGAACCACGTTATTTCTCAAAAAAAATTTCGCAGGCGGATGCTTAATGTTTTGAAGCGTTTTTTGTTTCGACGGTATGGTTGATTTGGCATTTCCAAGCATCAGAATGAATTCTTCTGAGTACATTACAGTATTAGAAGAGAAATTGGAGCTCCAAAAAAATATGGTAGACAGTATGTCTCATCGAAGTTTCGAGTTAATTCAAAAAATAGGAATCCTCACGCATTATTAAAACTGCTGCTTTAAAATATTCTTCGAAATGGAACGAGGAACTAACTTTCTATTATCCGAGTAATGTTTATTTGTATTATCACGTAAATAAGTTTAAAAAAAATATGAATCACCCTTTGACTGTTTTATAAAAATTGATCACTCGGCATCTCTGCTGGACCTATCGCATTTATATTATAAGGGTGTATTAATACTCCTGTGGAGCAAAATGTTTTCCCTTTCTGCCGGATCTAAAATGGCTAGTATCGCAAAAACTAAGCGAGATATCGCAAAACGGCCAAAATTTTTGAAAAATCAAACCTGAGTAACACGTTCCGATAATTAAAATGTGGTAAGTGTGCCGATTCCACTCGTCCCCGGCTCATTCCATATCGTTCCATTCTAGAGCAATGTTCCATTTTATTATCGGAGTGAATAAATTGGTATTGTCAAGTATGTATTTGGGTAAACAAACAATTAGGACACCTATGGCTGTTTCATAAAAAATGAATCTCTCGGGATCTTTCCCGAACCTTGCCTATTTGTATTATTATTAAGATTTCTACGGAGCAAAAATTTTTTCCGTTTTGCCCTATCTCGCTTAGTTTCGCAGATACTGGCTATTTTTAAAAATCGTTATTTTATAAAATGGCTAGTATCTTGAAAACAAAGCGAAATATCGCAAAACGGACACAATTTTTGCAAAACTTAACCGAAGAAACACGTTCCGATAATACAAATGTATTAAGTGTTCCGATTCCACTCGTTCGCCGTTTCTTTCCATATCGTTCAATTTTGGACCAATGTTACATTCTATTATAGGACACCGTGTGGCTCTTTTATAAAAAATTAATCTCCCGGGATTTTTCCCGGACATAGCCAATTTTTATTATGTGGGTTGCTTAATGCTCATGTAAAGCGCTGATTTCATCTACATTCACCGTTATATTTCGAAATTCTTAACTGTCAATTATAATTTGTTTCCTTTAGTTGATACATTACTAATGGTAATAAAATTTAAATTATTGCCATTAATCAAAGAAGTCAAATCACTCTACCACGCCTTTCACAATTAAAATTAAAATAAAAAAATTGCATATTAATTATAGTATTAATTGCAATTGTCTGAAAAAGACGTTAAAATTCAAACTCAAACAAAAATCAAACTTTGCAATTCTTCCCTAACTACGTGAGTGTCATCTATCGAATATACAAAGAATATATCATAGATGTGGCATCACTTACAACATATGGGAAAACAGTGGACATTAGAGTGAGGTTAGTTTCTAAAAATAGAACTGTTGTGTTGTTGGAGTTGTACTTCTGAGATTATGTATGCAAGAACAAAAACACCGTGTATTGAATAAAACTAGTTTTAATCAGAACAAAACTCGACCTGACGATAGATCACTGAGCTAAAGCGCTCTGTCTAACGTGTAGTGCGAGTGCACGTGGCATTAGAAACCAGTTTATCTATACCACGGTCAGTGATTGCACAGAAAATTTCATATAGACGCAATCGAACAAATAAAAACATAACAAATATTACATTATTCAAAAAAACAGGGTCACTGACGAAGGTTCAACACCAGAAACTGCGCAGTCTGATTCAGAAAAATTTTAAATTTAAATTTAATTCAAAAAATGCTAATGACAATAATTTCATTACAATTGATATCAATGAAATTGTAATGAAATCATCAATTAATTAATCCATTCAATTAATTAGTCCCATGTATGATTTATAGTTATGAAACACTAATTGAGTTTATTATTCCTTTTAAATAGTAAAATAAAAAATAAATTAATTGTTTTTTAGTTAAATATTATTAATTTTACATTGTTTTACATTTATATCGTTGCTCAATGAACCTACAATTAGTATTAAAAATTATTAGGAAAATTTCCCAAATAAGAGTAATGCTGAGCTTTAGTTGTTTTATTAGCAACCATAAAAGTTTTCATTCGAACATGTTTAAATTTAGTGTGTATTATCAATGTCAAACATAACAAAGCCTCTGGTAAATAAATCATAAAAAAGTAATCAATTAAGTAATTAACTAAAAATACCTTTAACTTGAAAAGTATTTCTGCGATGCTAACAAATGATCATAAGTTAGGCCTAAATTCGTTTGTAATGTATAGGGCAACCAAAAACCAGCCCTGAAAACAAACAGCAAAATATGCCGTTTAAATATAAAAAATAAACCGTTAAATTTAAAAAAGAAACTGTTAATTTTAAAACTTTTTGTTACAATTGTTGCTACACACAGATAAATAAAGTGCCAACCGAATTGAAAAGTGTATTTTAATTATAACAATTTATAAATTCAGTTAGTACAACGATATTTACATTCGATTTCTGAATATTTTGCGTGTTGAAACTAAAAATCATTTGAATTAACCGAATTTGTTGTAAAAACTAATGTTAAGTTGTGCCAACTGACTGAAATTCGTCATAATCGATTTTGAGTCGTAGTAACTGAATTTCAGTAAGCAAATAACTAAATCTCTGTGTGTACAAAAAAAAATTATATTAAATTTGTTCCTTAGAACTTCGTCAGTCAAACAAATGTGCAATAGAGAAATTGTTTTTCCAAAGCTTTAAAGTTCAAATTAGTTCGTCAAAATATTTTTTTTTAAACCAGCAACATTTGACATACAATTTTTAACTAAAAAACATACTTTTTTTTTTTTATTTACAAAATTTAAAAGTTTTCGCCTCAGCGCCAAGTATGGCATTTTAGAGGCTACCAAGTTGGCTACATTCTAAATAAAAACAAAAATAATTTATTCAACATTAATAATATATAAAAATTTCATTATAAAAATATGCATATCATATTCAAATTTAAGCTAATTTGTAAGAAGCATTTCAACATTTTGAAGTAAATATTGTTTTAATTTTTCTTTAAAGGTAGAAAAAATTTCAATATTTTTTAAACAATCTGGTAATTTGTTATATTCGTTAGGTCCAGCAAAACTTATACGTTGTTTGGTTAACTCAAGACGACATCTTACAACATTAAGATTCAAAGCCTGTCTTGTGATTCTTTCAGTGTATGATATGTTTTGATTAAAACTGATTGTATGAGACCCAACATTTCTTAAACATTTGAATACGTACAACAAAAGCTGCTGCTTATAAAGCCCTCTTATAGGAAGAACGGTTTTTGCAAAATCTTTGTACAATTCAACTGTGCTAAGCCTCAATGGTTGCTTAAATACAATTTTCAGTGCTTTATTTTGTGCAGATTGCAATGATTTTATCATTGTGCTTGATTTACCACCATAAATAACAGGTAGGTATGTAAGGTGTGAGTGAATTAACGACTGATACAACAACATTTTAGTTTCAGTATCCAATTTATTTCTAAACTTGTAGAGTATACCAATTCCCGACGATATTCTTGATTTTAACTTAGATATATGATTTTCCCACATAAGATTGTGATTTATATTAATTCCGAGGTATTTAACATTTTCAGATTCCTGTATCACTTCTCCATCAATATGTACGCTCATTACTTCATCATTCTTTAAAATATATGGTTTAAACCGTATAAATTTCGTTTTCTTGGTATTTAATATTAATTTATTAAACCTCAAAAATTCCGCCAAAATCGCAGCATCATACTCAACATGTGTCCTCAATACTTTTTCATCTAAATAGTTGTATAAAAGGCAAACATCATCTGCAAACATAAATAACTTTCCGTTAAAGTTTATGTTTTTCATATCATTTATGTAAATCTTAAACAAAAGTGGGCCAAGAACGCTGCCTTGTAGTACTCCACAAAATACTTCTAGCTTGTTACTACAAGATTCACCAATCTGAACATATTGTTTTCTATTGGATAAGTAATCCTTGAAAAACGCTATAGTATTACTGGAAAAACCTATAAAATAAAGCTTGTGTAGTAATATATTATGATCTACCAAATCAAAAGCTTTTGATAAATCGAAGAATACTCCAGCCACTCCTTTATATCCTGAATCAAGTCCATTGCAAATACAATCCATTATATTAATTACAGCTTCCTGAGTTCCAGTACCTTTTCTGAAGCCATATTGTCGTTCAAACAATATATTGTTATCATCAAGGTAATTGGATAGTTGCTCAAAAATTATTTTTTCAAAAACTTTATCTATGATTGAAAGAACGGATATCGGGCGATAGTTCTCAACTCTATTAGCACTTACAGCTTTGGGAATGGGAATAATTTTGTGTATTTTAAGCACATTTGGATATTTAGCTTCCTGAATCATATTATTAAATATTGTTGTAATTGCTTCTGTCACAGCTAATTTACGTACCAACAACATCTTTGGTGTTATGTTATCACAACCAGGGCTCTTATTCGTTTTTAAATTATTTAAAATATTATCTACTACTCGATCCTCTGTAACTTCTAATTCAAAAAATGAATTAGTTGGAACCAATGTTTGAAAGAAATTGATATCATCACTCGGATCTTGATGTATAATTGCTCGCAAGCTTCTAACCGATTTATAGAAGAAGCTATTAAAACTAGAAGCCTTTTCGTCACTCATAGTTAAAATACTATCATCCTCATTTAGTAACTCTTTAGAGGTCTCTTCTTTCTTTCCAATTTGCTTATTTATAAAGAAAGTGTGTTAACAAGATTTTCACATTGAACATTGGAACTGCTTAAATTTGAAATGATTAAGTTATCATCCAAAAACGATCCAAACTTTCTGTAGTCTATACAATATTTTCTCTCAATCGTAGTTTCATTATGGCGAAAGTTCATTCTAAGCTTACAAAAAATTATATTGTGATCCGATATTGAAGTTTCAATTGAGTTTTCCAAATACAGATTTTGTAAAAAAGCTCTCTCTTAAAAGAAAAAGGCTAAAATAAGCTTACTTTTTATAGAAAAAAAGTCAAAAATATCTTATAAAATTAGATAAAATAAGCAAAAACTAAAAAATAAGCTTTAAAAAAAGCTTTAACAAATATAGGTTAAAATGTTCATAATTTCGTAATTTTTCTATTCAAATTTCTAAAAATGAAGCACTTTAACGAAATTTTTTCGGTCAGGCATGTTGTTGTTCGTACCTTGATGGGAAATAAATGTAAATCTTGGTGCTTTCATAATTAGTATAATTAGTATTTAAAAAAACTGTTTTCGAACGATATCACTTGATCACGAATGCCGTCATTCGGCCCCAGAACTAGTATTTGGTCTAAATAGTGCTATACTTTAAAATAAAAAACAAGCTCTAGATTATTTTTGGTTGCCCTAGTAATGTAATCATGGATGGTAACCGGTTCGATGCTGTTGTTGTCAAGGGTAACGATATTTTCCTTTATTTCGGTAAAGTTATTTTTGGGGTATCGATATTTCAGTTATTTCGGTAACAGTATTTTATTGTTATTTTAGTTATTTCGGTATATGGTACACTCAGGGAACTTCTGCTGTAAATATTTGTTGTTGTTTGAGTTGTAATACAGTATCTTTATTTTTAAGTGAAAAAACAGTCATTTGTAGAATAAATTTCAGTTTTAACTACAATTGTAGTTCATTTAAAAAAACAAACCACATCAAATTTATGTATTATGATTTTACATTAATTTTAAACTGTAGTTTTTTTTATTTAAAAAATAAAACAAATGAATGTTTGTGTATTTTTGTGGTTCATTTTAACCAGAATTGTGGTTAATTTTTTGAATAATAAAAAACGAATGACAATGTTAGTTGAATTTACTGAAATGTAAGTCGTCCTTTCTTCAAGTGAAATTTCATTTGTCTTTAACTGCATTCCGGGGATCCACTTTTACACGTATGGATCAAAACTGGATGGGAAAACGGGTCTGGGCTTCTGTGACGCTGACTTCAATGTACTCAAATGCTTCCGTCTTCCTGACCATAATACCGTACTACAGGCGGAGGTCACCGCGATTACGGAGTGCATTAAGCAGGTGAATATCATGGGCTTGACCGGTGATATTGTGATTTTCACGGATAGCCAAGCAGCTATCCGGGCTTTATCTACGGACTCTGTGGGATCAATGACGATACTCAGGTGTTAAGGGGAAACTAACGATTTCTCTGACGGGGACTCATTGAGATTATATGGGTGCCGGGACACTGTGGTAAAGCGGGGAACGAAGTGACTAATGATTTGGCTAGGGGAGGATCTTCCCTGGAATTAGTCACTTTGGGGAACGCTAAACCTTTTCGAGCTCTCAAGGCGGAGCTGGTGGACTGGGCTGACACCATGCATAGGACCATCTAGGAAAATGCGGGTGTTGGCAGGACTACGAGTATTCTCTGGGGCAACCCGGACACGGACAAGACGAGGAAAATTCTGAATCTCAGTAGGAAGGAACTGAGTCTTTTGATGGAAATCCTCTCGGGACACTCGACACTTAGGGCCCATCTCCACCGTATTGGTAGGGCGGACTCGGAAGTGTACAGGGCCTGTGGGAAGGACGAGGAGACCTTGAAACACTATCTCTGTGAATGCCCGGCATTTGCCAGGATCCGGGTCGAAATACTATCCAGTGACCCAATATCCACATTGAGGGATCTTAGGGGCATAGGATTGAAGAAGTTGAGGAGTTTCGTCAATGCCACGGAGCTCCTGGGGTAGAAAGATGACATAGGACCGATTGTTTAGAGTGCACAACAAGCTGACATTCTGGCTTAAGTGTAAGTTCTCAGGGACTTGAGTCGGATTAGGGAAGTATTTTCCCTTCTCCTAACCTAACCTAACCTAACCTAACCTAACCTAACCTAACCTAACTGCATTCACAGTGATCTCTACCTAAATAGTATTCTATGTGTATGTATCCATACACACCAATACTTTTAGTCCCATCATGCCCGAATTCCAATGACTGGCTAGTTTCCCAGGAAAACTTTGGTAACGGCAATGAAAAGTAATGAGTTACAAATAATTGTACACCCATGGGTTAATTATACATCATTACCGTTCACATTATTTCAAAACATAAAATAATGACTTACCTATCATCAATTACATAATGAATGAAATATAAACGTAAAGTAATATTTAAAATGTTTTTTTGAAAAGCTATACTTAGACACATTACTTTGTGATTTTTTGTAAGTCTGAAGGAAAGGTATATATTTTTTTCACATCACAAACTAAAGCTCGAATCACAACAATTCATTTACATTTTAAGCAACCCATTATTACATGTGACGATAGCTCAGTTGGTAGAGTTTTCGGCTAACAACCAAAGAACACATCATTTCATTTTTTCATCATTTTTTTATAAATTTATTTTTATAAAAATCTTTTTATAGACACATTACTTTTCCCAACCCGGTAACCATATAAGTAACCAGTTATATTACAGCCCACTAGGTAATAAGTCCATACATTACTTTTAGGCTCATCAGTGAAGTAAGGTGTATTGTAAGGCGTTCAGCTCTATGGCGATACTTTATTTTACCCATTATTTGGTAATGTGTGGTTTTGCTGGATTATGATCAAACTTTGGCAAAACATATACATTTGCATCATTTATTTTTTCTGAACTGGTCAGATTATTGTGGTAACGGTATTGTAAGAATAACGCTATTTCATTTAGTTTGGTAACGGTATTTTAGCTATAACGGTATTTTGGAGATATTGGTAGTTCAGTTATATCGGTAAAGCTATTTTTCAGATAACGGTATTTTAATTATTTCGGGAACGGTATTTTAAGGATAACGATAGTCAGTTGAAACGGTTTTGAATCAATAACGGTATTTTAGCAGTATTGCCTACCATCCCTGAAAGTAATGTATAATCAATGTAAATGTTACATAGCATGTTTTTATTATTAATGTTCATCAAAGTTAATTTAACATAGCATAAACTTTAATAAATTACCAAAAAAAAGTTTGTGTAATTTTACAAAAATGCATTTTAAGCATTTTTACCTTTATATTGCTATCAGTTCAACACTAAGAAAAATTTGCAAGGAAAGGCTTATATAGAAACACACCGGTTTTTTTCTGCGTGCACTTATAAAAAATATTTTTTATTTTGACGATTTTTCAAAATATGATGACGATTTTTCCTAGAAAATTAGACGATTTCATGTTCAACAAACCTGGCAACACTGTATACTCCATAGTATAATGTAGTAACTATCCCTAGACCAATGGTAGCAACCATTTTTAAAATCTTGTTTTAAAATCTTTTTAAATTATAATGTTCTTAATATTACCAAAAACTCACCTCCTGTTTTTATAATGCGAACTGCATAGTTCCGCCAGAGGAATTGCGTATATTTTGTCATTGTCGCAAAATGGACACAACTTGTATGGAGGAATTATTATTTTCGCTTTATAAAAAATGTGGTTACAAAATGTTTTTAAGTTTTCGTATATGAAATTTTTAATAGCCGGATTCATGTAATGTCGTATGCACTGTAAACATCGTATTTTTATAACATTAAAGGCATAAGTGTATTGCCAACCTTGGGAAGTTTATCATACAATAACTTTTGTATATTAATTTCAATGTTTTAAATATTATATTTTATACATATTGAGATCTTCTATTCAATACCCTCTATGAACCAAAACATATTTTTTTCAGAGGAGGCAAAAAACTGATTTATGCCCAAATTCTTAAAGTAGGAATTAATATATCTGCAACCATATTTGTTATATGTGACTATTGAACCCTGTGTATAAAAATAATGTAACATTGTACGTTATTCGCGGCGCTATGATTGATAGAGTATATTGCAATTGAAAAAATCAAATATTTTTTGGCTGATAGGGGGTATTGTATAGTAAATAAATCTATTTAATTTCTACTTTTATTAAAGTTTTAACGTTTTCTTAATCGTTTTTCTACACATAACAACTAAATATCTTACTAATACTTTGACTTCATCTAAAATAGATTTTCACAAAAGTAATTATTAGGGCAAGGAATTTCATGCAAATTAATGTTTGAAATCAGTAGCCCAAAATTGTTTTTCACCAAATACTTTTCAGAATCAAAGAATTTGCAACAAAATGGCATCAATTTATTGCTGTTGTTCAATTTAATTGCATTTTTTGTAAAATTGAAAATTCAGTTTTCATTAAGAATAAACAAAAGAAAACATTTGTAACCCTGACCATAGCATCTAGTTGTCATTTGTTACACATTTATATTGAATTTTATTTTTAAACCAGCAAGCTCGAATTATAATTCGATTTTTAAAAATCCAGAAATTGTATGTGCATAAAATTATGTTTCCTATAGACATAAATGGTTGTTTTAATTAAATTATTTTTGTATCAATCATATTTTACCAATAATATGGTTGCTTTAATCTTGTTATAGTAAAAATCTATCTTTTTTCGGTTGTCATATTATTCTCTTCTCTATAATCATATTATAGTATTTATTATCATATTGCTCCTTCAAACTACAGCCATATTATAGACTATAAGATTATCAGTTTTTATGAGCGTCTTCGCTCTTTTAGTGACATTCTTGTTTAAGATTTTGTAAAAAGAAATTGTGAGAAGCAGTCAGTCCGAACAAATTAAATAATATTAAACAAACAGACATAAAAACTGAAAAACAACGCAGTGGTGTTAATTGTAATGGTAATATTTTTAGTGGAACAAGGAATAATAAGTTTGTCTTAACCGGGTCTACCATGGGAGCCTAGGCAAATGCTTAATTGACACGCATCCCTAATGTAAAGTTATTGTTTGTTATGCATAAAAATGTTATAAATAAAATAAAAAGTGATAAAAAGTGATTTATTTTTAAATTTGTTGTACTCACGCAAAATAAATTGTAAACCAAAAAAAAACAAAGAAATATGAAAGAAAAATTTAAACAAAAAAACACGTGTTTTAAAGTCTGTGGTACGATATAATCATAATATGTTTGCAATAACAATAATAATATGGTAATAAATGATGATGGAATTCTTTTCCATGATTATAATATGATAACTAGGACTATAATATAGTTATAGTGCAAATATTATGATTGCTACAAACATGTTATGATCATTATAAATGTATTGTTATGTTATGATCATTATAATTTGTATGTTATGATCATTATAAATTGTATTCTTAACAATATTTTAATGCGTATTTATGCTGTAATCACATGTTTCCAATATTTTATTTTTCCTGACAAAATAAGATTTGTGCTGAAAAAGAAAAAGTTTAGTTTTGCTTTTTTAGATACTAAAATAAAAAATGCATGTAAATATCGCTTAGCGACAAAATAAGGGTTTATATAACTCCTTAATAACACAAATCTTATTCGTCAGCGCAAAGACAATTTGATTACTTAAATTATTTTAAAATAAATTTATTTAAATGTGTATTATAACTTATAATTTGTAGATTTAACAAATTTATGTTTTAAATTCTTATCTTACTAATATTTAGCAAAAAAAAAACTGCTATTTTTAGCAGTTTTTACTGCAACGTCATTTTTAACTAATTTTTAGTAGATTAGATTATATGGCACTATGCACCGCGACCAACTTAGGTCTTTTGTGCTGCCTAAAGTTACCCTAAAGATTCAAGCTACCTATAAAGCCAATAATCCTATTAGGCAAAACCTTCATAATGTCCGAAGGGGAGACAAAGCGATCGCCAAGAAACTTGGCACGTCTTTCACAAAGCCTCGGATATTCGCAAAGAACATGCTCCGATGTCTCAGCTACCAGTTCGCAAAACCTACACTCATCCGTGTCCGAAAGACCCCTTTTGCGCAGGTGGTATCTGAGATTGCAGTGTCCAGTCAGGTGAGACACCAGGGTACTCAAGTCACCCCTCCCGAGGGACAAGAGTCTCCTCGATCCTGCACTGGAAAAAGAGATTAATCTCTTAGCCTGTCGTTGGCCAAGAGAGTTTTCCCAATAGAGAGAGAATTCTGAATGGTTCAGGGCCAATAAAGGGCCTTCGGGCCCCGCAATTAGCAAGACAATCTGCCCTCTCGTTGCCCTCATGCCCCTCGTGACCAGGAACCCACCCTAAGGTAAGCGAGTTGCGCCCGCCAAGTCGGTTAAGAGCCAGAATGCATTCCATGACCAGACCAGATGACACCTCATAGGACATTAAAGCCCTTAATGCCGCCTGACTGTCAGAAAGAATGTAGATGCGAGATCTAATAGTGCCCCTTCGTAGACACTCCTCCGCGCAGACACAGATAGCAAAAATCTCTGCCTGAAAAATGGAGGGGTATCTACCCATGGGTAAGGCCCGTTGGAAACCTGGTCCACAGACACCCGCACCAGTGTCACCATTCGCATGCTTTGAGCCATCTGTGAACCATACCTGAGAATCCCGCTCTGGCTCCCATGTTCTGTTGGTCCACATGGCCCTGTCGAACAGCATCACTTTAAAGTTCCTATCAAAGATGTACTCCGGTGACCTCCTATCCGTAACCTTTGTAATCGGGTCATCAATTAGGATTCTAGCGATCCTCATGTGACCCCTTAGATCACCTCCCCTCATGTCACCGAATTCTCTAAGTCTGGAGGATCCTATGCAGGCAGCCTCCATTACAGAAATATGCAATGGTGGTATCCCCAGCATAACCCCCATGGCATCCGTCGTGTAGGTTCCGCCTGCCCCCGTTATGCCAATAAGTAGTTTTAGTAAAAAAATATTAATAAATTTTTTTTATCAATGTATTGTTTTCGTATCACAAGTTATTTCAGATGGAGATTAGCTGATGATTGTTTGATATTAAAGACTTTTTAGCTTCAATATGCCAAGCATATATTAAGCAATTTACACTGTGCCTCGTGAGTGGCTTTATGTTAAGTTTGTGTTCGGCTAAAGATCATGAACATTTTTCTAAATGAATAGAAAAATTATAATTTATTTGTAATAATTTACCTTGAATAATAGTTTTGAAAATACCCAGGTAGAAATTGCCACCCATACCAAAAAAAATAGTACTGGAAAACCACTGCTATTTTTGTAAAACACACCGTGTTAAGAATTATCAAAGGTAGACACCAGGAAAACAATATTTTGTTTGCAAAGCATGTGTTTTGCCAGTACGACCAGCAAAACTTTTTGCCAATATTGTTTTTACCAATATTACAACCCATTAGAAACATTTTTTTTTTTAAATATTTTATTATATTCCACACATTTAAATATGAGGTATAAGATTAAGACCAAACCGTTTTACTGCTTTTTATATGTGTTTTATTATACATATTTCTCCAAATAATTTAATTTAAGCTATTTTAAAAGCACCACATTTTTTTAATTACCGACGTTATGCCAACGGGGTCAAGTTCGCTCAAACCAACGGTTGGCCACTGTTATCAACGCATAACCGACCGTCGCCGACGGTTTGCCAGCACTGTGCCGATTATATTTTTCTGCCTGTGTAGTTATATAATTTGTTTATATTAGTTTCCATAAGAAAATGATGCATACACTCATAGAAATAAACATGTAAAAATTCAACAAAAAAGCTCTAAAAATTAGTTAAAAATGAGATTGCAGAAAAAACTGCTCAAATTAGAAGATTTTTTTACTAAATACTTATTAGTAATATAAAAATAACAAAAATACAAATATTTATTTTTTTAAATTTGAGCTTATATATATATATATATATAATCCTGTAATTCCTAGTTGGAACAAAGGGCCAGTACAAATGATTTCCATTGAATTCTGTCTTCAGCGTGTCGTTTTGCTTCCCTCCATGTCATTTTGGCTGTACTGAGTTCGGATTCTATTTGACGTCTCCACGTGTTACCAGGTCTTCCTCTACGTCGGCTGCCCTGGGGATGGAAGTCTAGGACCTTTCTGGTAACGTCATCTTGGCTTTTTCTGAAGGTATGGCCCAGCCAGTTCATCTTCTTTACTCGTATTTCAGTCGTAATGGGGTTTTGTGTTTTTTTTTTTCCAAAGATCATTATTTGAAATTATTTGAGGCCAGAAAATACGTAATATTCTTCGCAAACAACGGTTAACAAATACTTGGTGCGCATTTGTGTCCTCTCTACTGATGTTCCAAGTTTCGGAACCATATAATAATACTGCTTTCACATTAGAATTGAAAAGTTTGATTTTTGTGCGAAGTGTTATGTGATTTGACTTCCATACTTTGTTAAGTGCGCCATATGCTTGATTAGCCTTTGCAAAGCTATGTCCTCCTTACTACCGCCTGAAGTTGTTATTATGCTGCCGAGATAACAGAAGCTGTCGACGTCTACGAGTGAGTTTTCAAAAATTTTTAATGGCTCTGTATTGTTGGTGTTGACACGTAATGTTTTTGTCTTCGATATGTTAACTTTTAGACCAGCTTTGGATGCATTCTCAACAAGGATATTAAGCTTTGAGCTTAATTTTAGTTAATTGAAATCAACAAAATAATCTGCTAAAATCAGCAAAAACAATTACTAAATATTAGTAGACAAAAAAATCATTAAAAAATATGAAATTTTTAAAGTTTTTTTAGTTTTTTTTATTGCGAATAAAAGTCTGCCTTTATGAAATCAGCAATCTACAAGTATTTTGCAAAATTTTATGTAGAGTTTAGCAAAATAAACTGTTATTTGCATTCTACTAAATTTGTGGAAAATATAGCAAACATTTTGTTAATATTACAGTTTTTGTTTGCTATTTTGAGTCTACAAATAATTTGTAAAAGTAAAATGCTATTTTCAATTAACTAAAATTCACATCAAATATAACTGAAATTTTGTAAAGTTAACAGATTTATTTTTGCTGTTCTTATTTAATATTTATATGTATATATAGCAACCGAATCTGCTAAATTAAGCAGTTTTATCTGCAAGGTAATTTTTAACCAATTTTGAATAGCTTTTTCTGCTATTTTTACAGGTTTATTTCTATGAGTGTAGCCAAAAGATGCCCAAATAGTTGGTATATAAGCCAATGCATTTGGTTTTGGCTCACTTTATCCTATTACCCACTGCCCGCTACGTATTAATCACCAAATTACACAGACAGGAATCAGCTGATGAATTAAAAATGGTGATAAGAAAATGAGTAAAATGAAATATCAAAATTACCATACAAAATATATGGGGTTTTTTATATCTATCTCACTCAGAAAATCACTATAATGTAAACAAAACAATACGGTTAAATATTACTATTTAGGCATATATCATTGGTGACCTGTCTGTGTAGTCTGTGGCTTTCCTATACAAGATTCCCTTAATTTGTTGCCTTTTTTATAAAACCTTTATATCCACCGCTAGGGGACGATGTGAAGTGACAATTTCCATAAAAAATTCCTTCGTAAACGTTTCGTTTTACGAAATTTTTTTTTTTTGTTCTCATTTCTATTTATTGGATCTTCACAAAATTTTAGTGAACTAACAATAATTATTCAAATCTTAAAACTAAATATTGACGTTAAATCCAGCCAGTGCCAGACAAAACTTCAAGGGCTCAGCGACTAAATATGTTCAGGAGCTTTTGTAACACCAAGTCTGGTGTGTCCAATCTTATAAGGCGTAGATGTCCACGATTATTTAATAAATTTCGAGCTAGTGTATTAGGGTGTGTTTTCAATCTTTTCATATATCTTTCACTGTATTTCTTGATCTCATTTTTGATAAGTGGGACATTCAGATCCTTATGTATGTTAGAATTTCTCACGTATCACGATGAATTTGTGATGAGTCTTAATAGCCTGTTTTGCCTTCTTTGTAATTTTTCAACATTGGAAGCCGAGGCAGTTCCCCATAGCTGAATACCATAGCACCATATGGGGTTCATAATCGAGTTGTAAATCAATAATTTACAGTCTAAGCTGAGTTTAGAGTTTCTACCTATAAGCCATGTTAGTTGTACAGTTTTTAATTTTATTTGGGTAATTTTAGCATCTATATGAGCTTTCCATGTAAGTCGACGGTCAAGATGAATGCCCAGATATTTAACATGTGTGTTCTGGGGTATATTATGATTATTAATACGAACTTGTGGACAAGATTCTCTTCGTAAGGCATTTTTGTTCATTTACTCTAATCCTCCATCTCTCTAACCAAGCTTCTAACTGAGAGATGTGGGTTTGTAATCTTTGAAACGCTACTGTTGGGTTCTCATTTACACTTATGATTGCCGTGTCATCAGCAAAAGTTGAAGTGTGGGTATAAACATTTGTTGGTAAATCTGAAGTGTAAAGTATAATAATGGCCCCAAAATACTGCCTTGTGGAACTCCGGCATTTATATTTTGTGGGGTTCTTATAAAACTGTTTTCTTTAACTGTAAACTGTCGGCCTGTGATATAGCTTTCTAAGAGCTTGTGTGTGTTGGGTGGTAGCAAGTGTTTAAGTTTAAAGAGTAAACCCTCATGCCAAACTTTGTCATCAATAAAAAGAGCAGAGCAGAATTTCTTTTCTTCAAAAGCCGTTCTGATAACAGTAACTAGTCTGTGTACTTGCTCAATGGTGCTGTGCTGTTTTCTAAACCCGAACTGGTGATCTGGGATTAAATTGTATCGTAAAACGGCTAGGGTTAATTTGTTCACAAACAATTTTTCACAGGGACCGTAAATAATGATTATTGCTCGTTTTTTTGAATCAAAAAATCAATCACTTAGAAGAGACATAAAAAAAAAATTATTGCACCATTATTATTATTTTTTGACAATCTTTGCATATCCGTCATGATTTTTAAATTTTTGATTTTTAAAGTTTTCTTCAATGGTAATGATTATTTTTGAGTAATAATAAAAAAAATTCAGCCATAATCATTATTTTTGAGCAAAAAAAATAAAACTCAAAAATAATCATTATTTGTGATTTTTATTTTTTTCGCTCAAAATAAAACTCACTTTAAATGTGGGGGATGGATATATCTCAGAAAGTAGGAGGAGCTTATCGAAGATTATGGTATCAATCTCTTCTTTGAAAGATTCTCTAGCAGATTAATGCATCAATCATATTTGTGGGTGAGGTTTAAGGGATTCATTTTTAATTTCAAAATAGGGCTTTTTTGCCGTATTTTGTGAAAGTAACAATGTGTGGGATGGACATATCTCAGGAAGGAGGAGGAGTGGGGTTTAAGGGGTTAATTATTAATTTCAAAATAGGGCTTTTTTGCCGTAAAGTCAAAATTTGGAAGCTCGATTTTCACCGTAGACGTATGTTCTAGTGGACTTTTTTGCTCAGTACAATCCCAAGAATCAGAAACGCGAAGCGCCCATTAAGATTTTTTTCCTTCCATACTAATCGCCCCACCCTAATATGTATATATATTTACACCTACATGGAAGTGAGTTTTATTTTGAGCGAAAAAAAATAAAAATCATAAATAATGATTATTTTTGAGTTTTATTTTTTTTTGCTCAAAAATAATGATTATTGCTGATTTTTTTTATTATTACTCAAAAATAATCATTACCATTGAAGAAAATCATTAAAAATCATAACATAATCATTATTGTGTAATTTTTATTATAAAACTCATAATGATTACGGTCCCTGATTTTTCAAACAGTTTTGACATATTCGACAAAATACTGATTGGTCTATACGACTCGACTTTTGTATTATCTTTGCCTGGCTTGGGTATCATTGTAACAAGAGAAACTTTCCATTCTGGGTGATAGTATTCCAGACGTAAAATAGCATTGAAAATATAAAGAATTATTTTCAAAGCTACCCGGGGTAACTCTAAAAGCATCTTATTACTAATTTTATCGACCCCCGATGTTTTTTTTTGGGTTTAAGTCGACAATTGCCTTTACGAAATGTGATAATAAATTATTATCTGTGAGTGTAAAATCGTTACAAAATTAAGCACAAACTTATAACTACAGAATGGTTAGTAGAGCCGACTATAAAAACTGGCTCTTGGATAAAATGGATAGCACACATTTTGACTATAGTTGGCAGTAGCAGCAGCTGGTTTGGTTGTAGTTAATATTTTTAAGCAAAAAAAAAAAGACAAATAATAAAAATAAAAATGCCAAACGATTTAATATGTGGACTTTATTTCAAATGAATGTGGTAGTAATTCACAAGCACTCACACACTTAACCCTTTAAGCGTTAATATTTTAATAAATAAAAATCAAAGTTCCATTTCAAACGGTTAATTAGTGCGTCAGTATTAGAATTGTATTAATTTTATTAAAACTATTTCAGATCTTTTCTAAGGGCTCACTCAAGAAGCAAATTTTCTAAAGCCTAGGGCTAAAGCCAAACAAATTGTTTTAGCTTAATTTCTCAAACTAAATAATAAATGATATTCCATTTTGATTTATGTTGTTTAGGAAATCTCCATTACCAAAGCATTCACATTAAAGATTGATTATATGGATGAGATTCCACAAAAAAAGGGGGCAGACAGAATAATTAGTTAGCTTCGACGTTTTATATAAGAAAATACTTACAAGGAGGAACCTCTGGATAGGTTCCCATAAAATGTGTATGTATGATAGAGGGGACAAAATTAATAAAAATTAGCACCCTTTTTAGCTGCCTAATTTATTTATTTTTTAAAAGAGAAGCAACACTCAGGAAATTCTTCCTATTAATTAATGTGTTGCTTTCTTTGGAAAGGGGATAGTGGAGAGATAAAAGGTGGTGAAAGATGAAGGGCTTCAAACATGGCAACACTGTAATTGCGCGAGATGATAAGTCTTAGAACAGTTGTTGCTCGCCACCTGATGTAGAGTTGGCAAATTTATTGAAGCTTTTTGTTTCATATCCTTGATTCATTATTTTACTTCGGTGGGGTTAAGTGCTATGGGAACACCGAAGGTGGGCGCAGCGATACATATAAGTGATAGAAAACTCATACATATGATTTTTTCTAAATTGATGTTGTCGTCACCGGGAATCGAACCCGGGACCATCTGTGTAACAGTTCAACGCGCTAACCATCACACCACACGTTTAAATGTTGAAATGTGGGGTAATAAATAACCCAATTTTCTTTTTTTTTTGCATTTGTTTCAAGCTTCTTCAAAGAAACATTAAAGGTATTTACAAGATGTAGTAAATGTTTTATATATTGTATGTGCACTCTAATAAAATGTTGTTGAAGACTACTGTACTTAGAATACTATGTAGGTAAAGACCACTGCAAATTTAGTTAAAAACAAATGAAATTTCACTTGAAGAAAGGACGACTTACAATTCAGTAAATTCAAATAACATTGTCATTTGTTTTTTACTGTTCAAAAAATGAACAACAATTGTAGTAAAAATGAACAACAAACATATGCAGTAAAAAATAAACAAACCTTTATTTGTTTTAGAAATGTTGAGGTTAAGAAGAAGAATAAAAGTTTTTCTCTAAAAATTGTAAACACTATTAATTTTTAAATCAGACTAGACTAGTTTCTGCCTTTTTATGGGCAGGCGTCATCGGTGATTTTCCATTTAAATTCTATTATTATTTGTGTCTTATAATTGTCAGATTGTCTCTATATTATAAACTTTTCAACAACATGTTTTATTTTTTAAATAAAAAAAAACTGCTGTATAAAATGAGTGTAAAATCATAATACAGTAATTTGATGTGGTTTGTTTTTTTAAATGAACTGTAATTGTAGTCAAAACTAAAATTTCTTCTACAAATTACTTTTTTTCTCATTTAAAAATAAAGATACTGTTTTACAACTCAATCAACTACAAATATTTACAGCAGAAGTTTCCTGAGTGTTCTCTTTTAAATTTAGGTAACTTTTTTTTTTTTTTTTTTTTTTTAGTTTATTAATTTATTAACAAAAAGTTTATTACAAAATTAAGTTTGCCTCAGCGTCATATGACATTGTTGAGGCGAGTTGGCATTAAATTTTATCAAGTAATAAATTAATAATATTCAAAATGTCATTTAAAGTTTACATTAATTTTTTTTTTTATATAAAATTATAACATTAAAAGCATTTCCAAATTGTTTAACAAATGCTCTTTTAAAGAGGATTTAAAAGTTGAAATTCTTGAAATATTTCTCAGATTTTGCGGTAAGTTATTATACTCCATGCACCCAATATATTCGATTCTCTGCTTTGTGGTTTCGAGTCTACATCTTGTCACTCTTAAATTTGAGCTACTTCGTGTGTTGATGGCTGTTTGATTTATTCCAAAAGATATAGTGTTAAATATAAACACTAGCAATTGCTTTTTATAAAGCCCATATATAGGTAAAATATTTTTTGAAACATTTTTGAATAATGAAAGTGTGGAATACATTATTGGTAAATTATAAACCGTTTTTAATGATTTGTTTTGTACTCTTTGCAAAGCTTTAAGTTCAGTATTATTTTTAGAACCATATATCAATACTAGATAATTTAAATGGCTTTGAATTAATGGTTGATAAAGTAATAGTTTTGTTTTTTCATTAAATTTATTTTTAAATTTGTACAACAATCCAATAACTGGAGATATTCTCGATTTCAAATTTTGAATGTGCATATTTCACGACAAATTATTTTGTAATTCCACTCCCAAATTCCTTATCGACTGACTTTCAAACACTTCTTCACCATCCACATATATACTAAAACTACCAGCGTTGTTATTTAGGTAGGGTTTAAATCTTAGAAGTTTAGTTTTCTTCGTATTTATAACCAATTTGTTTAGCCTCGAATATTCAAAAATTAATGCTGCATCTCTTTCCATGTATGCTTGTAATGCAGTTTCATGTTTATATGGATAAAACATATAAATCTTTCCGGAAAGTCCAAGATTTATGATATCATTCACATAAATTGTAAACAAAAGTGGACCCAAAACACTGCCTTGTGGCACACCATGCTCAACATCAGCAAGAAAACTTTGACTGCTATTTATTTGAACGAATTGCTTTCTATTTGTTAAATAACTCTTAAAAAGATTCAACTCTCTACCCACGATTCCATAATATTCCAATTTTTGTAACATTATATTATGATCTACGAGGTCAAAGGCTTTAGAAAAGTCATAGAAAATACCTGCTACAGCTTTAAATAATTGATCCAACCCTTTACATATATAGTTAACAACATTTACCACTGCATTCTCAGTCCCACTTCCCTTTCTGACATTCTGACATTCATAAATTCATAATTATTTTCAAACTACGTTAGCACTTGTTGATGAATTACCAACTATAAAGTGGGTAAAAGTTGACACAATGCTTAAAATCTCCGTATTCATAAAAATATTGAATATTTTCCTTAAATTTTTGTAAATTTTGATATATTGAGTTAAGTGTATTTATAGTTATGTAACACTAATTGAAGGGCTTACTGTAAAAACATGATAAGCCACATTTATTTTTTTATGCATTTTCTATGTTTTCTAGACATCTATTGATTAATATTTAAAAGCCTTGCTTAAACACTTATTATAAGTACCTAGAGTATAAACGTCCTGCAGAAGTTTTACTTTTTTGCATTTTTAATCTTTTAAAAGGAGAAAACAAAATAAGAATAAAATATGTCTTATCAAGTTTTTACAATAAGCGCTTCAATTGATTTTGTTATTCAATAGTAAAATAAAAAATTAAATGAATTGTTGTTTGTTAAATATTAAATAATTTTTCATTGATTTTACATTTATGATGGTTAAACTCTTCTACTTTTTTTTAACTTACGAAATTTAGTGAAATTAATGTGTAATTATAGTTTTGCAAAGCAGTGTATAATGCTTGATAACGAGCATTCTGCGTCTTTTTACATAAAAATTTACCCATTTAATAGCCGTAAGTTTACATGTTGTTTTTAGAGTGTTGTATTGTAAAAATAGAGGTGGTAAAATTTTATGAAGATTTTTGTTTTTTTGACTGGGATTTTCTCTCTGTTAGCACACTTGAACATACAACACTAAACATAGGTACAAATGTTGTATCGTACTATTATCTATTGTTGTATAATTTTACAATACAATTTTACCATCTCTATTTTCGATACGACAATACAAGGCATACAACATTTAGCACACCTCTTGTGAACAACCTAGATATAATAAGGGTATTCACAAGGGGTACTATATATGTTGTATTGTAAAAATAGAGAAGGTAAAATTTAATTTTCAATTTGACGAAGATTTTGGGATTTTTTGGTTTGTGTTTTTACTCTGTTAACACACCTAAACATTAGAGCGACTCACCAAAAAAAGTGCTCTATGTACCCTCCTAAAAATGAACCTTGGACTTTTTTAAAATGACAATTAAAATATTTCGGCTTCAGCTTTGACCTCTCGTGAGCTGGACCATTTTGAAAATGAGTTTATTTTGCATGTTTTGATAATTTGAGAATCTGTTTCCTTACCAACATCTACAATATGGGTATCATAAGAAAGGTTTTTTAAGGCGCGTCCAACTGTATATACAATTTGTCGAAGAACGATCATCCATGTCCTTTTTTTAAGGATATTATGTACGGTTTTTGAATTTTTTGTTCGGGTTGTTTGTAATAAAAATGCCAAATTAACATATTTTAATCTTTAGTCGATTTAATTAAATACGGGTCTCAGTTTTTTTTTTGAAATTCGTGCTAGTTTGCGTTTTGACAAAAATGCAATGGGGTGGTAACTCTTCGTCTTAAATAGGGTAATATGGGTATCAAATTTTTTCTTTTGCCAAGTACATCATCTTTGTATGTAAATAATTTAGATTTTTGTAAATTAGATGCATTTTACACGGTGCTCTGGAATATATATAAATGCAATTTTATGGTAACTCTAATATGATAGCGGATTTAGTTTCTAGATCATGTATGGATGAAAATAGGACTAAAGAAAGAAAAAAAAAATGATTCACGACTTTTTGGCGGCATATTTTTTTCGCAAATTAAAAAAGAATATGCCGCCAAAAATACAGAATATCCTTAAAAAAGGACATGTATGATCGTTCTTCGACAAATTGTATATACAGTTGGACGCGCCTTAAAAAAAACCTTTCTTATGATACCCATATTGTATATGTTGGTAAGAAAACAGATTCGTAAATTAACAAAACATGCAAAAATGGAACTTTTTTCAAAATGGTCCAGCTCACGAGAGATCAAAGCTAGAGCCGAAATATTTTAAATGTCATCATAAAATATATAAATGTTCATTTTGAGGGGGGTACACCTTGCACGAATTTCGCTTCCATACAACTTGAGTCGTTCTATTAAACATAATACACTAAACATAGGTAAAAATGTTATCGTACTATATTTTAAAATAAAATGTTACCATCTCTATTTTCGTTACAACTATACAACACATACAACATTTAGTACACCCTTTTTGAACAACCTTAATATTTGGTATCAAATGAAAGTTATTTCGATGACCTTTTCATTGGTATACAAAAAATAGCAAAATGTTTAAAAAAAAAAAAAAGTTTCGAACTATGAAACAAATGTTTACCCCTTAAATTTGCAATAGGCCAGCTATGTCAATATTTCATCTAAATCTGGAGGAACCACCCAACAGAGTTGCCTTGTTAGAAAATATTTTCAATTTCCGCTTGCAGCAATCAAGTAATTCTTCTCATTTTTTTTCGTTGTGTCTTTTAAATACTAGAAAAAAGTACATTAAAAGATGTTTCATTTCTTTGTTTGTTTCTTCAACAATGACTGGACTTTATTATGGGAAGAACCACTAACTGTATAAAAGACACTTAATTTGTTTTTATACAATTAATAATTGTATGGGAATGAAAAGATGATGTACACAGTACAAGTATGGAAGAAAATACAAGTCATCATCTGTGGCAAAAACTTAAAGTAATTGTTGCTATTTTATTTTTTCTTGAATTTTAAAATAGAATGCATTAAGAAAAAGTACAGGAAAAGATGTACAAGTATGGCAGGTTAAGTCGATCAGAAATGGCTATGGGATGCCCTAAGTACACTTGAATAAAAGAGTAAAAATGGCAGAAAAATTTACTTAAAATTAGTAAAAAAAATTATGTTGCAGAAAAATCTGCTAAAATTTAAAAGCTTTATTTTGCTAAATTTTACCAAAAAAAAAAAAATAACAGCAAAAATAGAACAAATGGAACACAAAACTTTAGTTATATTCCAGATACATTTTAGTTAATTGAAAATAGCAATTTACTCTGCATAAACTAGCAATAACCTTTACTAAATATTTGTAGGCTGAAAACAGCAAACAAAAACTGTAATATCAACAAAATTTTTTATATATTCACCTTAAATTTAGTAGAATGAAAATAACAGTATATTTTGTTAAAATCAACAGAAATTTTTGCTAAAAAATTATAGATTGCTGATTTCAGAGGGGCTGATTTTTACTCGCGTTAAAACAAAAAATCTAAAACAAAAACTTTAAAATTTTTAAATTATATTTTTTTTTTTTTTTTGTCTGCTAATACGAGGTCGGGGATCAATAAGTCCGTGACTATTTGAATGAAAAACAGTTTTTTTTTGCAAAAAAAAATTATTTTTCAACATAATTACACTCAAAAAAATAAGTTAGTAGAAAAGTTAGTAAAACGTCTTGTAAATCAGGTATACTATTTTTTAGCAAAATTTTTTGCTAAAATCGTGTTTTCAGCTAAAATTTTTGTTATACTTATTCAGCACTTAACTGTTTTATACTAATGCTTTACTAACACAGTGCAGCATTTTTAAGGTCATCGTTTGGTTCCTCCTTCATACCCGTTTTTTTTTGAAGTGTATATCGAAACTAAAAAAAATCCGCAAAGGACTTGGCCAGATTACATCGAAATTTTTTTTTTGGACACCCTAAGTTTTTGCACCCAAACATGATTTTTTTAAAAAAGGAAAATTTTTATGGAATCCATATATCATAAACCGTTCGGAATTTTGTTTTTATGTCTTTGGCAAAGTTGTAGATCCAAACCAAATCAAAAAAATTCTCATATGGACCGACCCAAAAAAAATGCATCCACTGCATCAAAATTGCAAAAAATTGGGAAAAAAATGCTATTTTTTATGATTTTTTTCATGATTTTGTTCTGAAATGGCTTAAATACTGGGAATTTAAGAAATCTTTCTTCAGCTAAATTATATCTAACAACAATATAAACAACTCTCTAGTACATGTCATCTTAATACGAACATTCCTTAACCCTAGAAAGCACATCTTTTTGCTCACACTTATTTTGCATAGCGTTTTTATTAACAAAAATTCGGTAAATGAGAGCGTGATAAGAAAGTAATTGTGTTTCTCATTTCACCAGAAGTTACTATACTTTTTTCGGGTAAAATCGTAGCAGAATAAAATCATCGGCAGTTAATAATACACATGTTTTGCATTTGTATAAATAAACAAAAAAACTTAAACAAAAAATAAAAAAAAAATTATTAAATTGTTAATTGCGTTATAAAATAATTACTTTTTATTAATAAAATAAATATATCCATTTTTTCAAAAACATATCAGCATTACAACAATAAAATGTTTAAATAGTAAATTTGAAAACAAGTAACAACAAAAACGGCATTAACCTATATAGTCTTTCTTTGTCGAAACGACAAACATTGGCTATGCAAAATAAGTGTGAGCAAAAAGATGTGCTTTCTAGGGTTAAGGAATGTTCGTATTAAGATGACATGTACTAGAGAGTTGTTTATATTGTTGTTAGATATAATTTAGCTGAAGAAAGATTTCTTAAATTCCCAGTATTTAAGCCATTTCAGGACAAAATCATGAAAAAATCATAAAAAAATAGCATTTTTTCCCAATTTTTTGCAATTTTGATGCAGTGGATGCAATTTTTTTGGGTCGGTCCATATGAGAATTTCTTTGCTTTGGTTTGGATCTACAACTTTGCCAAAGACATAAAAACAAAATTCCGAACGGTTTATGATATATGGATTCCATAAAAATTTTCCTTTTTTAAAAAAATCATGTTTGGGTGCAAAAACTTAGGGTGTCCAAAAAAAATTTCGATGTAATCTGGCCAAGTCCTTTGCGGATTTTTTTTAGTTTCGATATACACTTCAAAAAAAACCGGGTACGAAAGAGGAACCAATTTATGTGTTGCACTGTGTAATATACTAATGTTTTACTAATTAATTTTGCTAAAAAAAAATTGTGCTGATAAGCACATTAAGATTGAAAGATATACGCAGAATGAAGTAGATGTCGCGGCATGTCAAGATGTAGTAGAGAAGAGGAAAATGATACTAAAAAATACAACTCTAATAAACATATGAAAAAATCAACCATGGAAGTTTTTGTATCTCTTTTTCATACATAAAACAAAATTGAGGTTTAAAATAACTTAAATTTTGCGTTGTCACCGGCTTGTGAAAATAATTGTCTATTAATTAAATAAAAGACAAAATAAATATTTATTTATTTCAACTAAATGTTTATATGTGTGGTCAAATTGCAAACAAACATATACAGTAGGGCGGGTCGATTTAATAATCGCCCAAAGCTCAGTGAAAATCGTATTCTAGGGATCAAAATAAGAAACTTTGCGGAATTAACCATACCTCTAAAACGAATTCTACTACCCCGAAACTGTTGACTTTTGTCCCGTAGGGTCAAGTTTTGAAAAATCCCACTTTGACCCATGTAGAGTGCCCCAATCGAGTCCAAATGTATGACCGACCCCCACTAACTTTGAAGGGCCGATCCACCCATGCTCGTGGCACACCCCCCTGGAACTCCCCTGGGGGGTTCCCCATACAAACATTTCAAAAAATCTCCATTTTTGGCACTTTATTTTATTATTTTTTATTTATTTTATTTATTTTTAATATTTTATTTATTTTTTCTCTTTAGAAATTTATTTAGTCAGAACATATGTAAATGAAAAAAATAATTTAACTTAGTAATAGAAAAGAAATAAAAAAAATTACTGTTTGAAGTCTTTTTTGCTTTCAAGTCTGGGCAATTTCGCACGGCTCTCTTATGTCGTCGCCATAACAGCCTCTACATTTTCCGGTATAACTCGTTTGGAAACGCTAGCTAGCAATTGAACGTGTCGTTCTGTTGCAGGTCGTAAAATAGGTTGTGTGGGTTTTTTAAGCCACCACAAGACACAGCTGCATGTCGTAAACTTACTTAAGCAAAATCGGTTACAGGTAGAATTGAGCATAAAATTATCATAAAGGATTTTCCAGAAGTAATAAAAGGCGCACTTGCTTAACAGAAAGCATAAAATTATCATAAAGGATTTTCCAGAAGTAATAAAAGGCGCACTTGCTTAACAGTATTTGTGGTCAGATTAACGTTTAATTTACATGTAAGTATTTTATGGGCAGTTTTGACAACAAAATCGGTTACAGGTAGAATTGAGCATAAAATTATCATAAAGGATTTTCCAGAAGTAATAAAAGGCGCACTTGCTTAACAGATTTTGTGGTCAGATTAACTTTTAATTTACATGTAAGTATTTAATGGGCAGTTTTAACAACAAAATCGGTTACAGGTAGAATTAAAATTACCATTTCATTTTTATTACCTCGTAGACCATATATAACGCAACAGTTTTTGTGAATGCATTAAGTCGTTGTGAAGAACTCAAAGTGTGAAGTTCTAATTTCAGATAAAAAAATATTTAAAAAAAAAAATCATTCCAAATCAAAAAGTTTACAATGAATCCACCATCCTTTACACCGCAAGATGAAGCAATAACAACATCAACAACTATCGAAAACCCAATGAGTCATATACCCAGGCATGATGTTACTGTTTTTGGTGTGTCTACTGATTTGACTGATCTTAATTTACCAACCCATCTGGATATTTTGAGATATTATTTTTACTTGAGCGAACAAAAAAAATTGCTCTATAAATCATTCACTATTCAAGTACAAGATAAGTTGATTGGAATTTGGAAAAAACTTGGTATGGAAATAATGCTGAAAAAAAGTGTATATAATAAATTGAATAGATTGCTTGTCAAATATCAAGAGCAAATCAAGAATAGAAACAAACACCAAGAATTTACAGAGTATGTAAAATCTCTGGAAACAATTTTTTTCATTGGAACATGTAAATGCGATTTGAAGGCAGCTCCATGTGCATGCGGTTTGGTTCCCGAACGCCTCAAAGAGTTTATGCACGATCAACATAATCAGAGAAGACTAACAATGGATGGATTTGCGATGGAAATTGAAGAGCAAGGAGCAACGTCTATGTCATCAATGCCAACATACCAAGATCCCGATGATTCAACATACGCACCGCCACCGGTTCAAGAAGATTTGGATATAAGCACAAGTTCACAATACACACAGAGATACGATTGTTTTAACTTTGCCTTGGTATGTGACAGATTTGGTGTGCCTGATAGAGTAGCATCAGCAATGGGAACCGCTCTTTTCCAAGATTTTAAAATGAAAGATACCCATGGCAAACCTCTCATCATGGATAAATCGAAAGTTCGCCGAGAAAAAGAGAAATGCAGACAAGAAGTGCTTCGCAAACGGTTAGATGATACCAATTTGTTAGCATTTTCATTCGATGGCAGAAAAGATGATACTTTAACGAGAGATGCAATTGATGAGAAGTATCATACTAGGATGGTAAAAGAACCTCATCTTGTTATTTTGAGAGAACCGAATTCTGAATTGATTGGTTACGTAAGACTGGAACATGAAACCGCTGAATACAAAACAACCAAATTAAATGATTTTTTTAACGATAAAAATATATCACTGAATGAATTAATTGGCATATGCGTTGACGGTGAGCCAACAAACACTGGCCCACACGGTGGAATTATACGACGATTCGAATTGCTGTTAAAAAGACCATTGCATTGGTTCGTTTGCCTTCTACACTTCAACGAACTTCCGTTTCGGCATTTGTTTGAAGCTTTGGATAAATCAACCAGCACTGGACCAAGATCGGCAACCGGAAAATTGAGCCGTCAAATCGAAACTTGTGAAACTCTTCCGGTAAGTTATTGCTATCACTCATTTATTATAATTGTCAACCGTTTTTAATTGCTTTATTTTTATATATTTTCAGGTGGTGGACGGCTTTCAGAAAATTGAGTTGAAAAATATGCCCCCTGCTCCAGAAAAAATTGAATTTTCCACCGATTCCAAGTACTTATACGACATGGCCCATGCAATTTCTAGCGGCGTGGTTTCAGTGGATCTGGCTAACATCAAACCAGGGAAAATTGTACATTCTCGGTGGCTCACCAAGGCCGCTAGACTATTACGATTATATGTGACAACGGAAAATCCAGATGCAAATTTAAGAATACTGGTTGAATTTATAATTACATGTTATGTGCCAATGTACTTCAATATTAAGTATTACAGCTCTGTCGTGTACGGTAGTAGATTATTTTTCAAATTCATTAGTTGGTCAAGATTTCTAGAACCTCGTTTACGCAAAATTGTCAATAAAGTAATTACAGATAATTCATATTATGCGCATTCGGAAAATATCTTGTTATCAATGTTGTTTGATGATAGCAAAGAAAAGCGCGACTGTGCTATCAAGATAATTCTACGCTATCGAACCGATGTTGACGACCCAACGGGACTTAGAGCTTATAAAAAACCAGATATAAACTTTTATTGCACAAGTTACACGGAAATGATCAATATGAATGACATAAATGACGTATTTGAACCACCATTCACTCGAAGCATTCCATACGATACTTTGAAAGAATATTTAAATCAAGATGATCCACCGTTTAATGATCCAAAAATTCCATCACACATACAAGGAACAGAACGACACGTTCAATTGCTAGCTAGCGTTTCCAAACGAGTTATACCGGAAAATGTAGAGGCTGTTATGGCGACGACGTTAGAGAGCCGTGCGAAATTGCCCAGACTTGAAAGCAAAAAAGACTTCAAACAGTAATTTTTATCTTTTCTTTTCTATTACTAAGTTAAATTAATTTTTTCATTTACATATGTTCTGACTAAATAAATTTCTAAAGAGAAAAAATAAATAAAATATTAAAAATAAATAAAATAAATAAAAAATAATAAAATAAAGTGCCAAAAATGGAGATTTTTTGAAATGTTTGTATGGGGAACCCCCCAGGGGAGTTCCAGGGGGGTGTGCCACGAGCATGGGTGGATCGGCCCTTCAAAGTTAGTGGGGGTCGGTCATACATTTGGACTCGATTGGGGCACTCTACATGGGTCAAAGTGGGATTTTTCAAAACTTGACCCTACGGGACAAAAGTCAACAGTTTCGGGGTAGTAGAATTCGTTTTAGAGGTATGGTTAATTCCGCAAAGTTTCTTATTTTGATCCCTAGAATACGATTTTCACTGAGCTTTGGGCGATTTTTTTGCCTCCCCACAAATCGACCCGGCCTAATATACAGACATGTAG
The DNA here is from genome assembly GCA_021234595.1 of Delia radicum. Lineage (NCBI taxonomy): Eukaryota > Metazoa > Arthropoda > Insecta > Diptera > Anthomyiidae > Delia > Delia radicum. The sequence goes on from CM037852.1 coordinate 214,955,129, forward strand.
ACAGAGTAAAGCGAAAGACAAAGACACACATCTTAGGTAGATTTGTATGGTTTCTTTTTCTTATTGCAAAAAAAGGGTTGTTTTTTTTAGTTTCGTTTGTTTTTGTTTATTTTTTCGTTTCGTTTCTATAATTATCTTCGGCAGTTGCGATAGCATCATTTAAACGATAGCATCATTTATACAACCATTGATGTAAGTAATTGAAAGACAATTTTTGTTATGTTATTTATATTTATTTCTATATATTTTCAGATATTAAATTAATTCAATGTGGGAAAATAAAAATTTTTATATTTCGTTATTATAGTAAGTTATTTTTAAAAGAATCACAAAAATATGTTTAATGATTTTCAGCAAATAAATTAACTAAATTACAATTTTTCTACAAATTTTTTGCGTTTTTTTAAGTCTACTAAAATTCAGCAAAAAATTTATTAATTTCTAGCAAGGCTTTTGTATTTCTAATCTACTAAGTGTTAGCAAAACTTTAGCTGAATCTACAAATTTTGTTGCTAAAAATCAGCTCGCTGATTTTCAGCAAAAGATTTTGCTGACATTAGCAACTTTTTTTGCAAGCATCCTTCTGACTAAAATTTTGCTGACTTTACAAACTTTTTTTTTTGATTGTACCTTTTAGCTCAATACACTTAGTCCAACATTTCTCCAATTTGTGTATCCCTTCCAAAAAATAGCATTTTTCGAGGTCCATAAAATAGGCAATTGTTTGGTCAATAATTTCATCGTTGGAGCTAAATCTCTTTCCACCTAGCCATTTCTTTAGGTTTGGAAATAGTCAATGGGGCTAAATGCGGAGAATATGGCGGATGATGTACCAATTCGTAGCTCAATTCATGGAATTTTGCCATTGGGACTACACACGTGTGTACCCGTGCATTATCTTGATGAAAAAGAACTTTTATCTTGGCCATATGGGGTCGTTTTTTTTTTTTTAAATCCTCGTTAAATCGGTCCAATAAGTTGGCATAATATTCGCTGTAATTGTTTTTTCCTTTTGAAGGTAATCGATGTGGATTATCCCGCGTGCATCCCAAAAAAACTGTTGACATCATCACCTTATTGGCCGACAAACTTACCTTGACCTTCTTCGGAGCCGGTTCACCCATAGAAACCCATTGTTAAGACTGCTGCTTGTTCTCCGGAGTTTTGTAATGGATCCATGTTTCATCCACAGTTACAAAGCGCCGCAAAAACTCATTCGAATTGCGGTTAAACAACTCCAAACAATCCTTTGAAGTTGTCACACGATTACGTTTATGGTCAATTGAGAGCAAACGCGGCACCCATCGTGCAGACATCTTTCTTAAACCCAACTGATCATTTAAAATCGAAATCACACTGAAATGCCTATGGCATCAACAATCTCACGCACTTTTACTCTTCGATCGGCCAACACCATATCGTAGATTTTTTTGACATTTTCGGCTGTATTGACCTCAATTGGCCGTCCAGAACGTTCAGTAAACCACTTTTTTACCATTAAAGTCGGTGGTGCAGATTCACTTTTTTTCCATTTTTAAAAAAATCCACTAGGTTGTATGTTTTTAACAGCTGTTAAACGCAAAGCAAATGACGGAACTTGCTTAAAATTTGACAGTAGGCTATTAACAGGTGGTACTTGGTGGGAGCAGTGTTACATTTCATATAACCATGAGGGAAGTTCGAAAAGTCACGGACTTATTGATCCGACCTCGTATTTAGCAATTTTTTTCCTGATTTCAGCATATTAATTTGTTACTTTCAATTAACTCAAATATAACAAAATATTTGTAGATTTAGCGGATTTAACATAATTTTTAGCAAATTTTATTCCTACAAAGTAATATTTTATAAAAATTGTTATAAAATTTCATTTAATGATTTAATAATTTAATTGATTCAGCATAATGACGCTTATTTTTTAAAAGTATTTTTGACAAAATAGCAATATGTATTTTGCTTTCCAATGAAATTGGAGGAAAATTTATGAAACTTATTTCTGTTTTTCTCAGCAAAAAATTGCACGAAAAAGGGCAAAAATGTGACACAAAAAAAAATAAAATAAAAATAGTGAAGAAATTACACACTGTCACAAAATAAAAAAAGTCGATTTGGTTTGAACCACGATACATATTTTTAAGACATTTTATCTTGCTGATTCCAAATCCAAATTCCAAATTTTTATATAGCGCTTTTAACCATTTTTAAAGTTGCGTACACACCACATTCGACGAACATGTTTTCAATATCAAAATTGGTCCTTATTGTCTCCAAATACCAAAAAACCGACCAAATATATATATATTTTTTTTTTGCCAAAGACTTTGGTCATACACTAATTATTATAGGATAAAATAGCATTTCAAAAATACACTATCAAATGACTAAATATTGCATTTTTAAAAGTAGCCAAGGACATGCATCTGACCGGCTTAAATTTATTATGGGTCACGATATAACTAAATAAACATTTTTACAGACTCTCCGGCACGTGCGGAATCATGAATCCGGATTTTACGGCACGTATCGATCAAATATTGTACGTAAACGGAACAATAACGGACTGTATATCGGATTTCGAAAACATTATGTTTTGACTCAGTTTTAGTGTATCTGTTTCCGTACCGCTAATTAGGGACTACAAAAATTGTGTCAAAGTAATTTTAAGTAATAATTTCAGCTATAATTTTAACGGGTCGCTCGGTATTATTAAGCAAATTATGACTTTAAATATTTCTGAAATTTAAAAAGGTTTTTCACGATAGTTGCAAATAGAAAACAAATCCGTTTTCTTTTGCAACCTCCTGACTAAAATTTTGCTGAGTCAGCAAAGTTTTTTGCTGACTTTAAGTCTGTTCGATTACCTTCCCAGTAAAGTTCAGTAAAAATTACCCAGTAACAAAATTACAGAGAATAAGACAACACAGCAAAACCACACATTACCAAATCATGGGTAAAGTAATGTATCGCCATAGGGCTTCATGCATTGCTTCACACGTTACTTCACTGATGAATTTTACAGGCGATGAGCCTCAAAGTAACTCATTACCTTGTAGGGGGTGAAGTAACTGGTTACTTATATGGTTACATGGTGGGAAAAAGTAATGTGTCTATAAATAGATTTTCATAAAAAAAAATGCATAAAAATTTTTTTTTACAGATATTTTTTTTTAATTAAATAAATAACTTTTTTTTATTAAATAAATAACTTGGTCATGCTGGGATTCGAACCTGGGGTCTCTGGTATTTAAAAACTAGTTAGGCGAGAACTCTACCAACTGAGCTATCGATACATAAAATATTTTATTGCTTAAAATGTAAATGAGTTGTTGTGCTTCGTGTTTTCGTTCGTGATATCAAAAATATACACCTTACCCTCATGCTTACAAAAAATCAAAAAGTAATGTGTCTATAAATAGATTTTCAAAAATATATAATAGTAATTACTTTACGTTTATAATTCATGCATTATGTAATTGATAATCGGTAAGTCATTATTTTATGTTTTATAGTAATGTAAAAGGTAATGAGGTCTCATTACAAGGTAATCCATGAGTGTTCAATTATCGGTAACTCATTACTTCTTGTTGGAAAATAATGATACAGGTAAGGAGTACACATTACAAGGTAATGCTTTACTTTATCACACCCATTACCAAAGTTTTGCTGGGAAATTTACAGAAAAGTAAACGAACGGAAAATTTGTAACAATTGGTAAAATATATAAAACAGCTGATATTAAATAACAAATATAAGGTGGCGCAAAAATAACCTTCCGATGTTTTTTTTTTATGTATTTATTATGTATAGCATTTTCTGATAGGCTTATATTAAAAAAAAACCACCTTATATTAAAAAAAAATCAACTGGTCGTTATGGTAAAGATAAATGTAAATTTAAATAGTCGACCAGAAATAATTTAGAATGTTTTTTTAACTTCTTCCATAGTTAATTCTTTAATATTTTTCACTTTAAATCCATAAACAATTGAAGGGCTTGTTGTAAAAACTTAATAAGCCACATTTAATTTTTAGTTTGTTTTCGCCTTTTAAATGTTGAAAGAATGCAAGAAATATGATTTTTGCAGGACGTTTATACTCTAGGTACTTGTAATAATTGATTAAGCAAGATCGCTATCAAATATAAATTAATGGATGTCCAGAAAACAGCGAAAATTCATAAAAACAACAAATGTGGCTTATCATGTTTTTACAATAAGCCCTTCAATTATAATTTAATTTAATATTTTTTTTTTTCGTTTACCAAAAATACAAGAGTATTTTTTCAACCATATGTTTTTTTCTTCTTACCAATTCTTAGACTAGGTTCACACACGGCAATTATACTTGCGCAATTCTTGAGTTTATAGAAGAGGGAGGAAAAGAGAATGGAAGGGGGTACAGACTTGCCCGTACTCCAATTCCGTTTTGTTTTGTCATCCGCAATTTTCAACACTGATGGTTGATATACGAAAATTGCTGAAACAAACTTTTCCTGTGTGAACACAAAAGCAATTTCAAAGAAGAATTGAAGAAGAATTGCGCAATTATAATTGCCGTGTGTGAACCAGGACTTACTGGCAAACATTTATCCTGTACAAATTTGTAAGTTCTTTGGCATCAAACTGTCATTTTACACTCTCTTTTTACTATTTTTTACTGAGTATTTGTGTAAACGAACACCTTCTAGTTAAAGCTTTTACAAATTTGTACAAATTTTTGCGTAAGAGAACAAACTTTTTACTTACTCTTTTTTTTTTTTAATTGTGGGATGCTTGTCGAGGTGTGTTATGTAGAAAAGCTGCGTTTTGACTATAGGACCTTTTATGGCAAGGATATTTAAAAACGGAATTTTTAGTAAATAATTGGAAAAATGACAAATGCCAAAAAAAAACTTGCCCTATCCATAACTAATTTCTTATAATAAATTATATAATTATGTCCTCTAAGCATTATGGGTGCTTCAAAACTAACATATAACAATAAATCGTGGTGTAGGGTATAAAGTAATAAAAAAATAAATTCAACCAAGATCGTGATATTTAGAGATGGCGTTAAAAAGCGACACAATGATTATGAATTTTTAACATGATAGTACGTAAATTGTTATTAAACTTTTTTTTTTTTTGTAATAAGTACTTTTACTAAAAATTTGTTTTAACTTAGGTAGTACATATTTATGTTATTACGTTGCCAATGTTACAAACAAAAAAAGAAAATACATATGTATATAGTTAACAACATAAAGAAAAACAATTACAGACACATAAACATACAAAACAAAACATAAACACAAGAAAGAAGCTTTAGAAAAAAGTTCAAATGTCAACATAAATAACTTACCACTTTACATTTGTGCAAAACGCATGAAATTCCAGACAAGCAATTGAAAACACCAAGTGTGTGTGATGATGTTTTAGATGATGAGAACCAGCAGCAGCAACAACAACAACAACGTATATTGATGTATAAGTTTTAAAGTAGAATAAACTTTAAAAAAAATGTACGAAAAATTGATAACGAAAGACTTAAGAAACGAACACTTTTTTTGTTTTGTTTTTTTTTTTATTTTATTTTTCTTATTTTCATTAATACTCATGCAAACAAACAAAAAAAAACAGAAACACTAAATGAACATTAATTCTCATATGTTCAAATGTACAATAACTGTATTTAATTATATGTATTCACTTTTCTAAATATTTTGCTTTTCACTTTATTAATATTTATTTATTGCAAAAAATACAAAAACTTAATAAATAACAAGTGCATTATTGTACACATTTATGTATGTATGCTAGTTTATGATTTATGCCATTTGTTTATATGATTTTATATTATTTTGTATTTGTTTTTCTTTTCTTTAATGTACCATTCAGCACAATATTTGCACACACATCCACACACACACACACACGGTGTCTGTAATTATTGTTCTGGTTTTGCTTCAATTAAAATACACCACACAGCATACACTTGTTAAATTAAACATTTAACAGACGTCTGTTATTGTAAATTATGCGCGCCTCTTTATTCAATTATACAGCAAAAATTTATAAATGAATTTTCTTTAAAATAAAAATTGTACAAGTTTCCGCTTATAATTTGTTCGTTGTTTATCCGTTAAACTTAAGTTAGTGACTGAACTTAATTAGTGGTGAGTTATGTTATTTTAATGCTAACTCTTAGTGCTGCCAGATTGCTATGAAACTTGTAACTGGTTCATATTTTTGAGCCTAACTTGATTACTACAAGATCTTTTTCTTAGGAGTTTATTTAATTCATTATTTCAATATGTTAATTCTGAATTAAATCATAATTAATTTCAATTAAGAATTTGTGTTTTTAATTTATTATTTTTATTAGGTTTGTTCGCAAATGACACTATGGGAAGTTATGTGCTAAATGTTGTGTTGTCGGAACAAAAACAGAGTTGTTAAAAGTACAACATTTGAGAATAGTACACTCAAAAAAATAAGTTAGTAGAAAAGTTAGTAAAACGTCTTATAAATCAGGTATACTATTTTTTAGCAAATTTTTTGCTAAAATCGTGTTTTCAGCTAAAATTTTTGTTATACTTATTCAGCACTTAACTGTTTTATACTAATGCTTTACTAATAGTATACTAATGTTTTACTAAATTATTTTGCTAAAAAAAATTGTGCTGATAAGCACATTAATAGTGTGGACGACAACCAAATTGAAAGATATACGCAGAATGAAGCAGATGTCGCGGCATGTCAAGATGTAGTAGAGAAGAGGAAAATGATACTAAAAAGTACAACTCTAATAAGACATATAAAAAAATCAACCATGGAAGACTTTTGTATCTGTTTTTCATACATAAAACAAAATTGAGGATTAAAACAAGTTAAATTTTGCGTTGTCACCGGCTTGTGAAAATAATTGTCTATTAATAAAATAAAAGACAAAAGAAAATATTTAAATTTAATATGTATTTCTATAATAAATGTTAATAGATTAATAATCTAGTGTGGTCAAATTGCAAACAAACATATACAGACATGTAGACAGAGTAAAGCGAAAGACAAAGACACACATCTTAGGTAGATTTTTATGGTTCCTTTTTCTTATTGCAAAAAAATTGTTGTTTTTTTTCGTTTCGTTTGTTTTTGTTTATTTCTTCGGCAGTTGCGTCCTTAAAAGATAGCATCATTTAGACAACCATTAATGTAAGTAGTTGAAAGAAAATTTTTGTTATGTTATATATATTTATTTCTATATATTTTCAGATATTAAATTACTTCATGACATCAATGTGGGAAAATGAAAATTTTTATATTTCGTAATTATTGTAAATTATTTTTAAAAGAATCACAAAAATATGTTTTATGATTTTCAGCAAATAAATTAACTAAATTACAATTTTTCTACAATTTTTTTGAGTTTTTTTCAGTCTACTAAAATTCAGCAAAAAATTTATTAATTTTTAGCAAGGCATTTTTATTTCTAATCCACGAAGTGTTAGCAAAACTTTTGCTGAATCTACTAATTTTTTTGCTAAAGATTTTGCTGACATTAGCAATTTTTTTGGAAGCACCCTCGTGACTTTACAAACTTTTTTTTTGAGTGTAGCACAATAGTACTATACAACATTTCTAGTGTGCTACATTTAAGGGTGCACTTAAAAAGGTTTGACAGCAAAATCTACTGAAAATGACAGTTTAAATAACTGTAATTTCAGTTAAAAAGGCGACGAAGGTAATTAAAGCAGTAATGCAATCCGCCGGTCGTCAGCCGTTTAGCCGCAGTCTCCGAAAGTTTTTTTTTCAAGCCGACGCCGACACTATTGGCTGGAACAGGCTGTCGGCTAAGCCGAAAATGCTTTAAAACGAATATGAGTGGAAAACAATACACAAAGAACAATAAATTTGTTGTTTTTGCCTGCATATATGACACATTAGATGTTTTGAATTAAAGATATAACTATAGAACTAACTATATAACTTTACAATTTCAGTTTTAAAGATACTAAATAATATGATATGAAGATGCAGCAGTCTTTTGTTTTTAATAAAAAAAATCAAATGAGTTACTTTTTTACAATTCTTAAAAAAATATATATATTCGAAAAAATCATTAACCAGCAAAAACACACCTTACCAAATAATGAGTAGAGTAGTCTAAACTCGAAGGTTTGCGCGTATTACCATTTATATTATAATTCTAACTTTTTTTATGTGAAATGTCCCAAAATGAGTTATGTATTACTGGCAGCCTTAAGTAGATATGAATTATAATGTGTTACCTATATGCATACAAGAGTATGAATAATAAGCCATTAACAGAAGGAATAAAATAATAAGTCTAAAAATAGATTTTGAAAAAAAAAATTACAAATAAAAAAAAAATATGTTATGTTAAAATAAAACATAGTAGTGCCGTTAATCGATCCCGGGTCGTCTGATTAACAGACGACTGCTCTATACCCTGAGTAACCGACGCATATAATATTTTAAAACATAAATTAATTCTTCTTCTATGTAAATTTGTTCAAGATATACTAAAACGAATACGAATTTTTAGAAAATTGTTGTATCATTATAATTTGCCTGCAAGTAATAAGATGGATAACCCATTATAGTTCACCAATTATTTTTTGTATGAGAGTAATTATAAGTTTCTTATCGGTAACCAATTATTTTATTATTTAAAGTAATGCAGATGGTAATAAGTACTCATTGCAAAAGTAATGTATAAAATAATTAGTAGTCTTTATCCTGTTTTTGCTGGGTACTTCACATTAATACGACTTTCGACTTTCAAATCCCATACAAAAACTCATATTAGCTGGTATTCAAAAAATGCTAGTAAATAGCCATTGTTTTTAAAATAATACAAAATTCAAATAAATTAAATTAAACACATTTAAAGCAATAAAAACAAGTACAAGTTGTTGTTGTTTCGCGTAGCTTTTTGCTATTCTTTGTTCATCCGGTGTGTTCAAATGCAATAAACGCTAGTACGCCAACTCTCAAATCGATTGGAGGGAAACGTCAAAATTATGTGCATTGTAGTGAAACAAGCCTGTTAATAACATTTTGTTTTTTAACGACCCTTAAACTACATTCACACTGAACCCCAAAATACGTGTTTTTTAAAGTTTTCGACTCAAATTCCTTATTAATTTTAAATCGAAAACTTGAAAAAATTGAGATTTAACAAAAAAAAAGCAGTTCTTTGTATTTTTATTGATAAAAAACAGCCAAATTTTTAACGATTAATCGATTAATCGCCAATTTTGTCGATTAATTGGTTAATACATTTAAGCGATTTTTCGAATAATGCCTTAACCGGTTAACCGCCTAGGTCGAGTAATTGGAAACACTTATAGTACCCTTTATTACATATCGAAATTAAATTAAATCAAAATCTAAATGATGTTATTCTGTAAATTTCCAATATGGCCTTTTTTCTTTTCAAAATCTAAATTAAATTATTCTGTAAATTTCCAATATGGTATTTTTTTTTCAAAAGTGGAAACATTAAACCCATATTGATCAAATTACAAAAAAAAAATTAAATAAAGTCTTGTGTCATAATTTGAATAATGTTTCATGGGTATTTTTTCTCCCAAGAACACTAAAGTTTAAAGATTTTTTAAATAAAAGATAATTACTAAGGGTATTCACAAGGGGTAAAATTTTGTTTTAAAATATGCAACAATAGATGTACCTATGTTTAGTGTACTATGTCCTATGTCAAATTGAAAATAAATGGAATGAAATTTTATCATCTCTATTTTTATAATGCAACATATACAATACTTAGTACACCTTGTGAATACCGTTAATAATGTTGAGTATATTAAATGAATGAAATTAAAAATTTATTTTTCCAAATTTTCGAGTAATATTACACATTCTAATGAATACAGCCGTAGAGTTTACATAAGGAAAAAACTACATTTTTCTATTAAAACACCCAAGTAAAAAGAATTGTATATTATGTTATACAACTATATCTCGTTATATATTGCTTTGCATGGGGCAATATATAAAAAGATATCATTTTTGTTTTTCGGTAAAATTTTATATTGCCCCATATCTAAATGTATCTATTTACTTATGTTACCATACTGAATCAGATCTGCCATAAGGAAATTAAATTGTAAGATACAATTTGATCCAATTCCATATACAATTTTAAATTAAATTTTTATTCGAAATCAATTACATTCCATTTTTAAATGGAAAATTTTGTTTAAAAATATCTAAGGGAAAACTATTAAAAATACGTTTATAGTGTGCACCGTTTTTTGTTTAGCTTATGTTAGAAAAAACAATTTTCACACATCAAAACATGCGGAAATATCCATTTTTTTAATATCTGGCGCATATTCTCAATTCAAGTAAACACTTTATAATATTTTAATGAATTAAAATAAGAAATTCGTGTTTTATTTAAAATAATTGACGTTTTGACATACGAACCCTCTGCTAAGACGAACTTTTTTTTTGCAGTCCCACAAACAAACAAAAAATACTTGAGCCAGAGTCAACACAAAAAAAATTTTATATAAATAGAACATTTTTGGTCCTCAAAGCTTAGTAACGTCATAATGCTTGTTAGAAAAAGACCCTAACCACGTGTTTGATTAATAAGAAGACAAGAATGGTGCAAAATTGAAGATTAATAGCTTTTTTTTGTTAAAGTTCTGCCTATTATGTTGGCTCTAGCTTTTCTAAAACTTCGGGTTCTGATGAGATCTTTAGCCAGGTCGAAATACTAGTACCAACCTAGCTAATATGTTTGATTTGCTTTATTTTTGTAAAAATGCGGAGGTTGAAAGCTCGTTACAAATTGAAAATAAAATTTCATATAATTTTATATTTTTAATACGATTTCTACCATAGTTTTTTTGAACTTTGAACAATTTTAAACCGAAAACACATACATTTTTTTAAAGAGAAAAATGAAAGAATTTAACAATTTACCAATTTTCCAAAGAGATTTAAATTTTAAAAACTTTATGGAAAACTATAAAAAAAAATTATAAAAATATTTTACCTCGGTTAATATGAACCACAGAATGTCAGTTTAATTTTTCCTAAAAAACATTTATTTAAAAAAAAATTAATTTTGAACAACAAAATGTTTTAAATGCCAGTTTGTTACCCAATTTCCCAATAGTTTAATAACTTATAACTTAGAACACACTTTTTAACCCCTTAACTTGAAATTGCGCACCTACACCATTAAAATTTCTGAGTTACTCAGTTAAAATCTTCGGATTCATCACTGTGTAGTTTCCTTGTGAATAAATTTTTATATTTTTTCGAATCATCAATAAGTGGCAGCACTTTGATTTTTACTTTGTATTTTTTTTTGCGTGTATTTGTTATCGTTAGTTATCGTTTTTTTTTTTTGTCATCTCAAATAGCGTGAATTTATTTGACGTATGCATGTGGACTCCTAGAGCATAGACTATTGCAAAAATCTTTGGAAAATGGATCATTTTGATAAAAAAGATGTTATACAAGCTATCCTTATAGCCGATAATAATGTGGAAAACTTTCGTCCCTTGTCCGACAACAATTCCACGGTAAGTCAATCATTTACAAAAAAGAAAATAGTTTTTATTGTCCAAACACTTGCAGGCACTTATTCATTTGGTTAATGTTACCATGTTGGATTATGCTTTGGAGGCCTTAAATCGTAGTGGTATCGAGGAAGTATTTGTTTTCTCAAGTTTATATTTACAAAATGTAAGAGAACACATTAAGTAAGTCTTTGCGGTCAATGATAAATAGAGGAATTTTTGTTTTCTAAAAATTTGTTTCGTTTAATAGAAAAGGAATTGCATCATTTTGTTCGTGGTCGGTTAATATGAAAGTACATGTTATTGGTGGCGAGGGATGTAGATGTTTTGGTGATGCTATGCGCGAGTTGGATGGTAAGGCATTAATACGTGGTAATTTTGTTTTATTGGGAGCAGATACTGTAACAAATGCTGATTTAAGGCCCATATTTGAACAACACAAGTTAGTTGACATTTATGGTAATAAGGAACTATATTTAATCTCTTTCTGTTTTAGGAAAGTAGTGAAATATGATAAAGGAGCTGCTGCAACGCTTATCTTTAAAGAAGCTGAAAATCATTTAAGGACCGGCAATGAAATCATGATTGCTATGGATACACAAAACAATAGACTTCATCATCATCAACGTTTAAGAGTAAACGGAAAGGAATCTAATTTTGAGATACCTCTGGAAGTATTCATACACAATTCCCAAGTTGCTCTTCTTCACAATCTGATTGATCCTCAGATAGCCATTGGCTCACCCTCTATGTTGTCTTTGTTTTCCGATAATTTTGATTTTGAAACCCGTGATGATTTCGTACGAGGCATACTTATTAATGAGGAAATTCTAGACAGCCGTATTTATGTTTCGCTTCTGCCACGCGAACAATATGCGCGCAAAGTCAGCAATTGGTTAAATTATCAAATTGTTAGTAATGATATTATAAATCGTTGGTCTTATCCTCTGGTACCCGATATGGGTATTATTGATTTAGAACAACAATATATATTCCTCAAAAACAACATCTACAAAAGTCCCACCGCCAGTTTGGCCAAAGTCTCATTGGGAGAAAATATTGTGGTGCATAAAAATAGTTTGGTTGGTACTGGATCTTCTTTGAGTTTTTCTGTTTTGGGACAAAATGTTAAAGTCGGAAAAAATTGTCAACTTCTTAATGCATTTCTAATGGACAATGTGGTAATTGAGGATAATTGTGTTTTGGAATTTTGTGTTATTGGCCAAAATACAAAAGTTGGTTCTAATACAGAACTTAGAGAAGGATGCGTTATAGGTGATGGATGTATTATAGCAGCGAAAACGAAATTAAAAGAAGCTTTAGTCACATCATCTAATAAAAATTTAGGAGAGGGTAAGTCAATACAAAATAAAAAAAAAGTTCTCTAAAAACTACTTAGAAGCGGAGATTTTTAAAATACGAAATACATACTCAAGATGTAATCATTTTTTTTTTTTTTTATATAAATTCACTGAATTCAATTGAAGAGCTTATTGTAAAAAACTTTATAAGCCACATTTTTTATATTGCTAGTTTTAGATGTTTCGTAGACACCTATTGATGAGTATTCGATAAAAGCATTGCTTGTACACTTATATAGTAATATAAATTACTATATAAGTGGACTCAGGTGTAAAGGGGAAATTAACGATTTCTCTTCACGGGGACGCATTGAGATTATATGGGTGCCGGGACACTGTGGTATAGCGAGGAACGAAGTGGCTAATGATTTGGCTAGGGGAGCATCTTCCCTGGAATTAGACACTTTGGAGAACGCTAAACCTTTTCGAGATCTCAAGGCGGAGCTGGTGGACTGGGCTGACACCATGTATAAGACCATCTGGCAAAATGCGGGTGTTGGCAGGACTACAAATATTCTCTGGGGCAACCCGGACAAGACAAGGGAAATTCTGAATCTCAGTAGGAAGGAACTGAGTCTTTTGATGGAAATCCTCTCGGGACACTCGACACTTAGGGCCCATCTCCACCGTATTGGTAGGGCGGACTCAGAAGTGTGCAGGGCCTGTGGGGAAGACGAGGAGACCTTGGAACACTATCTCTGTGAATGCCCGGCATTTGCCGGGATCCGGGTCGAAATACTATCCAGTGACCCAATATCCACATTGGGGGATCTTAGGGGCATAGGATGGAAGAAGTTGAGGAGTTTCGTCAGTGCGACGGAGTTCCTGGGATAGTAAGGTGACATAGGACATAGAACCGATTGTTTAGAGCGCACAACAAGCCGACATTCTGGCTTAAGTGTAAGTCCTCAGGGACTTGAGTCGGTTTAGGGAAGTATTTCCCTTCTCCGAATCCTCTTTTCGACCTAATATAAATAACCTAATATAAATTATATAGACATCCTGAAAAAGTCGTACTTTATGCATGAAATCAAAACTTTGAAGGTAAAAACCAGTAAAAATTTATATGTACCTATCAAGTTTTTACAATAAGCCCTTCAATTGTTCAATCGTAAATTTAATCGTTGCGCATTCAATCGATTTAAAAATTGGGAATTAAATCATTTGATTATTTTGGGTATAACTATTTTAAAATTTGGAAAATAAACAACAAGACTATAAGTTTTTATAAGAGGAAATTTAACAATGTTTACAAATACAAGAAAACTAAAAAAAAATGTTGATGGGCAAATTCTCTGAAATTTAAAAAATCGTTTTAATTAAAAGCGGCTAGAAATGAAAAAAATAAGAAACGCTTATTACCAAAATTTTATAAAATCTCCAAAAATTTAAAAATTCTCCAAAATTTAATTTTTCATATTAGTTGATCTAAATATTGTTGACAAAATTTTAAAAAATCGAAAAATTTGAATCACTAAAATTAAAAAAGTTCAGCCAAATATGAAAAAATAGCCAAATTTAAAAAATCGCTAAAATTTGATAGTCAAATTAAACAAAATTGAAAAATAATTTACAGGCTGTATTCCATATAAAAACAAACAATTAAAGATGCACAGCTACCCTTTACAAATGGAGCTCAGCGAACTCCCCACAGAGTGATTGTAGTGATACTGTATAAACAAACCATTGACCACATTGTAACAGAATGTCCAAATCGCAAAAATTATCTGAACTGAATAGAATGACTAAAAAATATTGACATCAATATTTGATTCTTATTACTTCTACTTTTTTTTTACCAATATTTATTTATTCTTTTAAATTCATAGTCAAATATTAATATTGATGTATGTAATTTGTTTTAAAAAAAAGTTGGCCACCGAAAAGAATAACGGTATTGGTATCGATTTTTTGTTTTTTCGGTATTGGTACCGGTATTCCATTCGTATCACTATCGATTATACTGGTATGTACCGCTATTATTGAAAAAAAATTTAAATACAGGGATGGAAAGTTTTTGATCGCTAGGGCTTGTGCTCTTTTTTAAAAATCGAGAAAGCTCGCGCTTTTTTTAAAACGAGTCAACCAGCGCTGCCAACTTTGGCGACTTGTCTCCATTTTGACGATTTTTGAAGTGAAATATGACAAAATGACGATTTAACAAAGTTATTTGCTTGGAAAATGATGATTTTTGCAATGTTTGTCGAATTTCCAAATTTTTTTCTAATAATGTAACAACAAAATTTTTTCAAGCTTCTTTTTATATAAAACATTTTAAAAATTTCATAAAATGATATCAACTCAAGCAAAAAATATTTATTTACCAATTTAAAGATCAACTATATATAATTTTCATCATTTATTTTAATATTATTTAAAAAATAACAAATACCAAAGGATTTTTTATATATTTTTGGAAGGAAAATTCAAAAATGTTATTTTTTTAATAATTTAAGTAATTCTAGCTTCAAAATCACTGATATCAAAAATTGATTTTCCACCTTCTTTTTATTGAATGTAATTTTTTTGTATGCCCAATTTTTGTGAAACCAAATATCGAAAAAAAAATATAAAAATATAAATATTTCGTCATGGAATTTTTGGAGTTTCTAAAATAGGTCGGTAATTTTAAAATTCAAGTAAGCATAATGAGTATAGGGAGATGTGTTCTTAAGACTTGTATGCGTTTGTGAAGGAGCTAAAAATAAAATAAATAAAGGGCATCGAATGGTTAAATAATTACAAATAATGTAAATAAAACGAAGTTTTGAGTAAATTTTCTCCTTTTTTTATTGAAATATTAGGTGTTTATGGGAATGACGATTTTTTGACGATTTCACATTCTCAAAATGACGATTTTGACGATCTTTTCCAATAAAATTGACGATTTTTTAACAAATTGATTTGGCAGCACTGGAGTCAACAAATATTAGCTCGCTCTTTTGTAAAAAGACAACAAAACTAAAGCTATCTCACTTTTTTAAAACGAGCGAGCTTTATTATTACTGCTAAAAAGAGCTTTCTAAAATATAATTAATAAATAAACATTGCACGGTTTTTTGTTTAACAAAAAACAAATAATCTTGAACTTGAATAATCTTGCTCACATCATAATTTACGATAAAAGATCGAAAAATAAACTTTTGGTCTTGAACTTGAATCATGTGCGAAAATTACAAACCCAGCATTATTGTGAATTTTTAAATAGAATGAGGATAATTAAACGTCATTCCCAAATTGCTCAATCGAATGACTGATTGATTAAAAAATCGTATTAGATTTTTAGGGAATTCAATTAAACTAGAATTGATTCTTCGAATCCAGTCCGCCAAGGGCGATACGTTTCCCCCTAACACCTATTTTACCACCTTCCTGTGCAAAATTCCAAAAAGTTCCATTTCAGTGAGTTAGGTCTTATTCGAAAGAACACATATTCAAAATTTTAACATTCTAATCAAAGGGGTTTGATCAGACCGTCTAGGCGTATATCTAGACCGGAGGAGAAACATCCATGCCAAATTTTAAGTTCCTCGCTCCAGCGGTATGGATTGGCCGAAGTTAAGTCAGTCACGTTTTTTTTTTTTTTTATAAATATAGATTGTTAAAAAAAAGTTCTACCTACAAATTTTAATTGATATTATTTTAATTTTCAAAGATACTACCTTAAAAAAGCTCAGCGATAATGCGTTTATCATAAATGTCAAAGCTTGTGAAGTGACAGCTACAGAAGATGAAGAGGAGAGTGTTTTGCCAGTTAAAGTAGTAGCACCAAAAATGAAGAAGTTACCCATATATCTTGAAGAAAGTGATTATAGTTCTAGCAGCGAAGAAGAAGAATCCAGAGCTTGTTCTCCCCTGCCCGATGATACCAATAGTAAGTACATATAATTCAATTTAATAGTCGTTAACATGCAGTTAATTCCTTATTACGTTTTTAGTCTTCTTATCTGAAGTTATTGATTCTCTGGCCAGAGGTTTTCAAGAAAAATCAAATCCCGATTTTCTTATACTGGAAATTAATTCGTCCCGCTATGCTTACAATATGTCTCTCAAAGAAGTTAATTTTAATGTTGTTAAGGCTTTATTTAGTTTGCCTACTATTAAGGAACCACCTAATAATAATGTATTGACTGAAATTAATTTGGTATTAAAACAATTGGGTCCAGTAATGTCGAATTATATAAAAAGTGAAGATGCCATGTTGGATTGTCTAAAGGCTTTAGAGGTAGGAAGGTCATAAAAAAATGTATTTTCAATTATTAACTATTTTCTCTTTTATTATAGGATATTTATGAAGAAAATGAATTTATACGTGATAAAATATCTCAAATTGTCCATTATTTATACGATAAAGATTTTGTAACGGAAGAGACGGTATTAGCCTGGTACGAGCTATTAGATGAAGATGAACATGCTAATTTACGTAAAAGTTTATTAAAACTTATAGACTGGCTACAACAATCATCGGATGAGGATGATGAAGATGATAGTGATTAAAGAGTTTGTAAACTTGTGTTTTTTATGTTTTTTTTTTTTTATTTATTTAAAAAGTTACGTTACAAGTATTGGGTATAGATAGAAAGGAAAGAAGACAGAAATTATAAATAAAGAATTCATAGAAATAAACATTTAAAACTTGAAATATATAAACTTTAACGATCTTTCATTGTGGCTTGTTGCCCACTACCAGTTGCTCCAGCTGATAAGTTAATGTTGCTGTTATTTGCTGGGCCACTAGTATTCATCATACTTTGTCCTATACCCAAACGTATGTGATGTAAATGAATTTGCACATGTTTTTGAAATGTTTCCACATTGACACCATACAAACTGGAACGTACCTCCTCGATGCAACCTTCTAAAATTTTATTAACCTGGGCCGAATTATCATTGCTAAGATGGGAAGCCACCAACAGCACCGTAGCCAATTTTTTAATCATACTTAAAATATTCTTATTTTTCAATATGCCGGGATTATTACGTTGTACCGCATCTTCGGCTGCTTCGCGACATTTTTCACGTAAATATGAGGGTGTTAGCATGGCCTGTACCTGTGGATCTCGTGTTATTTCTCCAGCAAATACTTGCACTTCGTTGAGATAGTCTTGTATGTCGCGATTCATTTTTTCCATAGATATAACTATGGAGGCATAACGTCTTTGAAATTCTTCACTTAATTGCGGAGCATTCGTATCGTTAGATGTAGTCGCATTTTGACTATCTTCTGAAGAGGATGACGATGCATTATGAGCGGCTACCAGTTGTTGAGATGCCTTTAGTTCGGCTTCATTATTCATATCATTAAGACGTCTTAGTTTAGATTTTTTTATTGCTATAGCCCGTTTTAAACGTACTAAAGTTTCCAATAATTTTGGTGGATAACCATTTATGTTTTCTTCTTTTAAAATGGGATTCTTAAAGGGACTATCAATGACTTCTTGTCCCAACAAGGGATCACTTTTATTTAAATTCATATTGAAAGTGTTACGCATGCGTGCAGCCCGCAACGGAGACATGTTATTGGTATTATTATTGTTATTATTGCCATTGTAGACACTCATTAAACTAGGACGAAAGTCCTTAGTAATGCTTTGTAGCGGTAACATTTCAAAAAAGCTTTCTGATACAATTTCAAAATCGGGTATAGAATGTGTGCCCAAGCCGTTGCGATCAAATGTTACTCGATACGTAGATGTCATGGATTCAAAGGCATCCACGGTACCGCTGAAAATACCATCTTGTGGTATACGTAACCTAGCTGTAACTTTAGTTCCCACCGGTAGAGTTAACGGTATTTTATCCGGTAAATCTTTAACAAATTTCAAATCCTTAACTTCACCACAACGTCTAGCTTGCATATAACGTATTTTTTGTCTCTTCCTTTCCAATTCTCTACGTTCCTCATCGAAAAATGCTTGAGAGCAGCGTCGTGGTTTACCCATCAATGAACGTATCTTTTGCCATTCAGTTCGTGTCAATTGACGTGTTCTTAAATTGGGAAATGATTCATTTAAATATACTTGAAAATCATTTTCTCCTTCAAATAATGGTTTGTCAATAAACGAATAGAACCATTCAAAAATAACCCATTTATGGGCCTTAGGTAATTTTAATAAATTACGTAAACGTAATCCTATACGTTGACCAATTCTCTTATCGGCTGGTATTATTGAAGAATTTGATCCAGGGGTATTAGCATTACTTTTTATACCTGATTTAGGTGTTGTATTAGACGAACCGGCGCCACCAATTTTTGACGGTGTATATCTTTGTTGAGTAGCATATTTTCCCTCTTCAGTGCGCATATACCGGGATACAACACCTTTGCGTTTCTTTAATATCTTTGTGGGTGACTTATTGGGTGATATATTTTTCATACCCGGCAATTTACGTGGCGACAAACTCATTCTTAGGGGTTTATCGTCGTTTATTATGTTATCATCGAAAAAGAAACGATTACGTTTGCGTATTCTAGCCGGCATACCACGAGCATTAAGCATTTGTATGGGTTGCTGAACTTGAGGCTTTGGTTTTGGTGGCTGCACTGTGCCCACACGTTGTAGACCCAATGTTGCCAAACTAAAAGATGGTGGTGGTTCCTCGGGTTCATCTTCTGATATGGGTGGTGTTGGTTCCTTTTTGGTAGTCTTGTCAGTGGATGATTTCTCAGTCTCAGTCTCAGCTGTTGCTGTATTATCATCTCCTTCTTCGTGCATTTTTAAACGGCTATAGAATTTTTAAATTTGTTTTGAAAAATATAAAAAAAAATTTAGAAAATGTTATTAAACAAAATTGTCATGTGCACTTGTTCCCATCGAATTTATGTTTTAAAATGTAGATTTTAAAATGTACCTCAACAATTGAAGCTTGAATTGAAATAGTAAATTAACCAGTGCTACAGTTTTATTAGTTTTTTGTTTTTATATACATCGAGATTATTTTTATGTTATTTTAAATTTAAAACGAGCTTTCAACCTCCGTATATTTACAAAAATAAAGCAAATCAAACATATTAGCTAGGTTGATACTAGTATTTCGACCTGGCTAAAGATCTCATCAGAACCCGAAGTTTTAGAGCCTCCATAATAGGCAGAACTTTAACAAAAAACCTATTAATCATCAATTTTGATCCATTGCTACTATTCCTATGTGGCGTTGTGGTGTAATGGTTAGCGCGTTGGACTGTTACACAGATGGTTCCGGGTTCGATTCCCGGTGACGACAACATCAATTTAGAAAAATAATATGTATGAGTTTTCTATTACTTATATGTATCGCTGCGCCCACCTTCGGTGTTCCCATAGCACTTACCCCCACCGAAGTAAAATAATGAATCTATGAATGAAACAAAAAGCTTCAATAAATTCGCCAACTCTACATCAGGTGGCGAGCAACAACTGTACTAAGACTTATCTACTGGCGCAATTACAGTGTTGCCATATATGAAACCCTTCATCTTTCACCACCTTTTATCGCTCCACTATCCCCTTTCCAAAGAAAGCAACACATTAATTAATAGGAAGAATTTCCTGACTGTTGCTTCTCTTTAAAAAAAAAAAACAGTTCCTTTAATTTTTGTTTTTTAAATTAAAAAAAACAATTTAAATTGTTAAAAGTTGATTTTTTTACATAAAGTTCAAATAATTAATTTTGATAAGGAATATTTAAGAGGACATCTTTAGGAGTCTATATATTGCACCGGTTCCTTTAAAGGCGGTCAACTCAAAATTTACAAATTTTCAGTAGAGGCAAAAGCTGTTTTTTTTTAATACTGCCCAGCCAGAAATTGCCCATGGTCTGAAAAATCAAGCAGTGGCAGAGCACTGTTTGCCAATGGTCCAACAAATAAGTGCTGACAAAGCACTGATTTACTACGCTCTGACAACGTTAGTAAAAAGTGCTTTGCCAGTACTTAATAACAAATTTAACAACAGTAAAAATAATAAAAGCACTGGCACAGCCCTGGCTTAGAACGCTCTGCAAACGTTCGTACAAAGTGCTGTGCCAGTACTTAATTTACAACATTTACAATCGTAAAAATAAACAAGCACTGGCATAGAACTGGCATAGAACTGGCTTAGAACGCTTTCCCAACATTGGCAAAAAGTGCATTGCCAGTACTAATTTACAAAATTTACAACCGTTAACATAATAAAAACAGTGATACAGCCCTTGTTCACAACGCTTTCCCAACGCTGGCTAAAAGAGTTTTGCCAGTGCTTGATATACTAAATTTACAACCGTTCAAAAACGAAATTTAATGCATGTACTTGTTTTTAAATAAGTAAGCAGGTTTTAATAAAAATAACAAATGAATAGTATTTTTTAAATTTATTTTACATATCAAGAGGGTATTAACTCAAAATTTTAAAATTTTCAGTAGAGTCAAAAAACTGTTTATGGCCACATTTTAACAGAATTTAAAAATTCAAACATATCATAATAAGCAAATTCCATTTGAAAATATATATACATTGTTTTTGTTTTAAATTTTACCACTCATTGCAAAAAAAAACAATTTTTTGAGTTAATACCATTTTTTTGAAATTTTATCGATTTAAATTTATAGAATAAAACAAATTTTATCAACAAAACAGTATCAACTCAAAATACAACCAAATATAAATAAAACAGTTTGATTATTTTTAACATAAATAAGGCTCAAATCAAAATAATACCTTTTTTATAAAAATATACGATTCATTTCTATTTGAACTTTTGTATTAATTCGAAATAATACCTTTTTGTTGAAGTAAAGGCAATCACTACATTATCATGAAAATGGTCTCAAAAGTGGTTTTCGAGATGAAAGAGTAATCGGAATAAGTTGAATTTTTACAATAGATAGATATTGATGTTGTTAGTTGATTTCTTGAAAAAAGTGATATTTTAAAAATTTTGAGTTAATACCCTCTTGTTGATCAAGTGCGATATATTAAAATTTAATTATTTTTTATTTTTTTTTTTTCAAATCTTAAATGAATTTAAAATCAACTAACCACAAGCATATGGTATTCAAATCAAATGCATACACTAAAAAAAATTCTGTAAAGTCAGCCACATTTATGCTCAAAGGATCCTTGTAGAAAAATTGCTAATTTAGCAAATTGTTTGCTGATATAGCAATTTTTCTGCAAGTATCCCCCCAGCAAAAATTATGCTGACTTTACTGACTTTTTTGAGTGTATAATAAGCATTTACTCAAATCGTATGGAAAAACTTTTCTAATCTACACCAAATTTGAATAAAATCTTCAGTTATTTTGTAATTAACTTAGCTGAAGCCTATTGTTATTTCTGTTCAAATTACCAATATCGTTCAATAAGAAATAATACAACTCTTTACTGAAGTGAATTACTAAGTAGGACTTTATTGGTTGTTATCCCAATGATTTGCCAACTTTTTAAAATTATGGTTCTGGTACTGGCAAAGAGCTTATTGCCAGTGCTTTGCCAACGTTTAAAAAAAGAAACGGCCAAGCCCTGCCCCATGTTATCGTTTTGGGGTTGGCAAAGCACTTATTTTATCATTAAAAAAGCACTTTATTGGTTGTTCTATCAATGCTTTGCCAACGTTTTAAAATTATGGTTTTGGTACTGTCAAAGCTCTTATTGACAGTGAGTTTGCCAACGTTTTAAAAAAGGAACGGCCAAGCCCTGCCCGGTGTTATCATTTTGGGGTTGGCAAAGCACTTAAATCTTCAGAAATCCAACGCTCTGCCAACGCTCATACCACCGTTGAAAGCACTGGGCCAATGCTTTGCCGTTCGTATTTTTCTGGCTGGGTACTCTTATATCACAAAGAAGAATACAACTGTATTTTTTTGGCGAAAGAGTTGAGAAAATTATATAAGATTTTTACAGTGGGTAGATATGACCACTGTATATCTTTTTCTTGCAAAAAGTGAAAATTTAAAACTTTTGAGTTGACTCCCTTTAGAGGAACCGCTGCGATATATATTCAACATCGTAGTAAAATAACATTAGTTAAGTGATTTTTTTTTTTACTAAAATATACCCGTTTTTAAGGGTCTCTACTAAATATTATTTTAAGCTATAAACCAACTCAATTGATTAAGAAATACCTAAATTGCAGCACTTCAAAAAAAAATATCATTTAAGGGGGGACATGACATTGGCCGTTTTTTGAAATCGACTTTTTTATAATTTTGTATTTTAGTAAATATTCTTAAGATTCTAAGAAAAAAAAATTTCATGGAAAAATTCCTACGGGTTCAAAAGTTACAGCCGGATTAGTGAGAGCGCATTTTTAATTTTCGTGCTACCTACGTACAGCAGCTGGCTGGTATATACTTGTTTTACTTGCTACCTGACTTTTGGTGGTTGTTATTTCGTACCTACTTGAAGGGTGGGTTTTTTTTTGTTTTTGAATTTCTTGAAAAAAAGGCATCTTTATACCTCATATAGTGGAACAGCACAACACAAGATAACGAAGGCATACAGTACGAAGCAGGCATGGCAGATTGAAGGTAATCTTTTTTTCTTTGTTCACAAACTTTGAACGCGTTTATCTCGAAACCATGTTTTTCGTACTGGTTGCGGCACTAGCGGGTTCATATTTTGACGAAATTTTTTTTTTGTATTTTTTAAACTTGATTCGCTATCGTATGACACGAGCTTTTTTTTTAATTTTTTTTTCGATTTTTTATGAATTTTTAAAGTCAATATTTTTTTTTGAAAAAACACTTAAATTTGGAACATCACCAAAAATTGAAAAAAAAATTAAAAAAAGCTCGTTTCATACGATAACCAATTTTGTTAAGATAAGTCATTTTTTTCCAGATCGGACAATTTTTGCGACTCCCAGCGCTGCAACTACGAGGCCCGATTTTTTTCTTTGCCGCCAGTTTGGAGCTCTATAAAACCATGTTGGAGTGAAAAGTATATTTTTTTGAATTGTTTTTCTTGTAATTTGTTCAATTCTCCACAGTAATAAATTTTGGAAAAATGTTTGTTTTTGACTGAGTTATGAATTTTTAAAAAAGGTTGTTTTCTCTGCCGCGAATGTAATGTCCCCCCTTAATAGTTATCACCCGTTAGTACAACTATCAATTTTTACAAAAAAAAAAAATTTAAGATTAAATAACAAAATTGAAAAATTGCACGATTTACTATTTAAATTTCGATTTTCATCCAATTCAAACCATTTATAAATTTTAAAGTAATTGACCTTTTCATGTTTAAATTAAACTATTGATTTTTTAATTTATAATTAATACTTTTTACTTTATTTTTATTTTTTTTTCTTCTTTTTGAGGAAGCAGAAACAATAAACATAAGCACATGTACAATAGTTATAATTGCAACAATTTCTTTTTGGTAGTTATTTTTGTTTATGTACTAAAATTGTGTGTAGTTTATAATATAGTTCATTTTTTTTTTATTTCATAATATATGAGGATTAAGCCTTCAATTAAAATAACAATTTCCAATGAGTTTATATATAAACATTAGAAAATGATGTAATTTATTTGTCTAATATAAATATACAATAATTTATTAGTGAGGAAAAAGTAAAACAAAAATTATTTTTATATTAGGGCGTAAAAAAAAATGTTCAATATTCATGTGGAATTAAAAAATGAAAATAAATTATAAAAAAAAAACTACAATTTACTATAGAACATAAAAACAGCAAAAGATTGTGAATACTCCCCAATATTTTGAATGACCGCATTTCATAATTAAATCGTTTTAAATTTTGTAAATGCATGTGGTATTAGAAATCAGTTTATCTATACCACGGTCAGTGATTGCACAGAAAATTTCATATAGACGCAATCGAACAAATAAAAACATAACATATATTACATTATTCAAAAAAAAAAAAACAGGGTCAAGGTTCAATACCAGAAACTGCGCAGTCTGATTCAGAAAATTTAAAATTTACAATGTAGTTATGATTTTTAGAAAATACACTCATTCTTCTCTACCACGCCTTTCACAATTAAAGTCTTAATTTTTCAATACAATTTTCAAAGTGAAAATTTTCAAAAAAATGATTATAAACCACTAGAATTGTTTTTAGAATAGAATAGTTGCTATTTTTACACTTTTTTTAAATTAGATTCTATTTTTTTTTTAAGGGCGAGTAACTTTTCTAAAAATAACCAGAGTTTAACTTTAGCCACAGATATTTCAATATACTTTTGACATTCATAACTATGGTTAAGCCCTAACCTAGGGTTAATTTGAGATAAGTTAGCAGGTCAACATTTTTTTGTTTTAAATAATAATTAAGAATAAAAGAATTAATTTTCAACATTTTTTTAAAATATGTTTATATAACAAATTTCATTTTTATAACAGTTTATTATAGTTAAATTTTCTAACATTATTAATAATATATATTATTAGGGTAGTCGTAGTTAAGACTTAATTATTTTTATTTATCATTTGTTGTAAATTATCATGTGACGATACAAAAATTATATTTATAAATTATCATTTGTTGACAATTATTATTTGACGATGGATAATCGGCAAAAAAAAAAATCAATTTTAAGTGAATTTGAATTATAAACTATAAATTCACTAATTTTCAAATTTTTAAATTCTTTGTACGAAAAAAATATTGAAAATAAAGGCAATAAATATAGCTGCTCAAACAAATTTTATTGCAAACAGAACTTTAAGAAGATAAATCATTTTTGAAACAAATTGGCTCAAAAATGTATTAATTTTATGACTCACAAGGCGAGTCTCCGGATGGATTCTCTCCGATCTGAATAAAATTAAGATATATTTTTAGCGGCCCAGTCCCATGTTTGGTGTTAAAAAGTGGGGTCAAAAATTACACAATTTTTTCGTTTTTTAGAGAGTCGGGAATAAAGTGATAATAATTTAGTCTAATTTTTTTTTATTTTATTTATTTAATTAATTAATAATCATATAATTACAAATTATATACTATTTCCCTAATCGAGCACTAGCTACTATGGCTTTCGGCGCGTTGTAGCGGAAACAGACCAGTGCCTCTGGTGGGAATCGAACCCACGACCCCCTCACTGATAAGCCACCACGCTACCAACAAGCCTACCGGGGCGGGGCGCACTAGTCTAATTTATAGTCGATTGAATAATTTGTTTTATAATTTTACAATTGAATAATTTGTCATCAATGAAATGAATCATTTTTGGTAAATTGATTGGTTATAACTGAATTAATCGTTCAACAAAAACCAAATTGAATTTTGTGAATTTCATATTGACTAAATAAAGTAGAAAGTTATTTAATCAATAAAAATTATTTTGCGAATCGATTCGTTGAAAATTGATTTTAAAAGCCTGATTGCCACAGGAGGGATAAAGGCCCAACTATATTTAGCAAAGTTGAGCGTTTGTATGAAAATACATTGAAGCAACCATATTTAGCTTAAGTCAACCTTTGTAAAGTTCCAACTCTATTAATTTGGTTAATTTGTCATCGAATCTCATCTTACGCAACTTAATCAAATTAAAAAACATTTCAAACAAAAGAAATTTGAAAAATAAAAAAAAAATAGATGGTAAAAAAATATATAAAAACAAAAAAAACAGAATTGTTTCGCAAATCTGATGAAAAATTTTCATTTTAATATTACGATAAAAAAGTACGATAACAGAATGTTTTTTTACTTAATACCAGGGCAACCAGAAATATGCTCTACACTATTTAGATATTTATCAGTTGCAAGACAATTATAAACGAATTCTGACATCGATTTGACAGAGCATTAAAAACATATTTTAACATTAAGCTCATATTTTTTATAAAAAAAGTCAAATTTTTTTGCATATTTTTAAAAGGGTTTAGAAAAGCATATTTTTTCATTTTTTTTTTTTTTTAATTTTTTGTTATTTTTAATGGGTTTTGGAACACCGTTTTCTAAAATTCAAGTAAATATTTCAAATTTCAGTTTTCTGTTTTAGGACTAACCAATTTCGGTATAATTATACTACGTTTCCACTGAACGTGTTTTGAAATTAAACATGTTTTATACATGTTTTTCCCATACATTTTTCGAATCGATTAACGCGATTTGGGCCTAGTTTTTTGGATGTAGATTCAATATGTTTGTTAATTAAACTTTAGTTAAACCTAGAATTTTGGGTTTTCAGATGTGTTTTATTTTTAATTAAGGATTAACCCAGCCTGAGTATAAATTTCTCAAAAAAAAAACAGCTGTTAGATAACAATTTGTTTAGATGCCACATCGTAACGTATTTATATAGAAAAGATAAAACGCTACCTCCTTTTTGGGGCATTTCCAACCGGAAATTAAAAATTTAGTCAAAATCAATATGACATCATGTAATTAAACATTTCTTAAACTAGAACTGAAAAACAGTAGACCCAGTTAAATTCAGTTTAATTTTGATAGAAGAGACAAAAAAAAAGACACGTGTATCGGCGTTTTGAAAGTTTACATCTGGATTTCATTTTAGGGGGAGGTAAAGTTTCCCCCAAATGGGGGAACTTTTTTTTTATGCTAAATTTTTGGGTTACTTTAAAATAAAATTCTTAATAAATTCGAAATTAACCCTAAGCTCTCTTTTGTTGTGTCTTATTTCTGACTTTCTGGTTGAATTTTAATTGTTGGTGTATTTAGGGATTTATAGTAAAATTTCACGGCGAATATTTTTGCGGAACATTTTAACCCCTTAAATCCCTGTTTTAATGGTGTTTCTTGCTCTTTTTTAAAAAAGGACAAAAAGACCCTTACCTTGAGGAGTTAAAGGGTTAACATATTCTAAAAAATGTTCTCCGTAACATTTTACATAAATTAGCTGAACACACCATATACTTTAAACTTAAGCTTTACTCGATTTTCTATGCCGATTGACAATACAAAATTTGCATTTGGGGGAAACTTTACCTCCCCTAAAATGAAACCCAGATGTAAACTTTCAAAACTCCCATACACGTGTCTTTTTTTTTTGTCTCTTCTATCAAAATTTATAGGTCGGACCCTGTAACTTTTTTTTTGTGTTGTACAGTGTAACCTAAGTTTAATTGACATCTCAAAAATTAGGGCTTAAGGTGGCCACCAAGAGTTATTGGTTTGACTGCTTTAGAATTCTTGATGAGGGGCTAACTTAAATAAAAGTTTATGTTAATAAGACCCAAAACTTTTAGGAGCTAATGGAAAATATTCATAAAGTTTCGGAAAATAAAAAAAGTTTTTTTGTGTCCCGAGAAAATTGTTTTCATTTAACCGATATTGTTTTTCATACATAATTTAAAAAAATAGCATAGAATAAACTTTCTTTTAAAAATTAATTTGTTTGTTGTCTTTTTTCATTCCATTCAACATTCATCCAAAACCAAATCTTTTGCCGCACCCTGTAGGAATTGAAAATAAAACTTGTGTTTTTAAGAGCATATTTTTTAAATTTTAAGAGAATATTTCCAGTTTTTTATATAAAATTACACTGTACTTTAAATAAGGACGAAATTAAACTGGACCATAATACTTTTTTAGGTAAAAAAAAAAAACAAGCATAAAATAATTTTTTTTTTTGTTGTAGACTAATCTTAAGAAATTTTCGTTTGTTTTATGTATATATTTCAGTTAAATTATGACAATTTTCGTTAATAATTTTAATAAAAAAATGAAAACAAATCTTTCTTCATTCGACCTTTTACTAAATGAATTAAGAAAATTTTCATTCAAATTAGAATTCATTCATATTACTTAAAGCTTTTTAGAATTAAGCTAACCCGATTGAAAAAAATTATATAAGCCATATCAAATTAATTCTATAAAATGTGATATAATCAGATATAATTATATACAGTGCAAGCTCGGTATTCGCGACTACCCATTATCGCGACGGCCAGGTTATCGCGACGGCTTAATTTTGCAGGTTCTATATCGCGACAGTGTAACGAAAAACGAGTTCCATTTTTGCGACTTTTATCTGTTTTTTTTTAATTTGATTACAATGTCTATAACCAAAAAAGGGAAATCCCCGTCTTTTGGTATATTTACCTTTTTGGATGATTTTAATCTTCAATTTTGTCAGTTTATTAGTGTCATTTATTGTCATCTCTTAATATGGGAAAACATATTTTAAAGCCAACGATTTCTCAAAAATTAGATATTTTAAAATAATTTAAAAGTGGAGATTCCATAAAGAAAATTCATTAAAAAAGTTCGTAAGTACAAACAGAAAATTGCCCTGGTAAACGTTGCACCTTAAAGAAAGTTGAGTACCCAAGAATGAAAAAAATGCTTTTTAAGTGGTTTGTAAAGCAAAGGGGAAAAAATATTCCAATATCAACAGAGATTTTACGATCAAAAGCCAGTCATTTGTATTCCGAAATTTAACAAACCAATTCAGGTTTCAATGCCAGTGAAGGATTGTTGAAGAAATTTAAGCGTCGACATGGAATAAGATTTTTAAAAATTACGGGCGAGAAATTGTCTTCGAGACCTTATCTTATTGATCCATTTGTGAAAGAGTTTAAGGATTACGTTGATGAGCACGGGTTGACTCTTCACCAAATCTACAATGCCGACGAATCCGGTTTATATTATACGATGCTTCCAAATCACATTCTTGTCACATGTAATGAGAAAACGGCTCCCGGAGCGAATAACTTTCTTGCCCTGTTCAAATGCCAAAAAAGCAACTCAAAATCTCCAATTTCTTTAAAAATGTTTAAAATGTAAATATATCAATACAAAACAATTCTAATTTTGAAAATTACATACAATTTTGCAATAAAATTTTGGGTTCTGTTATCGCGAAATAATTATATCGGAAAAATTGGTATATATAATTATATAAAATTAGATATAAGTATGTAAGGCCGATATAAGTATATATTGGACCATATGTTAATATATGTAATTTTATATAGCACCACATAAACAAATTTTTTAATAAAAAAACATCATAAACATCGTAAGAATAATTTTTGTAAAAAATGGCAGGAAGTAATTACAATTCTGATTTTAAATCAAAAGTTTTAAATGATTTTCAAAATGGACTTTCCCAAAAAGAAATTTCTATAAAGTACTCCGTTCCAAAATCAACGATTTGTCGCATTGTTAATAGTGGTAACATAGACATAACTCATAAAGGTGGAAGACCCCGTATTACAACTGTAAGAGAAGATCGGAAAATCAAGAATATATCCCAAAGCAGTTCCCAGAGAAGCTAAAACTGAACTTTTAATAGATGCCAGTCTTCCCACCATTAAAAGACGAGCCCGAGATTATGGTCTTAGAAGTTATAGATGTACAAAAAAACCGTTTGTGCTGTTGAGTCCATTTGAACTGGACTCAACAGCAATGAAAAAATGTATTGTGGTCAGATGAGTCTAAATTCAACCTCCGGGGATCAGATAGAAGAGCCAATGTTCAAAGACCACGAAGCGAAAAGTTTAATCCCAGATACACAACCGCCACAGTGAAGCACGAAGGTGGAAACATTATGGTGTGGCGGTGTTTTTCAGGGAATGGGATTGGCCCATTTCACCGCATTACTAGCACAATGACGGCCACAATCTATAGAGATCTTTTGAGTTCAGTTATGCTTCCGTATGCTGAATGGGAAATGCCACTCACATGGACCATCCAGCACGACAACTACCCAAAACACACGGCGGGGGTTGTAAAAGTTTGGCTGCAGGAAAATGAAATTAATATCATGTCGTGGCCAGCTCAATCTCCCGATCCCAACCCGATTGAGAACATGTGGATGATTGTAAAACGAAATATCGGCAATAAAATATTCCGAAATGGTGATGAACTTTTCGTCGAGTTGGAGAAGCAGTGGAATGAAATTTCTGACGATTATATTAAAAAGTTCATTGCCTCAATGCCTAAGAGGTGCTCAGAAGTTATAAAAAATAATGGCAACGCTACAAAATACTGAGCGTTAAAACCATTGTTTGTATTTCCTGTTAATTACTTTAAGAGTTGCAAATGTTTTGAACACTGTAGTATCGACTTATTTTGTTAAAATTACTTTTTTTTATTTTTAAGAAGTTATGAATAATTTTTTTGTATTTGTAAAATAATATGCTATAACTGAATTTAATAAAAAACAAAAACAAAAACTTATACCACAAATCTTTTTGATCAAAAAAATTGTAATTACCTAAACCATGATTTCAGTTGCAAATGTTTTGAACACCACTGTATATCTAAATTAATATGGTGCTATATATGATTATATATAATTATATATAAATTTTTTTACTCGGGAAAAATTCATTCCTTAAGAATTTTTCGGAATAAAATTTCATTCATTTCTGAAAATTGAATTGAAGAATTAATCCTTTTCAACCTTTGGTAATAGGATATAATTTGTAATTAATAACATTAATATCATGATTAATAAAAAGAGAAAACAATTTTTTATAAATATACCGAATTTACTATTCGGTATTTGAATATTTGTGACATCTCTAATTTTTATGATATCATCGAGGCCCAAGATCAATACCCCCCATTTTGTTGCATAGTGTTATAAATAAATAAAATAAAAAAAAAATATATACAAATTACAACTTTTTAAAATTTTAATGACATTTTCCTATGAAGCCGCATAGTTTAGCGGTCAAATACATCTTAACTACAAAGAAATCTTGTATACTGTGTAAAACATAAAAACATGCATAAATATAAAAATCGAAACCGTTTTATACCGTTTTTTTAACAAAAACCGAAACAGGTTTTTTAAAAATCTGATTTTTTGAACAATCCCCAACCGGGTTTTCTAAATTGGTCGGTTTTTGGACACTACCAAATACCAAATCTTTGCCGAATAGTTCTTTTTTTTATTTTCATATAATTTCGTATAATAATCATGACTCATGACAAACAATTATGTACAGTGATATGAAGAGCATAAGTAATACGCCACAGTTGTAGTATCAGCGATACGAAAAAAAATATAAAATACTTTTGTGTCTCCAAACTGCGATGAATGCGATACACCACAAACCGATGACCACCTTATTTTCGTATGCCCGAAATTTTCGGAAATACGAAAAAACTTTGATTTTTTCGCACAATTCAACAACCTGTATACATTACTAAATACGTTTCAAGATGCTGTCTTCAAAAAACTCGTTGCTTTCATTAACCTGTGTCAAATCGACCTCTAATAGCTGTCTAACCATCATTGAATCATCAGTAACAGCAATTTTTGCTTTCTCGTCTAATAACATCAGCTGTTCTTATTCACACACACACGTTTTATTCCTGCTATGTATCAACCATTCGGACATCTCAATTTTTTCACCACTCTGCAGTACAACAAATCTATTTATTCTGAAATCATCAACTATCTTCAAGTTATGCATACATCTTTTTGGATTATTTAGTACTGGCATATAAGTATCTGAGAAATACCTCGCCAACCGCCTGATTTCATCAGGCAAACCAAAATTAAAAAAAAAAAAAAAAAAATACTTTTGTGTGAAAATTACAAAATAGTTTGTTTTATATTGCAATTGTTTATTAACGTAAATGATTCCAACAATATAATTAACAAATAATTTAAGTTTTTATTTAAGTTAAACGTTTTCAAATAAAATATACATTAAAAAATAGTTTTAGAAAAATTTTCCTGGAAAAAAAACTAAAAAAATATTTAAAACATCATAATTTCTTTTTATATATCCATTGGACACATTATAAATTACAACAAACAATATTTTTAATTAACTATAATACATGAAAACCCATTTAGTTTTTACTTTTTATATATATATTTTCTACATCCTCTTTTACTTCATCTTCTTTTGTGGTTATTTTCAATGTCTTCATTTTATTATTACTAATGATTGCCAAATATATTTAATATGATCGGCATTTTAAAAACAAAAAAAAATAAATCTTATTGATTTTAACTTAATATTCTAATTAAACATGCATTCGTTCGTTAAATGTTAATAGTAATATTTATATAATATAATTAATTGGTGTTTCTATACCAGTTCTGACACAAAAAATAAAAGTTTTATATTGAAAAGAGGATAAAATTAGAAAAATGAAGGAAAATTTTTAAAATTTTTCGTACAACATTTAAAATATATACTATAACACATGAATAATTGATTATTGATTGATTATAGCTGGTTTAAGTTTACATCGATCTCTCTCGTTATATTTACTAACTCTAACTTTGAAGAAACGTCTTTAATACCTTAGGGTAAATATTTATAATAATAATGATTATGATCATACTTTTTATTGTTTTAAAAATTGATCTAGACATTAAAACGTGTTTCGGAACCATCGGCCAACATTAGTGTGACGGTGCGATTGTTAATCCATACTAATTTTGCTAAACGCATGGGATTCAGCCGTGATACTTCGGGTATTGGTGCTGTTGAATAACCTTTGGTGCAACGAGTTTGCGATTGTCCTAAACCAAACATACCAGTACTAGTTTGCCAAAATGATAAACGATTTTCATTGCAAGAATACGATACCATATATTTTCCATCGGGCGAAAATGCCAATGAGGTAACGGGATGTGTATGAGCTGGTATCATTTGACATTTATTTTGTCTTAGCTCATAAATGGCTAAATGGCCATTGCTGGCCCCAACAGCAATACGTCTGGTTTGAGGACAATGTGATATTTGATTAAAACGACATATTGAAGGACAAACTTCGGCCAAACCTTTGATTTTAAGTTCAGCATTGTCTAGACAATGCAAAGTAATGTCCATAACCTCGACTAGTAAACTGGCGATTTCAGCTTGCATTTTATCTATAAGCATTTCAACACACTGTAATATTTCGGTTTTAGCCTTAAACAATACCGATTGTGTTAGGGGAACATTAATAGATTGTGGATTTTGTTGCATACTATTATAACGGGCCACTTCGCGGGCCATTGTAGTAATAAAAGCGGCCGGTCGAGCCGTGGCTATTAAACGTAATGCATGTCTGGCTGTACGGCAGGCATCGGCTTGTGGTGTTAGTGGTAATTTATAATTTAAATTGGGTACTGACTTACCCTCACAGGCCAATTCTAATAGACCCAATAAAACTTTGCTTACATCCAAATAGGGTTCCCAGACAGTAAAACCACGACCCAACAAATCTATAGCTGCCCTTCGGAGAGGCGTAAATTGAGGCAACTTTGGTGATGGTGGAGCATAAAGAAGATGAGCCAAGGCCATTGATGTTAAACGAGCCAAATTGTTGGCTATACCAAAACCTTCAACTACCGAAGATTTACGACGATCACCTATTGATGAAACACCCGACGCAGAACGACTGGGCGAGTCTTGATTTATATCTTGACCAAATTCTGCCCCTATAACACCCAACAATATAACAGCCGTAGTCTGTTTACGTTTCAATTCGGATAAACTGGATGGCTTACGTATTATCTCCTCTTCCTCCTCTTCATAGTCGTCACCACCATTGTCTCCTTCGCCTTGGCCAACCGGTCCGGTAACTACACCTGTGGCTGCATTATGTCCATTGGCACCATTTGTGTTTTGCACATGTTGTTGTGCGATTGGTTCAGTGTGGGTATACATGGGTAGATATTGAGCCCAGCTCTCTACCAATTGCTTGCGTCCACGTTTGCCCATTCGTCTCAGCTCACCCAAAAGAATTTGTTGAGCAGCCTCACGTATTTCTATACAATGATGCTGCCAACGTTTAGCCATCATTTCTACCTGAGGCCGTTTAAATTTCTTTGGTTCCAAGGCTTCAATTTTATCAGGTAATAGGAAACAATGGTGGGTGGACAACAGGCTCCAGCCCTGTTTAATTTGCGATGTATGATGAGCCAATAATTCTTCACGTTCCTCTTCGGTAGTCAAAGTAGAATCACTACGCTGTGCCAAACGCATTAGTTTTTTGCTTCTCTCGCTGTCGGGCAAAAAAGATGCTGAATTCATGGACAATAAAGTATTTGACATGGCTACCAAGGCCAATATATGATTGGATGTTAAAGTAGTGCTTAATTCCCAATGCAAACGTGAGGTAAACACTGCCGTTAGTTCTTCTTGTCGTAATAGTTCAGCTGGAATGTTACGTTTTTTCGAACTGCTAGGCGCTACCACTTTCATGGCATCGGTTATTTCAAAATTATTTTGCCAAGTGGGTAGCAACAGAGACATATAGCCTCCTTTGGATAGTATACCAAATGAAATGGGTACCATGGGTCTTAACAAACCCAACTGGGACTCGCATACCTTATCTAAGTGAGGATCCAGGCCCCAGGAATGCAATAAAGACAACAATAGTTGAGCCACTTCCATTACCTTAGTCACTTCCATTTTAGAAGCAATTTTATTTTTCAAATCTGTATTAACATTATCCTGTTCTTGGGTGGGTTCTACCACCACCTTTTGAAGACTTTCTTGCACTTTAGCCTGGACCTTTTTTTCAACTATTTCAGTTTTTTCTTTGAATTTTTGTACAAATCCATGTTTATCTTTATCTTTTAGGATCTTTTCCATGTCTCCAGCTTTATTTTTAACTTTACCAAAGAAGTCACTAATCTTTTTAGAGGCTTCCAAATGCAATGTTTTATCTTTTTGACTATTTAGGACTACACCTAATGCTTCCAATTCGCTAGGTGTCATTTGGGCATATTCTTCGCTATGCAATTCAAATATAAGTCCTTCTATATCAAAGAATAATATATGACTTTCGGCATCTTTAGGATTTGTGCGTAAACCTTGTATGATCAAAGGATTACTGCGGTGTTTCATAAGGAAATCAAAGTTACCCTGATTGTGACCATGTAATTGTTGCCACTGAGTAATACCACGTTGGGTAGCATGGCGTATAGCATTCATATTACGTGATTTAAGACCACGAAAGAAGTGAACAGCTGGATTTGCCATACCCATTTCAGCATTTGTAGCTGCAGCATTGCAAGTAGTATCATCAGCTACTTGTTCATCACACACCATTAGAACTTCCTCAGCCAACATGCCATGTAGAACTCGATCTAAATGTCCAGTTTCCATTTGCCATACATATACCGAACCATCAGAACATCCAACAATCAGAAAATCATCCATAGGACGCCATTTAATGGTTACCACCGGAAAAAGATGACGACTGGCCAGAGTAACACATTTTCGCTCTTGCAAACTTAGTAAAGTTACCGAATGATCAGAAGCTACCGAACAAATGCATTTCAATACACGCGAACTACAAGTTTCGGGTGGTACTAAAAGTTGTGTAATTTCTCCAGCATGTACGCAAAAACGATGCAACAAACTCCCGCTATATAAATCCCAGAGACAAACGGCAAAGTCTACACCACCCGATATTAAATGGGATTTTTCATAACGTGGATGTACTAACGAAGGACATAAAAGACAATTGACTCGACCCCGATGACCATAGAGTATTTGATGTGAAGGCCATTCGCTAAAATTTTGCTTGATACCAACAAGCAATTGCATCATCACGGTTTGGGTAGCTGGTACTATAACAATTGAACCATCTTCACGACCTATCACCAAACGACTTTGTTGTGGTAAATAAATGCTAGATGTTAACTTAACTGGGTGATCTGTTATACGGGCCAATTGATCGAGTATCCCGACTGGGGGAGGATCCATAATTGACCAGGCCTCCACTAAAGAAGTACACACCGAAGGTTTTAGTACTCTGGGAGGCAATTGTTTTGCTTGTAAAATACTTATATTATCCAAGGGAACATCAGGCACAGTCCACACCGATATAAAACCCTCCGAATCGCCTCTTAATAGATAGTAAGTTAAAGGCTTACCCTCAACTTCATTGTGCAATAGTTTCATAGCCGGAGGACATGATAAAACTTTATCGCCTGGATGTTGTAGCACATAATAAAGGTAAGGAGAGTCCCGTACCACACTTTTTGAGTGGAATTCTTTATTGTCGGGTATACAGTTGGCGGGTAATTTGTATAGATAACCTTTACCCTCATCAGTCCAAAGCATAACACGATCGGAACTTATAAAATCACCACCCTGCCAACGTTCTCGTGTGGGTGCAATTACTGAACATAGAACGGTAAAATCACCAGCATCATAAATTTGCCAATATTTAGTACAAACAATTAGTACGGTGCGTTGATTTTGGGAACAGCAATTCATGGTGATTGCATTAAGACAGCGTATCTCTTTTGATTCATTTTCATAAATCGGTTCGGCATGTTTATTTTCATTGCCCGTTAAGGTCCATACCTTAACAGTGCCGGTAGTTGTTATGGCCAATACAACATCATCTTTGCGACGCATTGGTCTTAAAACATGTAATGCTGATATCCAGTCTGGTTTCACTTTAGAGCTCAGCACATATATTACCTCCAGACTAAACGGATCCATTACCATAATCTCGGGATAATAGCCAATACAAAAGAGACGCACATCATTACTATTAGCCGTATGATAACTTTGTATTTGTGTATGCACTTGTGGCAATTTAACGGACTCTGTACATTTGCCATCCGTTAAATCCCATGTACACATTTCACCATTTTCTGAAGAGCTAACCAAAAAATTGTTATCTGCCATTATGGAAGCTTTTACCAAGCACAGAACTGGTGCTGTATGACCTACAAGTAAACAACGTGGTGACATTTTCAATGTATTTGGTTCGACATGCCATAGGCATATTTGTCCATCGTAGCAGCCAGTAGCTAAAGTTGTTTGATCATCCGCTAGAAAAACGCTCGAGACACAGTGTGTGGGTGCTGTTGGTCCCCACAACACTACAGGCACCACAAGATTGGTGCTAACCATTGTCGGGCAGCTTACTGCTTAGACCTTAATCTATATATTTACGATATGAATGATTTTTGTTGTAGATAATCCAGCACGTGAGTGAGTATGAGCAAGTGAAGTTGGAGGGAAGAAACAAAGAAAACAATATGTATACAAAAAAAGATAAACAAGACTATACTCAACAGAATAAAAGTATTGGTAACTATTTCTTTTTATTCTTCTATTACGCCATATATATTTTGTACTATTGTATGTTTTCTTTCAATATTAAGATAATAATTTAGATTGTGCACATGTAGTTTAAATCTACAGGTAAATAGTTTACCCTTACGGTTACAGTTTTCATGAGGTACGACATTAAAGTGTTTTGGAAATAATTTAAGGAAATGAGATAAGCATTTTATGTAAATAAATTGTTTATATGACACGAATTATTAAAAATATATATTAAAAAAAGTAGTAAATATATTGTTATATAAAAGCAGATTTAGTCAAAAAAAAGTGTATAATGCTCCCTACTACGGCCCAACAAAAATTTAGAATTCATGAGCTACAACCCTTAAAATATGCTATTATAAAAATAAAAATGGTCTGCCAAAAAAAAATTCAAAAAAAATTTGTTTAGAGGTCGCAAAGCGAAATTGAAGTTTCAAATTTGTTCTATTACACTGCGAGTCTCGAAAAATAAACAAGAGTAGAGACCATTAATACTAAATATTTCGGACATGCTGATTTTAATGGCGTGCCCAGGTTTTTTAGTTATGGGCCAGATTTTTTTTTTTTGTCTTAGAAGGAAATTACACTGTGTTATAAATAGCAAATAATACTTTACTGTTTCATACTTTGTTTATTTATAACATAGCAACATTTTGTATAAACTTTATTTATTGAAAACTAAAAATTAAATTTTCTTTTCATTAAAATAAAAACGTTTATAGAAAAATCTACAAACAATTGTGTATCGGTTCATATTTTTCACAGGTTATGTGCCCAGTACTTAACCTCGCGGAATTATAAAAAATAAAATCGGCTGGCATTTCATTAGTAGGCATATATTCTATTTTGATAGTTCCAACCGCCATTTAAGTATGCCGTCACAAAATCGAGTTGATATACATCTAGCTTAAGTTGAACTGACAGTGCCATCAATAACACAGGCCAACACTCAATTTGCTTCTTTGAAGTTATCAACTGATTCTAGTTAATTTGGGTGCGCTGAATTCAAATCTGTAGATCAGTTTGTCTCTATCAGCTCTAGTTTTCATGATATAGCCTTTTTTTTAAGTATTTAAAAAGTAAAACTTTTCCATAGGAATTGCCGTATTTTGTAAAAGTAACAATGTGTGGGATGAACATATCTCAGGAAGTAGGAGGAGCTTATCCAAGATTATGGTATTAATCTCTTCTTTGGAAGATTCTATAGCAGATTAATGCATCAATCATATTTGTGGGTGGGGTTTAAAGGGTTAATTTTTAATTTCAAAATAGTGCTATTTTTGCCGTATTTTGTAAAAGTAACAATGTGTGGGATGGACATATCTCAGGAAGTAGGAGGAGCTTATCCAAGATTATGGTATTAATCTCTTCTTTGGAAGATTCTATAGCAGATTAATGCATAAATCATATTTGTGGATGGGGTTTAAGGGGTTAATTTTTAATTTTGTCGGGCTGTTTAATCTAATAGAACCAATTCTTGCAACTGGGGCGAACGTTTCAGTGAAATCGACTCCAGGTATTTGCGTAAAGCCTTTCGCTACAAGTCTAGCTTTATATCGTTCAATTTCACTATTTGCTTTATATTTATTTCTTAATACCCATCGTGACTTTAAAACGTTCTTGTCGTTCGGTCGGTCTACCAACTTCCATGTGAAAAATCTACAAACAATTGTGTATCGGTTCATATTTTTCACACACTGTGGTGAATCCTCAGATTTTAATGAAACTTGGATATGTTATTGAGGACAAACAAATAAAGGGTCCGCCATCTAACGTTTTTTTGTTTTCAACTAGTGCTTATTTCGTGAATGGTAGCACTTAGCTCACGTCTGATTTGACAGATAATTAGTTTTATCCTTCCGCTGAACGAATATGGTCCGTATGTTCGTTATCTTGTAAAAAAAGTGCAAGAAATTGGCATCCTCATCGATAAACCAAAGCGTTAAAAGCCAAAAACAGTGCGTACACCCGAGAATATTCCTGCTGTGGCAGAAAGTGTGCGTGAAGCGCCATCAACATCAATTCACCGTCGTTCTCAACAATTGAACATTTCGGAGACATCATTGAGACGAATTTTGCATAAAGACCTTGGTATGACGCCATACAAAGTCCAATTGGTTCAGGAGTTCAAAAAAAAAGTTATTTGGCGGAGCCTTTATTAGGCACGTATTTTTTTAGATGCGAAATCGCACCTTCAGGGGTTAAAAAGGCGGGTGAAAAATGGGTGAACATTTTTGTGTGACAACAAATTAAAAATTTAAGAAACTCAATTTTTTTTTACGCTGTATTAAAGTACTCGTGAAACCAAAAATTTTGATTGTCTATGATGTGGGCCAAGGGTTGCAACTTATTTGAAATATAATATATTGGTTAAAAAAGCTCTTCGGGAAAAGTCGCTTTGAAGCCAAACGATTACGAAAATTGAAAAATGCCCAGATATAGGATGACCTATAAGTTGATCTTTTAGAATATTATGTAAATAACGTTATAATTTACACTTTGTTGTTGTAATTTAGAAAAACAACATTCAAAAAATTATCTAAAATCTCTTATTCGAGTGTGAATTGAAATAGGGACAACAACCTAATTGGACAATATAATTTAAATTTCTACCATTTTTTGTTGCTAATATAATATTGGTCATTGGATGTAATAGATACATTTATTTCTGTATCATAATTAAGCCAAGTTTGGAACGTACAGTCAAAAATGTCTGGAAAATGAAAAATCGCGAAAAATTGCGAAATAAAAATAATTTTTTTTGTATTTTTTGTGACAAGCTATTTGTTGGAATTTTTTATCAATTCTAAGATAAAAAAAAAAAGAAGACATGACATCTTTTAAATGCTTAGAAAGCTGGCTTGCTTTCGAAAATCGAAATTTTTTTAGAAATTTTTAAGATCATGCTTAGTTTAATTTTGTTAATTGGGATTTTACAATGCCAAATTTCCATATCCCAAATTTCTGTTAATTGTACTTAAAAGTAGTCATGTTAAATTAAATAATGACATTAATAGTTTTATTCCACGATTTTTAAATTTTAATTGTAATAGCTGATTATACATATTAGTACTTTGATAAAAATATTCGTAGATCCAAGCAACTGGATAATAAATGATACAATTAAAGTGAAAACGATCAAATAACTCACATTTATTATTTTTTATAAGCACATAAATGAGACATTTAAATATTCAAAACGTGTATTGAATATCCACCAGAGGTGGACCTTGCACATAACAAACAAGTTTTCAATTTATTTTTTGATCAATGGTGATAATCTTTTACTTCGAGCTCATATAATATATATTAGTTCTCATGTAGTGAGTAAACTAGTTTATATATTTGATGTTTGGCATGGTATTGTTACCTCTTTCAAAACGTGTCGCCAATATCCTAATAAAGAAATATAGAGTATGGCCTCGAACTAAAATAAATTTCATTTTCATTAACATGTCTACTTTTAAGTACAATTAACAAAAATTTGCGATATTGGTTGCAAAATCCCAATAAATGAAGTTAAACTAGGGATGATCCTAAAAATATCTAAAAAAAAATTCCAATTTTTGAAAGTAGGTCAGCTTTATAAGTATTCAAAAGGGGTCATGACTTTTTTCTTTATCTTAAAATTGATATTCAACTCCAAAAAAACAAAAAATTGTTTTTATTTCGCAATTTGTCGCGATTTTCCATATCCTAGACATTATTGACCCTAGGTTCCAAACTTCGCACAATTATGATACAGACATAAATATATATATATATATATATATATATATATATATTAAATGCAATGACCAATATTATATTTTCAACAAAAAAATGCTAGAAATTTGAATTATTTTGTACAATTTGCTTAATGTTCCTATTTCAATTCACACTCGAATTACAGATTTGATATTTTTTTTAATATTGTTATTCTAAATTAAAAGTTGAAATAAAAAAAATCGAACCATTTTTAATATTTGTTTTCTTCAAAACTACTTGACTAATAAAAATAAAATGTATGATTTACATTTATCATTTTATTTCAATAAAATTGATTTTTGAAGTTTAATATAGTTTTTTAAAAAAATAGCTTCAGAGCTTATGCCCGTAATTTCAAGCAATAGATACCTACCGGTGCTTAGATACCTTCCCGATTTTGTTCGTGTACACGGTAGGTATCTAAGCACCAGTAGGTATATATTGCTTGAAATTACGGCCATTAATCGAAGACAACTTAATCTACACGAATATAAAAAAATAAAAGCGTTTCCATACGTTTGATAACAAAAAATGTTAAATTACCATATTACACATTAAGAAACGTTATTAAAAATTTTAATGAATGTTTGTCAATTGATAGAAAGCGGGGAAGTGGTGGTGAGCATGGCCAAACGGATCTAAAAGCAGCGAAAAAGGTAAAAGAAGCTTTTAAAAAGGATCCTACCATTTCAACTCGAGCAGTCAAGAGTAAAATCAAGAAATCGCAAAATTTTGTTCAGAATGTCAAAAAGAGTAATAAAGAGAGTAAGAGTTATAAAGCTCAGGTATGTCCAGACAGGAATGCAAAACAAAATTTATCAGCAAAAACACGCATTCGACGTATTTACGAAAAACAATTAACAAAATATAATTGTTTGATAAAGGATGATGAAACATATTGCTTTGCAAACTTCGGGCAGGGCATTGCAGGACAAGACTTTTACACAGCATGTAGTCTTAGTGATGCTCCAGATCAATGTAAACAGAAAATTAAGTTCAAATTTCGTAAAAAAAAAAAGTAACTGGTTTGCCAAGCAATTTGTTCTTGTGAAGAAAATCAAGTACTTTCTTTACAACTGGTACATTAAATGGTGAAATTTATACAGAAGAATGCTTAAAAAAGCTGCAGTTACCATTTATTTGTAAGATCTCACACTAGAAAACCGTTATTTTGGCCTGACCAGCCAGTTGTCATTATGCAAAAGCCACTATTGAATGATATACAAAAAGAAAACAATCCACCAAATTGTCCAGAACTACGTCCAATATAAGAATATTGGTCAATTATAAAAAGGAACTTTAAAGAAGATAGAAATGACGGTGTAAACTGTATAACAGTTCAAATCTAAATGGAATTTGGCAGACAGAAAAGGGGATAAAAGTCTCGTGCAAAAACTAATGGGACAAATTCGAAAAATAGTTTTGCTCACCAATAGACTTCTAATTAATTTTTTTTTTTACATTTTAGTAGTTACTATAGATATATATTAAAATATAAAAAAAAAATTCAAAACCCAACTTGGATATTTTTTTATTTAGAAAACAAAGTGGTGCGATTTTCGTTATTTCAACCTTTACAACAACAAGCTTTAATAATAATCTAAAAATAATATTGATAGTTTTCGCCTAAGATTTATGTGTTAATTTTTACTTCAAATCTGTTGCATGCAACTGTATCTATTTTAATTCACACCACTGTATATACATTTCGACATGTCAAGGTGATATATTCAATTCATACCTTTGACTTATACTAACATCTGTTAGTTCAGTTCATATGGTTCGATTCTTCAAATTTCATTTGAAAACATCGCCTGAGACGGCCATTATTGTTAGAGTAAAGTTTCGGCAAATAAACAATAAATAAAGTAATTTCAAAGTGATTTCGACGTCTTTTCCTTAAATATAATTTAAAAAATCGTTTTAGACAATACAAACTTAAAAAGGAAATATCTTTTTATTTTGATCTAATCTTTTAAAATGGAGTATACCACTGAATTTTACGACCCAAAATAAATTTTAGGTGTTCCGGGGTTTTTGTGTGTCATTTAAAAAATTGATTTTTTTTCTAAAGAGTGTAATTGTTAGAACTTGATATAGTTTCGTGCGCTACAAATGTGTGTTTTAAACCGAAAATAGCGAAATTTTAAATACACATTGTAAAATACTTATAATACTCCAAAATGATTACAAAAATGTATCTATAAATGATGAAAAAATCTGGGATAATACTAAATGGAAAAAAATAAGAACATTACACAAATATAGAGTATGGCCTCGAACTTAAATAATTTTCATTTTCATTGCACAATTAAAGGTGAAAAAAAAATTATATTATATAAAAATTATATCAAACTTGTATAAAAGACAAAGTACGGTCTTGTTTACTCCCCCTGTACAATTTGTTTTTATTTTAAACAAAACAAGTGTACAAATAAAAAGGAAAAAACAAAAAATGTGTATTAAATATCTACCAAAAGTAGACCTTGCATATAACAAGCAAGTTTCCAATTTATTTTTGATCAATGGTGATAATCTTTAACTTCGAGCTCATATATTAGTTCTCGTTTAGTGTGAAAACTAGTTTATATGAATGCTTTATGTTTTGCATGGGATTGTCACTTCTTTCAAAACGTGTTCTGATGATGGGAACCTAGAAAATTCCCGAACTAGATCTATCAACACATTCCTGAAAGTGGTCAATTAATAAATTTGAAAACAAAACTCGATAGATTATTTGTTAGGACAATATCCTAATAAAGAAATATAGAGTATGGCCTCGAACTTGAATAATTTTAATTTTCATTGCACAATTAAAGGTCGAAAAAACATAATTTTAATTTTTTTAGTAAACACTTTTTAGGATTATGAGGGCTTACAAATGTACTAAGACTAAACATAACCTCAAA
The DNA here is from genome assembly GCA_021234595.1 of Delia radicum. Lineage (NCBI taxonomy): Eukaryota > Metazoa > Arthropoda > Insecta > Diptera > Anthomyiidae > Delia > Delia radicum. The sequence continues at coordinate 214,999,637 of CM037852.1, forward strand.
AAGAGGACTATAAATATCAAACCCTGAGTTTTTTTTTTAATGTTTTATGGAACGGGGTACGACAAATATTTTCTTTACCTAGAATCAGGTGTTCTGTGTTTGAGAGGTCTTTTATTGAAAGGGAATCGTTTACCGCATGAATTGCGTATCTTTTCGCAATCCAATAATGTGTTTCGCCTTAAGCTTATGAAGCATTTCTCAAGTTTATTGTGATAGCTTTTTATGTTTTCTGTATAGTAGCTGTTCAAATATCTTGGGACTTGCTTCTATGATTCTTATTGTTGATATGAGTTGTGATAATTACCGGATTATAATTGCTTAACTGAATCTCTTTTTTATATAACTTTTTATAATTTGTTACGGCTGGGGAGCCAATAAGTTAAATTGATGGGTGCAGTTATTTATGCATGATTTATATTTACATAAGTTATTTGTATAGATTAGGTTAAGTTAAGTACTATACTCAGGATTGTATTGCTATGTAATACGTTTTTTGGCTTTAATGGCTTTGTATTACAATATGGATTAATAAATAAATATACATTTTTGGAACATTGGAACAAGGCTTGCCAACCTATTGTAGGACATATCATAGTTATGTATATTCTTATTTTATAAAAAAAAGACAAAAATTATCAATTCGTTACATAGAATTTTCGTTTTTGATATTAACTTTAAAAGTTAACCTTCTATTTAATGATTTTTTCACAAATTCTAATTATATAGGGGCCTAATGTTAGTTTTTACTGAATTTTAATTAATTATATTTTATGGTTGCAAAAGTTTTATAAGCTTTCAAACTTAATGCGCACAGCTGTATCTAAACAAAGTGGTTTTAGTTGAATAAACATACAAAACTTTCTTAAATTACAAAAAATAATTCATAACAACTCAATATTCATCACCACCCTCCCTACACTAACTAAAAAACAATGAAGGAAAAAACAGAACAGATCATTTGAGCAATTAGAGTGACAGTTTCCAAAACAAACACTAGAAGACAAACAAGAAAATAATGAAACTAAACGACGAATGAATAAATATACCTGTGGCGTAATAAAAAGAATAAAAAAAAATTGAATAAACAAATAAAGCGAAAGAAAAAAACTTTCCACTAACATTGTGTGTATTTTAATTATGTGACAGCAGCGCTTACTCTTCCACGACCAATTATCTTCCTTCACTTCTTTCCAAATACAATTTTTCTAAGAAATGATCAATATTTGTTCGTCGACGACTTTGTTCTAATTCTTTGGAGTTGGGGGGGAAATAAAAAAAAGAAAAAAACTTCAGTCTTTTAGTCTCCACCAAGGGTTTTCAATGCTTTTTCGTAATTTAACAAGCGACAGCAACAATTATAAGAACAATAAATAAAAATTTAAACACCAGGGAGACAAATAGCAGCAGCAGCAGCGGCAGACACAGCAGCAGTTATGGAACTTCAATGTCGTGCACTTCACCACACAATGAATAAAATGTTGTGAAAAATTAAGACGTAGACGTCGTTTAATTGTAATTTTGTTTTATTTTTTATGGTTTTCTTTTAGTTTTTCACATTTCCAATACTGAATAAACTTTCTTTTTACAGTAAATTCAGTTTTTTTTTATGAAATTTTTAATTTTTTGCAATATTTTTACACTTTTTTATTACTTTTTAACTCGAAGAAAAACGAAAATATCGACCGAGTTGTAAAAATATTTTTTATCGATTGTCTGAGTCTGTCATAATTGTCAAATAAGAACGTTAAAAGCAAATTACGTTATCAAATGTCACGTAAGGTTTATGGAGAGAAAAGTAGTATTTGAATTTAATTACAAAAATTATAATTGCTTTAGCGATATTTCATAAAAAAAAGTTAAATAAAAGTTTTAAAATTACATTCATTTATTGTTTAATGTATTATTATTAATTTTAATTTTACTCCTTAAATTAATCAGCTTCCATTAAGAATGTGAAGCGTTGCCATATTAGGTATTGATAACCAGATTGGGAATAATGGGGAATTGAAAGCTAAAAATGAATTTACACTTAGACGAAATCTGGTTTAAACTCAAGTTAATCCAGTTACAAATCACCCTTGTTTACATTATAAAATTTGCCAGGCAAACTAGATTTGCCTTGACAACACCAACACTTTGTAAACAAAATAGATAAAATAATCTCAAACTGAAAATTTTTCTACAAAGTTGTTAATTTACTGGCGGAAGACAAAATTTGCAGCGATTGTGAAAGAAGCAATGTTAATTTTTCTAAAAAAGTGTTTTTTTATTGGGGATGACGTTTTGGAAGCACGATATTTCTTTATGTTCCTCTGGTCACCATGTCAATGTTTACACAAATTGTCATCGCCAGAAACAAAAATAAGTAACTGGATGATGAATTGATTTTGTTATTTGGTTTAACACTCGTTTTATTTAGTTGCCCTAAATGAAATAAATTTTTTTATTTGTTTACATTTCTTTCCACAAGGGGGGAAAACACAGTGTTGTATCACTACAACCTAATTTTGAACGTAATTTTAAACCAGATTGTCCAACAATCAAGGTTTGAATTGGTCTGGAAAATCTGGTTTGAATTTACGTTTCATAACAAGATTATCACTAAAATCTGATTTAAACCAGATTTCAGTTATAATGTAAGTTCACTATAAATTCGTTCAAATATATTACACCCCAAGTTTCATTGCAAATGGACGAATTCAATTTTTTTATTGAAAACGTTTTAGAATTTTGGCTAAACTCTGGTTTACGGACATATTTATTTATAAAGATCAAGATCTGGTCCAGAGGCCGGCACTGTGGCGCCATAAGGAATTTTTGTACCACAGATCAAAAAGGTCACTCCAAATTGAATAGAACGTTCCCTTTTGAACCTTATAATCAAGGATGGAGGGGACACCCTAATATCCCCTTGGTTCCATATTGAAAATGCGTCTCCCAATACTGTAGACTTCAGTGGTATCTCAACCTAATGTCCCTTTAGGAACCATACAAGCAGCCTAATGGCACTCCTAGGAAGATTTAGAATCCCCCAGTAAGAGAATGAATTATCCAAAGCCTTCGCCTGTCGCATACCAGCGGCGCAGTCCCATCGAACCCGCGCCAGGGAAAACTCACCCCCAGATACCAGGGCACTGATGGAAGACCAGTTTACCACACTATAAGGTTCCGGATCCACCATCGGAAGCGACGAAGCAACTCTGGCCATTTTGTCCGACAGCTCATTACCCTCATAACCCCGGTATCCAGAAAAGGCTCACTTTATTACGTGAAGCCAATTGAAGCAGAGTATTGAAGCACTCCAGGACCACCAGCGGTGAATGTGAAAGACGACAATACCATGAGCGCCACCTGACTATCAGAAAATAGCGATTTTTGTGCCTGGCGCACAAAAAATTCGCCTGAAAACGGTGGGCCACTTACACATAGGCTAAGAAATCCTCACATTGGGCCATATTGGAAAAAATCAAAAAGGTGTTGATTCTTATTGCGCAACCAAGAAATGTGAAAAAATATTTTATAGTGTGTTGGCGACATTGTGCAATTTTTATATCCCTCCACAACTGAACAAAACAGTGGTGCCATATTTTGTTCAAAAGTATTGTGCATCTTACTGCGATGAGTAGGCAAAATGACAATAATACTAACAATATTATTGCAGTGTATGATGGGTACCTTTATCGGATCAAAGCAATATAGATATTACAGTTCGAAAAAGAATTAAAAAGTCGTTGTTTTTGGGATATCATCAATGTTTTGGCATCAATAAAAAAAAATCCGTTATTTTTTTTTTTTTTCAATTCCAACTTCTTCCTCATGTGCCAACTTCTTCCTCATGTCCAAAAAAAACCCGATTTAGGGTCCCTTTTCCAGCAGAGCAAAAATAGCTGTATTTATATGAAATTTTAATTCACCTTTCGATTCTTAACCAAAAAGTATTAAAAAAAACTTTTTTTTTTTCCTTTTTAAAGAGCACTATTTAGGAAATAGAGTGTTTGGGAGAAATTAAATTTTTTTTAAAAAAAAACTTATAAAGTACTTTTTTATTATACAATCAAAAAGCATTTTTAGATGAGAAAAATGGTGCAAAAATGTTTTCAAAATGTTGTCTTGACTAAAATGCTATATTTTATTGATTAACAACTTTCTAACGGGCAGCGATATATCAAATATGTTTCTGGCATTTTTCTTAGTTCAAAATACTTTTTCGTTGTGTGTGCTAAAAAAATATTTATATCATTTCCTACAAAATTGATACCTTAATAACATCTTAGCGGTTCGCGATGTCAAAAATGTTTGTGCCATTATTTACAGTTTTTAATAATTATATATTGTGTATGATTACAAAATTATTTTTAAAAGTTTTTGGAGAAACAGTGTTTTCTGTCTACTCTATTGACCAAATAGTGCACTTTAAAAACTGCGAAAAAAGTTTTTTAATAATTTTTGGAGTAGAATCTAATGTCAGGCTCAAATTTCATATAAATTATCCCCTTTTTGCTATGTAATAAAAGCGACCCTAAATTAGCGTTTTTGACCACCGAGTTGAAATAAAAAAATAACACCATTTTTTTATTGATGCAAAAACCGTAAAAAAGTGTTGATATCCCAAAATCAAATTTTTGTGATGAACTCTAATAAATATATCATTAGAATTTAAGATATATATTACATTTTATTAATAATCATATATTACAAATTATATCCTATTAACCGAGCACCAGCTAATATCGCTTTCGGCTCGTTGAAGCAAAAACAGACCAGTGCCTCTGGTGGAAATCGAATCCACGAACCCGCACTGATAAGCAAGCTCGCTACCAACTAACCTAACGAGGCGCACAAAAATTGAGATACATAAAAAACGTTCATTATCTCAATATTTGAATTATGTTAATAAGGTACGAAATAAATATTAACTTGTAGCTAAGGAGTTTAGAATAAAAATTAGATTAACTACCTAATTTCAGTGCAAACATGTAAAACATGTATTTTATGTATTTATATCAGCGCAAACTTTCTGTATAAGAACGATAAATAAAAATCAAAATAAAAATCTGGCAACGCTATGCCTGAATAGTTGTGGAATTTTTGTAGCAGCTGATAAGTTTTTTGAAATTAAATTATTTGTGCTTTAAACTTCAACTTTAATATTTATATTGGCACCCTGCTAATTATTAACATTAAAATATTAAAATCAATATAAAGAACGCCTGAAAAATTTTAGAAAAAAGAAGAAAACTAAATAAAATAAATTCAGTCACTCAACGTGGTTATTTGCATTATATTTGTTGTTGCCGAATTTGCTGAATTTGTAACTGTTTATTTTTTTGGTTTTGTTTTTTACTGTGTGTGTTAGTAATACACTAAAGTAAAGTAATTTATTATATATAAACAGCCAACACAGTATTAATCATGGCGTATAAATGTGGAATTTGTGATGAAACCATTTTAAAGAATCATGCCAGCCTACAATGTAAGGTTTGCGCAGTGTGGTTCCATTCAACCTGTGCCAATGTGTCCGATAAGGAGCTTACTCTGATAGTTCGCTCTCATATTTCTGTACTACATGTCAGGACAACCAAACAGGTGGTGATGATATACATTTGCATAAGAAGTTTGATGAGTTTGCTAAAAGGGGTCAGGAAGATTTGAGTTCCATTAAGGGTGCATTTGCGGATGCTGTATCTGACATCAAAGCAGAAATGTCCTCTTGTTTTAAAGAGTTGAAAGCTGATACTGTAAATTGCACCAGAATTATAAACAAAGTTGAGTCGTCAGCATCTACCAAGATATCTGCACTTGAAATGGAGAATCATGTGTTGCATAAGAGACTAAATCGTGCGGATATAGTTATTCGTGGATTACCCGTTGGGCTGGAAGATTTGGTCCCTGCTGTCGTTGCCCTGGGAGCATTTTTTAATATTCCGGTCGCTGGCCATGACATTAGTCATGGAAGTTAATGATGCGGCTGGATGTGCTGTGCTCCAGAATAGAGACTTTTCAGTGCTGGAGTAGAATTATGATAGTGCTTTTTCTGATTAAGCTTAATTGGTACGTTTTCCTGGCTAATGTTGGGACTTTGAATTGTATTTTTGTTATGAAAGATTAGACTTATATTTTCTTTTATTATGTCAATATAATCTTAATTTATCTTGATTATTCTTTTGCTGCTTTTATCAGCTGTTATTTATGAATTAAAATGATTTTGGAAAATTATTTTTTGAATATTAATTTTATCACTGAATCATATCTTTATTTTTGGTTCCCCGCTGTAACTCCAATTTTTAATTATGACACCTTTTAATATAAATCTTGGTCCGGTGGTTAGCAATAGCTCATTTTTGGAAACTTCTTTTCAACCATACATTAATCAATTAAATATTGCTCATTTGAACTGTAACGGCATAAGACCAGCTTATAATATTACTAAGTTTGATGAGGTAAAGTCTGTTTTTGGGGGTTCAGTATTTGATATAATAGGGATTTCTGAGACTTGGCTTAAGCCTACTGATTCTAGTCGTGCTGTTGAGATTCCCGGATACAAGTTATGTCGTAATGATCGAATAGGTCCTAGAGCGGGTGGTGTTGGGATTTATGTTGCAAAAAAGCTAAAATTTAATGCCGTATTTAAATCATCTGTACTAAATAAGTGCGAGTCTCTTTTTCTTGAACTGTATTTTGGTAGTATAAAAGTTTTATTTGGTGTGGTTTACTTACCTCCTCCGTCAGATTTTTCTAAATTTGATGAAATTCATTGTGAACTTTTTCTGAACTACTCTCATGTTATTATTGTTGGTGATTTCAATTTTAACCAGTTTGATAGTAGGAAATCATGTCTACTTCATTCGTTCTGTACTGCTTCAAATTTATCTATCTGTCACAACTCTAAGCCCACCCATTATGACGTGAGATACTCTTCTACATCTTTGATTGACTTTTTTTTTGGTAAGTGATCGATCTATGATTAATTTCTCTGGACAGGTACAATGCCCATCTATTTCACACCATGCACTTATTTTTGCATCTTTTAAGATGAATTTAGAAACCTTGGAATTGCAAAGGCTTATTAAACTTTTTGTTACATTTTGATTCTTCTCAAATTTTTTGTTCTGATGATGTAGAATATAAATGTTCTATGTTTTGCTCGCTAATTGATACTCTGTATTCCTATGTTCCTCTTAAGAGAATTGTTAGATCGAACGATGATAATTGGATGGGGGCAAGAACTATTGTGTTAGCGAGATCTCTGAGACCTAGCTTTTTCTGCATATCAATCTGATCCAACCAGTCATAAATGGAGGGTGTTTTGTAAATATCGTAATATGGCAAAGGCTGCGATTCGGAGGGAAAAGAGAAGGCATTATGCTAAATTATTTTGGGATTTAGACACTTCTGGCATGTGGAGAGTGCTCAAAAGAGCTGGTTGCGTTAGCACTGATGATGTAGTTTTTGATGGGGATGTTGAACTCATGAATCAATATTTTTTACGTGGTGTGGGACCTGATCAGGTTGACGAATTTTATTTTGATTCCTTTGGGGAATTGGATAACTCCTTTTCTTTTAATTGTGTTAATGAGTATGACGTTTATGTAAAATTAAATCGAAATCTGTTGGTGTGGATGGTATTACTATTCAGTTTGTAAAGATTGTATATCCTTACATTCCTGACATCATCTTGCATTTAGTTAATTCCATTTTAACAACGTCCATATTTCCTAATATTTGGAAGACGGCAAGAGTTGTGCCGATTCCTAAATCTGGTACTATCAGGGGTCCGGATGATTTACGACCAATTTCTATTCTCCCGGCTTTATCTAAAATTGTTGAGCATCTGATAAGGGATCAAATGCTTTCGTTTACTAGAACGAAAATCTTTGAATCCCAGTACGCGTTTCGTAGGGGGTATAATACTGCTTCTTTATTGCTTAATTTAACTGATACCATTAGGACTTATGAAAATGATGGAAAATTGTCTGTCCTGATTTCTCTAGATTTAACTAAAGCGTTTAATTCTATATGCTACTCTACCTTGATTACAAAGCTAAGGGATAGGTTTAACTTTTCGAAGTCGGCTTGTAAGCTTGTTATGTCCTTCTTAAGTGGTAGGTCACAGTTTGTTGATTTTCATGGAACGTATTCAAACAGTCTATTTCTCACTTCTGGGATTCCTCAGGGATCTTACCTTGGCCCCCTTCTGTTTATCTTATATATTAATGACCTCCCCGAGATTCTAGACATGAGTATGTGCAGGACATTTTTGTTTGCAGATGATATTCTCCTGCTATTTGGTACGGATCGTGATTTTGCTGATGTGTTGGAGTCTAATATAAATTTTTACCTTGAACGTATTCTTCATTGGTCGTCTACTAATTCGTTGGCTATAAATCCATATAAGACTAAGGCTATGATGTTTGGTTCATCTGAACGATTTTTTTCAGATGCTAATTTATTTATTGGTAACACACGAATTGAATTTGTTGATCAGCATAGGTGTTTAGGGGTTATAATCGATAACCGACTTAGTTTTGACCAGCATATTGAATCTGTTCATAGGAAGATTTCTTTTATTCTACGTAGAATATATTCCACAAATATATACTTGCCGTTTAGGGTAAAGTGTAGAGTAGCTTATGCTCTATTAATGCCACAGATCTTATATGGACTAGCAGTAGTATCGGGTACAATTGGTAGTAACCTTAAGAAACTGGAACGTGTTGTTAATTCTGTGGTTCGATATATATATAATACTCGTAGACGGGAACATATGTCTGGTTATGTAAAGAAGTTTTTGGGGTGCTTTTTTAAGAATTTTGTAAAGTACCGAAATGTACTCTTTTTCTATAGGACTCTTAGAAATGGCTTGGTTGTCCCTTTATGTCATGAGTTTACTTTTTTTCATTCTAGGAGACTAAAGAATATAGTTATACCTAGAATTTCATGCTCTCTGTTTAAGAGGTCATTCATGGTGAGGATTGCTCATTGCGTCGTACTTAACTGGACACTGTAATCTCAGATACCATCTGCACAAGAAGGGTCAATCGGACACGGATTTGTGTAGGTTTTGCGAGATGGTGTCTGAGACCTCGGAGCATGTTCTCTGCGAATGTCCCAGGCTTTGTGATAGGAGACTTTGGTTTCTAGGTGATCGCTTCATTTCACCTTCCGACATCGCGAACATTTTGCCTAATAGGATAATTGGCTTTATAGGTAGCTTGAATCTGTAGGTAACCTTAGGCAGCACAAAAGACCTACATTGGTCGCGGTGCATAGTGCCTTCTGATCTAATCTAATCACATAAAATAATTACTTTTTATTAAGTGAAATTTTTTCTAGAATTTTGTATACGTTGTAGGGGTGAAAAAAGATTTAAAAAAATATACACCTTTATATATATTTTGTAAGTCGTTACAGAGATCTTTAAAATACCTTTAATTTAATAACCATTTTTGTACAGTTTAATTGCAAAAAATATTTAAAAAAGCAAAATAAGTAAATTTGGGTAATTTTTACCCATATGTCTTTTTTGTCCCCAGACCAATAAGAGTTAACGCTTTTTTAAATAAAAGAAAAGGTAATTATAGTCTTATAAAATGTAAGTGATATTTTTCATTACATTAAAGTTTTGTTAAAATAGTTTTGCAAAATAATAAATTTTTATAAAATGTCCTGGAAAGTAGACGAATTATTTTTTTATTTTTTTTTTTTTTTAATTACAACAATTATGTTATGAAAATCGATATCTCCAAATTAGGCACTTACAAAATCTTTAAAATTAATTGCAAAAAACACGTTTTTTATTTTGTATCAAATTCGTGGGTCATTTCTGATTACAGGATAAAGATGGTCAATGATATCCGACGGAGTCAGATTTCCAGATCTGAATAATTTTGAGTATATTAAATAAATAAAGGAAATAAAAAAATAAAATTTTTCAAAATTTCGAATTTTGGAAATTTTTCAAAATATAATACTTTTTTTTCCAAAATGGTTTATTGTCGGCCAAAAATCGGCACTGGCAAACGGTTTCTAAAAAAATCCATTTACAATTTGGAACCATTTACAATAAACCTGGTGGATAATGAACGAGTTAGTTGTAAAACTAACTTGAAACTTATGTGGATAATATCAATGAGTTGTTAGCTAAAGAGTTTGCAAGCAACTCAACTCACTGTTAAACCGTATCATAAAGTATACATATATGCAAACTGGGACCGAGAAAACTATTAATAGTGCTATTTTTAAAGCTTATTTTTCAATATGAATAATTAAAAAAGTGTTAATTATGCATTAATAATGCAGAGAATATTTTGAAAAACACAATTTGTTTTGAAATTTAATTAAAACAAGTTATAAACTTGTAAATTATTTAATTAAAAGTAGCACTGTTAACAAACATTGACATTTTCTATCAAAACTCTCAAAATCCCAGTTCAGCTTTTTTGATGAGATGGATGGAATTGGCTTGATCATATTCCCCCAGTTTTTTTCTGCGTTCATATAATATATTTTAAGATTTCGATACTATTTTGAGTATATTTGTTGATAAAAACGCGCAAACTGGGGGAAAAAATTTAAATTTGTATGGCAACACTGTATATGAATGTCAAAAAACGTAACGAAATTGAGAAATTTGCGTTAAAAAAAATAAAAATTGATAAAAATTAGTAACTTTTTTTACAAAATGTTTTCAGAATTTAAAAGACTTTAATAAACAATCGAATATATTATGTATTGATAATCCCAAGTTACTAATAAAAAAGTTTGAAATCTTTAATTTTTTCATTTGCCCAACAACCACATTGATGAGGTTGTAAGACTTTTTGCGTTCTATACTAAAATTACAATTGGAATATGATTTATATTTCTTAATTGTTGCAATTCATTTAACGTTTTCGTTATTTCATCATGGTAACCTTTAGTTGGTTCATGTTCATCCCTAATCTTGGGTTGGCCCCGTACTCCAAGACGCTACTCTTGTTGGTTGTGTTGCATTCGATGGGTTATCCATGCACAATTTTGTAAGTTTTTCATATCTCTACTTAATAATACGAATTACATACCTTTATTGTTGTATTTTTTAGTTTGAAGAGACACTTTTTCGTTCGAAAAATCACACTTTTTATATTTTTTCCAACGTTTTAGTAAAATTTGTAAGAATATTTAAACAAAAAGCGACTTTTTATTTTCACATTGAGAGTATGTTCAGTGTGCGAATGTTTATGTCAAATTGTCTGACTCTATGTCTACACTAGGCATAAATTTATGTAAAGAGATGACAAAACATAAGAAACAAAAAATTTTATATTGTAGTGATATTAACTTGGATATAATATGCGTGGGAACGCCTCCTGAATAACGGAATTAAATTATTTATTTTCATATTAATGTTTAGGGTGGAGAACTCGCATTCATATTTATATCATGTCTTCTTACACACAAAAAAATCTTTGAAAACTAGGAGCATTTCAACTAATAAAGTTTTTTTATATAGATTATTTAGACATAGAACAAGAAAAAACTTGGTAAAGTGCTATTAGTTTTCGCATAATTTTTGCAATTAAAAAGGTCTAGCCCATTTTTTTATTGATTCATAAGCGTTTACTAAATTTTTGAAACATGTGTACTTTTTTACACTTGATGAGCTCAATTTACAATGAATTTCAATTTACAAGATTTAATTTCAAATACTAAATTATATATAATATTTTAACGCAAAAACAAAACATGTGTAAAAATACTGTACTCAAAGTAAAAACACAAACTAACCAGACATTCATATCTACTATATCCCAGAATTATTGTTACGAGTTTTCAAATCATTGTAAATTCTCTTTTGAAAATTACATTACTGCGAAATAATAGCATACTTTAACCATATTTACTATCGTTGGTAACTCGTATACTGAATTTACACTTCCATGAAATAAGTTAAAATTAAGTTGAATCCAGTTTCAAATTACCATCGTTAAATCCGAAGTCTGAACTTCATATTACTTATTCAGCTAATCAGAGCAAAAAAATATTTTTTTAATGCAAATTTTTAACAAAAATAACATTTGATAAAGTAAATTACAACAAAACATTAAGTTATTGCAAAATTGATGAATAAGTTATATATTTGGCCTAAAACGTTAAATTTTGTAAAAAATTGTATTAAAGTTAAACGTTTTACTAAAAAGACGTTAAAAGAGCCAAAAAAAGTACCGAAAAGCCCCAATCTAGAGCTTTTTTTAAAAAAAGCGCTTACAGAAATTAAAGCGAGTTTTGGGTAGTACAAAAGAGTTGAATCTGGCACTAAAAGCGCTAAATTGGGATCGCTGGTTCAGTGTTGTAAAACGTTTCACAATTTGTTTTTTATTAATATTGAACTTGAAGAGGACACTTTGCTGGATATTCACTATAGAATAACTACACATTTTGTTTTACCCTTTTACAGCCGGTTGTTTGCAGACCTGCACCGAGCAAAATAATAGGTGGCGGCGGCTGAAGAAATAAATTGCGGCGGCGGCTCAAAGCCGGCGAGAGCCGAAAAATGATTGGCGAGCCGACTTTTGATCAACTCATACATTAAATCGGCTTAGAATTGAGGTATGCCTACCCGGGCCGGCAGATTTAATGAATTTCGGATGTTGTAGAGAATACAAATTAAAGTGACGCGTGTTTTTTATCTGCATAGTCTTATGTTTAGGCATTATAATAAGTGTGGTCAAAACTTAACCCCTTTCTCCTTTTTTCAATTTATTTAATTCTATTTCTAGTAATTATAGATAAACTTGGTTTTTTTGAAGACACATTCACTAGTGTACAAATTATGCCCAGACTCAATTTTGTTTTTGTTATTCAAAAACATGTGTTTTGAGTAACATTAAATCTGCTGTATTAAGCTAAACAAAAATGCATAGTAATGCCTATTCATTTTCATCAATTTTGTGTCTGAGCTTTATCCAATATTCGAAATCGCTCAGTTTTTATGCGACTTCTCCTTTCTCTTTCAATTAAATTTTGGTTTTCTTGAGTACTTTTACAAATCCTTTGTACAAACAAATATAGTTTTCGTGAATTTAACCCTTAAACATGAGATTGGGCAGCTAAAAAATAATACTTGCCTCTTTTTTTTTTGCTCCCTTACAACATATCTAAAGTTCACTAAAATCCGCGAGTTCGGGTCGGAATTCCTCCCTTGTAAGCCGGCTAATAAAAAAAGCATTAAATAATTAAACACATTACACGAATCCGCTCATTAATATTATTACACTCAAAGAACTAATTCAAACTAAAGACTAGTTCAATTGAAGGGCTTGTTGTAAAAACTTGATAAGCCACATTTAATTTTTAGTTGGTTTTCGCCGTTTAAATGTTGAAAGAATGCAAGAAATATGATTTTTGCAGGACGTTTATACTCTAGGTACTTGTATGAATTGATTAAGCAAGGTCCTCATCAAATATAAATCAATCAATGATTAGAAAACAGCGATAATTCATAATACAACAAATGTGGCTTATCATGTTTTTACAATAAGTCCTTCAATTGAACTAGGTCGTTCACAAGCTATATATTTATATTTATTTAGAAATCCACAAATAATTAAACACATTTTATGAAGTGCTTGTTGTAAAAACTTATAGAAAAAAGAAGAGCTAAATTTCACAGCATTTTCCCCTTATACAAATAATCAGAAAGCGCTGGACTAGAAAAAATCCAGATAAAAGTGAATTCAAAATATATTAAGAAAATATAAATAGAAGAAATACATTAAGAAATTAAAAAATTACAGTGGCGACTTATCATTAAAAAAATCCGCGGCTTATTTCAAGCCGGGCTTAAGCCGAAAACAGTTTGGCGGCGGCTAAAAACAATTGACGGCGGCTCGGCTGAGCCGGCTTAAGCCGGCACGGCGTAGGTCTCTGGTTGTTTGTGCATGCGTGCGGTATACTTCAAAGAAAAGTTTTTTTTGCAAACAGAAAATTGTAAATATTATCGACAAATAAATTGATTAATCGCTTTAAGTAAAACTTATAAATATGTCTGATAACGAAAAAACAATACCCGAAGGATGGGAGGTACGCACAAGTCGTTCAACGGGTAAGTAAATTGCAAAAAAAAAAAAAAATACAAAAAGAACATCCCTTTGACGTTGATTTTCGGTAAATGATACCCTCTTTTTGTACCTCTTACCCAAATTTTATTGATTTTGTTTTATGTATTTAAGGTCTTACCTATTACTTGAACATCTACACTAAGGAATCCCAATGGGATTTACCAACAGAACCGGCAAAAAAAGAAATTACTTCAAGCGGCCCCAGTGAGGTAAGAGCCTCGCACTTATTGGTCAAGCACAAGGGTAGTCGTCGACCCTCATCATGGCGTGAGGAGAATATAACACGTACCAAAGATGAAGCACGTCAGATTTTGGAAGACTATCGTAAGAAAATTGAAAGTGGTGATGCATCACTCGAGGATTTGGCACAAAAATACAGTGACTGTAGTTCGGCCAAGCGTGGTGGAGATTTGGGTATGTTTGGTCGTGGCCAAATGCAAAAGCCCTTTGAAGAGGCCGCTTTCAGCTTAAAAGTTGGCCAATTATCTAAGATAGTAGATACTGAATCTGGACTACATATTATTTTACGCACAGAATAAATGATTTTATATTAAACAAAAAACACACATTTAGCATTTAACAAAACAAAAAAGGAATTTTAAGGCTTAAGTTAAAAATGTTCAACCTTCATATTTAAAAATATTGAAAGTTGGCCAAAACTTATTCCCATTTTAAATTACAAAATCCTATAAAAAAAAACCTGGTTCTATTACAGTTTTATTAGTTAAAAAGAAACTACTATTTTTCTTATTTAAAAAAAAAACAAAATCTTGAAATGAATTTATTATTTTTTTTATTTTTATAATTTTTGCAAAAAAGAGTAAAAACTTTTAAAAATGTATAATTCATTATTAAATTAAAAATAAAAAAACTAAACAGTCTTAAACTAAATTAATTTTTTCTGCAACAATTGGGCTCCATTGAATTTTTGTTTTTTAATATTGTTTGAAGGGGCTTCACCAGATTCTTAAGTTGTTTTTTAGTCTCCTCGGAATTATTCTCCACAATATTTAGTAAAACAAAACAAGCACGATTTATTGTTAACCACGACTTTAGAGTGTCTTCTGTTAGTTCTTGTATTAAGAGTGAACCAAATGTTTGATTACTGGCATCCCGGGCTAAACGTTCTTTATCGTTTTTAATGATTTTCTTTAAAACAATATGGAGACCAGCTTCTTCAATACCCAAAACAGTAACTGTGGAAATCTGAAAGTATAATAAAAAAAAAAAAACATTAAAACTTTAGTACATAAAATTTCGAGCAAAAAAAAATGTCGGTGTGAAGAAAATGCCTAGATAAATCTTTAAAATACTTTTCATTTGATATCAAATTTGTTTTTGTGAAATTTTTATACTTTTTAATCAAATTTCATGTATGCTAAACTTTTTTGTAATAAAAGCTCAGGACAGATTTGGAATACACTTCGTGCTAATGGTCTTGCTGATAATGCATCAACCGTTGATGTTGAGGATTTGAATTTGTATATTTCTTCTAATCAAGGTAATAACCCTATCGATGATAGTTTTTTAGATAATGTTCTGGATGAAAGTGGGTTTTCATTTCATAATGTTGATCTTTGTGAACTGATATCTGGTCTATATTCAATTAAATCGAATGCCGTTGGTTGTGATGAGCTCTCCTTAAAATATTTGAAATTGATTTTACCTTATGTTGGTAAATATATTCTTTATCTTGTCAATAATGTAATTACCACATCAATCTTTCCATCTTGCTGGAAAACTGGTAGGATAGTACCTCTTAAAAAAGTTGGTGAGTCTAGTGACATGGATAATTTGCGTCCCATTTCTATACTTCCAGTACTTTCTAAAATTTTGGAGATCTTACTTAAGAACCAATTAGAGGATCACATTGCTAATGTTTCTTTTTTTAGTGATTCTCAATATGGATTTAGATGTGGTAGAAACACCACGTCGCTTCTTTTAGGACTTACTGATACGATTAGAAGGTCTCTAAGTATTGGCCATGTCAATGTTCTTTTATCCATTGACCTTCAGAAGGCTTTTGAAAAGATCGATCATAGTATATTAATTTCTAAACTATATCGTAACTTAGGTATTTCTGTTTCTTCTTGTAGGCTTATATCATCTTATCTCAGAAATAGAGGCCAATACGTATCTATTGGGAATAAATATTCTCATGTATTACCCGTTATAAGTGGAGTACCACAGGGGTCCGTACTTGGACCATTGTTATTTAATATATATCTTATTTAGTGGCGAGAGGCAATTCTCGGATGTTTTGCAACAACAGTTAAATTACTGTGTATCTAATATTACGGATTGGATGTTGGAAAACAAACTATATATTAATGCGGATAAGACAAAGGCTATGTTTTTTCGATCACCCTTACTGGATTTGGTAATAAATATTAATGGTACTAATATTGAGTTTGTCGATCAAATCAAGTGTCTTGGTTTGTGGTTGGACAATAGTTTAAATTTCGAAAGACATGTAAATTATGTTATTTCTAGGATCAACTACTCTTTGCGTAGGCTCTATAATGTTAATTTAATTTTACCTATGAGAATCAAGGTTATGCTCATACATTCTTTAATTATGCCTTTATTTTTATACGGCATTGAAGTTTATAGTGGCACTTTTGGCTACATTATGAAAACGCTTTCAGTGTCGTTTAATAGAGTAATCCGTTATCTATTTTGTTTAAGGAGACTTAATCGTACCCATATGACGCCGTATGTTTCTAGATTCTTAGGTTGCCCATTTTCGAACTATGTTAAAGCAAGGACTATACTTTATTTTTATAAGATTAATCATAATGATGACCTTGTATATTTGAATTCATTTTTTTCTTTTGGCCATTCTACACGAAATCGTCAAATTCAAATCCCTAGATTAACCTCACTCTTAGAACGATCATTTCATGTGCGGGTAGCTCATATTTTTAATCACTTGCCTACAGAGCTCAAGTCCTTAGAATTACCATTCTACACTTTTAAACGCAAAATTTTGATCTATGCTCAAGGTAATGAGTTATAATATTTTTGACATTTTAATGGAACGTGTGATTGTAATTATTCATTGGTTTACAGTGCCTTTATATTGTTTTTCTCTTCTTTCTTTTAACTTCTAATGTTTTTACTATTTTATAATACATAATATGTTTATTTCTCTTTTTTTTAATATTATATTGTAATTTATATTTTTGTTTTATATAATACAGTAGTCTTGTGTTGTAGTTATTTCTTAGCCATATATGGCCCTTTGGGCTCGGTTATTTAATTGAAAAATAATAAATAAATAAATATATTTGGGTGCAAATATACACTGCGTTGCATAACTATAAAAAAAAAATATTTCTCTGAAAGTGCCAAAACGAATTTGGCATTAAATGAAAAGTATTTTAAATGCTTATCTAACAATTTTTATTTCGCATCAATGCGATGCCTTTTTCCCAAGGTATTGACTTTCGAATTTTGAAAATTCTGAATTTATCGTCTATGTGCTGGCTTTCGAGTCGTTTTCAAAACGCAAATTTTGAAAACGCATCATGTGGAAATCGGTGTTCTTAAAACGCTCGTTTTTGTATATTCTAAGTTTTGTTCCAAAAAATAAATTTACATGTCAAAAGCTTTTAAACATAATTTTAATCATCTCTTGTATTTTATTAAAAAAAAAAAATCTTTTTTAAAAATACATGCAATTTGAAGAGATTATTTTTATTTTAAAAAAATTTATTAAATGATTGCTTTTTGACTTAAAATAAATAAAAAAACATTTCAAAGAGATTTTTAAAAGTCTTAAATTGAAGAAGCTATTAAAAGATTGCTTTTTGACTTAAATAAATAAAAAAACATTTCAAATTTTTAATACTAAGCGTTGTTTTTATTATTTAACAAACCTTTCTAAGAAAAAATTCACATTCACGTATATTTTTAAGGTCATCAAAGTGACCCTCAAACTAATAACTAGTGTCCGACCGAACAGTTCGGCCAGAAAATGCATTTGGTCAGTATTCGGTATTTTTAAGGATTATGGGCAAATTTGGAGAATGGAAAAATGTTTATTGGGCTGATTAGATGCGATTTTGACGATTGGACGCATATATGCGTCCAATTGAGGTCATCAATAATTAACAATTATTAAAATGATTTACTCTTAAGTCGACTTAAGCGATTTTGTTAAAATGAAGCAGCTATATAAAATTATAAGGAAAATATTTTCAGTGTGACGTCACATATAGGGGAAAGGACATTCCCTGCCCCCGTCAATAGCAGAAAAAAAAGAGAGAAAAAATTAAGGAAAGAATAAAGGAAAAAAATAAAGAGATTTTAAAATTTAAAAGTTTTGCCCACAACAAAATTCCCTTGAAAGCTAGAAATTAAAACAATTCCCGGGATGGGAATCCTAAATAAGAGCCAAAGTCAGTTTCAACAGGTGTTTTTTAAAATTGTTCATATATGTTTATTTTACGAATAATTTTGTCTTTTCGGATTCAAAAAAAAGAAAAAAATACAAACTTGCTCAGAAATAAATTACAAAATACTGTTTGTAATATTAAACAAGTGTCACAGAGTATTTTTGCAAATACAAAAATAAAATTTTTAATGGGCACCAACAATGAGTTTTTGTAAATACAAACACTTTTTTGTTGATTTTTTGTAATTTTGAATTTTTGTATTTAAAGAATTTTTTTTTATGAACAACTACAATTTACTTCAAATAAAAAATTTGTTAGAAATAAATTTGTTAGAAATAATTTTGAATTTACAAATTTCAGTGGTGGTGCGCTCAGTTTTTTCTGTTTGTTTTTTAACAGAAATTATACAGAAGGACGAAATCATAACTTAAACAAATAAATAAGGTTATGTCCACCAGTTCTATATATTTATTTATTCGTAATACAAATTTATTCGTAATACAAAAAGCCTACAAGGCCAAAGCGTATTACTAAGTAGTACAAAATACTTCACTAATTATAAGGAAAAAATTATAATATTGATAGAATTGATGGTCACAACCTTATTAATTTTTTGAATGTCATGTCAGAGTTCGAAATTAAACACAATCAAACGGTTTTCTATCGTTCTGTTTTGCTTTTTGCTGAAACTCAACACAATCATTTTGTTGTGCACAGTAAACATAAACACAACATTTCTTTATTTTCATTTTGATTTGTAAACAGAACACAAACACTTTCACAAACTAGTTTTCGATGAGAGACCAAACTAAACGATTTTGTTCTGTTTGTCCGATATTTCAAACAGTTTGATTATGTTGTGTTTATGGAATGGAACAAAACTATTTGTAAACCGTTCTTAGTGTGTATGTCATATTACAAGTGAAAAAAATTTGTCATTGAATTTTATAAATAATTGCATTAGTTTATAAAAAGTTTCAACTTAGGAGTTCCAGTGAAATTTCATAAAACTAATGTAAAAAAACATTGATAACATGCAGAAAAATAATTTCTTTAGTTTGCCAACCACAACGTAAAAAACGCGTTTTAATGTTTAAGTTGAATGAACACTAAAAAATAACCACTACGAAATAATAATGGTTGACGAAAGAAACATTTTCGTTTTGTTCCGTTTGTTATATTACAAACAACGATTTGAGCACTTGTGTTGTGTTTATAAATACGAACGAAACAATAGAGATCGTTGTATTGATTTTTTTGATAGGAACGTTATGTAAGTGGTACATAAATTTTCGAACTCTGGTTATTAGTGTCTAACAAAACAGTTTAGTAAGAAAATGTATAAAAAAAAAAAAAATTGTGCTAATGGAAAAATGTTTGTTGGCCCATCGGATTTTGAAATTCAAATTTAAGTAAAAGTTCAAAGTTAAGCAACAAATTCACCTTTTGGTAGCCACCAAACTTTCGGCAAAATAGGAAAAAGTTTGGAATTCAGTTTGTTTAATAGCTTTCGTGCTTTTCCTTAAATTCAACATTCAAAATCTGTCTGAGAAAATTTTGTTGGACGAAAATTAATTAATTAATGAAAAAATTAATTAATTAATGAAATTTTTCAGTAAATCAATTAAACTTTCCTTCACAAAAAAAAACGAACATTTATGAAAAGCTACATATTTTTTTTTATTTATTTATTTCATTCATTTGCAATACAATAAGCCTTAAAGGCCAAAGACGTATTGCTAGTGTGCTACATAAATTCAAGAATATATTTACAAATAGCTTAGATTAAATTCAATAAACAGTATATATATATATAAAAAAAATACGAAAATATCCTTAGAACAGGATAGCAATAGCTATAAAATTGTACACTTTATTTTTGGATATGGTTCAGCTGTTTCAACATAACTAGGAAAATGTAAAAAGTCCATACTGGAGAAAGCCTGACCTAAAACAATTTAAAAACACTCATTCATACAGTGTCCCGGAAATGTGACAAAAGTATGTTCCAAAAAACATTATACGATAATGTAAAAGTACGTAAATTCAAAGGCAAAAAATTCCAGCTTCTAGCTATTCTAATAAGTAAAGATCGTTCAAAGATTGTATAGTTTATAAGTGGTTCAACTATCTGAGGGTTTCTCTCAGACCTAGAAAATATAAATTCAGAACGTAAGTAATTGGGTACACCAGATCTAATGACCTTATAAAAGAACAATAAATTGCGAAGTTCTATATACTGTGTTAGGGGGCAACCAAGAAAGTTAATAACTGCACTAGATACGTGATCACGAAATCTAATTCCATATACAAACCGCACAATTCTTTTCACAATTAGCTCAAGCCGCACTATATTATACCCAAAAGTACCAGAATCAACCTCAAGGCAGTAATTAACATGCGACATCAACAAGGTGTGAGCAAGAATATATTTCACCCTTACAGGCAAATACAAGCCACAATTGTAAAGTTTTCTGAGTCCCAAAGTTACCCTTGATGAAACAACATCAATTTGTTCACTAAAATTTAGATATTGGTCAATTACAACACCCAAACATTTAAGCGATTCAACATATTCTATATCGGTTCCACAAATTCCTATCCGAGGGTAAGCAATTCTGCGATAACCCGTTCGAAACATTATTGCCTTTGTCTTAGTAGCATTTATCGAAAAATCGTTTAATATTATCCAATCATGCAGTCTATCCATTGTAAAATTCACAACCGTCTCCAAAACAGCAGGGAAATCCCTGCAATTGCCAAATAATAGCTGAATGTCATCAGCAAAAATAAACGGTTTTACCAAGTGCAAATCCAAAGAATCACCACAATCATTTAAATACAGCAAAAACAAAATTGGCCCAATAACGGACCCTTGCGGGACACCAGAAAAGACAGAGGCGATACTAGAATTAATACCACGCACACTTACAAATTGTGATCTTCCTTGCAAATAAGAGTATATTAACCTACAAGCCATAACTGAAAAGCCAAATTGCTGTTTCAGTTTACCAATAAGAATGTTATGATTAAGGCGGTCAAAAGCCTTTGCAAGATCCAGAGATACCAATATGCAATCCCTATTTTCATTTAAATGTTTTCTAACAGTCTCGGTAATACCCAAAAGCATAGACGAAGTGTTGTAATTTTCCCTATATGCATATTGTACGTCCCTGATAAGATTATTTTCCGCAACATAATCTAAGATTTGGAGTTTTAAAACTAACGATTTTATAACGATTAACGATTTCTCTGCACACAAAAAAATATTGAAAAAATATTTTGCAAATCTGGTTTTCTAACGAAGTAGTTTAATTTCTTAATATAAAACACTCCTTTGGCGCATTTATGGCCAATTTAGTAATATACACCGCCTGTAGGTAGGCTTGTCGGTTAGAGTTAAATTTCGATATTTAAACAAATCGTTGGCTTTCTATCACCTGCCAGTTGATATTGACTTACCTCTTCTTTTTCTTCAGTTTCGGATTCATTATCTTCATTACCCTCTTCAGCAGCATCATCACTCACAATTTTTTGAGACTGTTTACGTTGTTTTGTTTTCAGTTTTGTAGCATCTGCAATGATTTTTTCTACATCTTGAGGTTTCTTAGTCTTCTTATCCTTAGATTCTTCTACTACACTAACAGACCAATCAGATTTGGCTATAACTTTAGCTAAGGCAGCAGCAGCATTAACAAAATTCTTAGAAGTTACTGAAAAAATATTATAATTAATACAAGAATTTATATAAAATAATGTACACGCACGCTTTTTACAAAAAAACCTACATTTTTTCAAAATTTCTGCTGTTACTAAGCCAATATGCTTATCGGATAACCAAAATTCTGGTGTTTCAGCAATTGCAGTAGCTATGGGTTCTTCAATTTGTTCAAAAATTTCCTTACGTCTTACTTCCTTATCTTTTTTACCATATTGTAAACCATCTTCGATGGTGGCTATAAATGTGGGATGAAAACAATTGGTATCACCGGGTGATACCAACCATTCAATAACTCGACGACCATATTGATTTGCCATTAGATTTTTCAATTCAGGATGAATGGTATCATAGATGGCCTTTTTCGTAGCTTTAGTATCATCCAATGAATTAAGAACAGCTATAGCAAAAATGTGACCATGTTCATGGGTACAAATTTTAACCAAATGTTCTTTAATATTTTTAATAATAGCCTTAAAAGATAAAAAAAAATAAACATTCGTAAAATAATTATAATAATTTAATCTATATTTTTGCGTGAACACTCCACTCTGACAACTGCTGTTCAATAAGTTTATTATTTTCTGCAGCAAAATTGGATAGAGCATTAAGGGGGGACATGACATTGGCCTTTTTTTGAAATCGTTTTTTTTTTTATAATTTTGTATTTTAGTAAATATTCTTAAGATTCTAAGAATTTCATGGAAAAATTCCTACGGGTTCAAAAGTTACAGCCGGATTAGTGAGAGCTCATTTTTAATTTTCGCGCTACCTACGTACGGCAGCTGGTATATATTTGTTTAACTACCAAATATATACCAGCTACCTGACTTTTGGTGGTTGTTATTTCGTACCTATTTGAAGGGTGGGTTTTTTTGTGTTTTTGAAGGCAGAAGGATCAACTGTTCTCCATAAACCACCACTTCATGAAATAGTGCAAAAGGCAATCAAACCAGTTTACACGGCGTTGAGTTACGATGAATTGCTAAACAAGTGCTTGGGTGGATTCACGCAAAACTGCAATGAAAGTTTAAATGCAAAAATTTGGCTCATTGCACCAAAGTGTATGCCAGGCAGCAACAGAATTGTTAATATTACAAGCTGCATGGCAGTGTCTACTTACAATGACGGCGCTTATAGTTATTTGCAAATGTTTCAACTACTTGGTATCACCATAAGAGCTACAGCATTGAATTTTTGCAAAGAAAATGATGCAAATCGTTTGAAATGCGCCAGAGTGAAGCCATATGAAGCTTCAAAAGAAGCCCGAATTGCTAAACGATTGCAAAAAACTGTAAGAAACAGCACAACACAAGATAAGGAAGGCATACAGTACGAAGCAGGCATGGCAGATTGAAGGTAACCTTTTTTCTTTGTTCACAAACTTTGAACGCGTTTATCTCGAAACCATGTTTTTCGTTCTGGTTGCGGCACTAGCGGGTTCATTTTTTGACGAAATTTTTTTTTTTTTGTATTTTTTTAAACTTGATTCGCTATCGTATGACACGAGCTTTTTTTCGACTTTTTATGAATTTTTAAAGTCAATATTTTTTTTCGAAAAAACACACTTTTAAATTTAAAACCACCAAAAATTGAAAAAAAATTTAAAAAAAGCTCGTGTCATACGATAATCAATTTTGTTAAGATTTAAAAACGCCATTTTTTTCCAGATCGGACAATTTGTGCGACTCCCAGCGCTGCAACCACGAGGCCCCGTTTTTTTTCTCTGCCGCCAATTTGGAGCTCTATAAAACCATGTAAGAGTAATTTGTTCAATTCTCTACAATAATAAAAAGTGAGTTATGAATTTTTTAAAAAAGGTCTGTTTTCTCTGCCGCGAATGTAATGTCCCCCCTTAAATATATTAAATCAGAATGTAAGAAAATATTAAAGTTTTAAAACCAAGACTAAAATGAGAGAATTTCCGATTTTCCAAGAATGTCATTCAAATTTCCTTGAAGATACAATACTCAAATCAAAGGTAATCTTTTGTTCTTTTTATATTTACAAACACAGAATATTATTTCCCTCCGGATTCCCGGATATTAGGTCAGTATTAAAAAAAAAAAACAATTCTTCGTTAAAAACTATAAGTCACGATTTAAGAAACTTTGCCAGATTCGTAATCTGCATGCATAAAAACATATATTGCAATAGGAGTTTATTCGAAAAAAAAATTTTTGTATTAATATATAAAGAAATATATGATTTTTCAACATAGAGAAATAACAAAATGCAAATAAAATTGTAAAAAAAATATGCTTATACATACTTTGTAATTGAAAAAGTTCCTTTTTTTGGAAATATATATTTTTTTTAAAAGGTACTGTTTTAGAAAAAATAACTACTTTTTTCAAATTTTTTTTTGGAAATAATACTTTTTTTTGAAAAAGTTACTTTTTTGGAAGCGATCTTTTTTTTTTAAAGTACTTTTTGAAAAAGTACATTTTAGTGGATAGTACTTTTTTCAAATAAAAGTACTTTTTTTCAAATAAAAGTACTATTTTCAAAAAAAAGGTACTTTTTTGAAAAAAGTATTGTTTTGAAAAAAAGGTACTTTTTTATTGAAAAGTTACTTTTTTTTGAAAAATGTACTTTTTTTTTGGGAAAAATTAATGTTTTTTTTTTTTGAAAAACGGAACACATTTTCTTTTTCAACTTTTTGGATCTCTCCGGTGGAATATCGGAAAATCGCGTCTTAATGCTTCCCAGGATGAACCTATAAACCAGATTTCAAGTTCCTAGGTGCATTGGTCTAGGCTGTGCGATATTGAGTCTAACTCACACCACTCCTTTATATATGTATATAGATAGATGAAAAATACTATTACTTCTTTGTAAAAAGGGTTTCTTTTTGAAAAACCCTTTTTTTGTAAACCGTCACTTGAAAAAACTCGTTATTTAAAAAAACGTTACTTTTTCTTAAAAAAAAGGCAACTGTTACTTTTTTTAAAATGCCGTTACTTTTTTGCAAAAACTGATGACCTTTTCCACTTTTTGGCCCTCTCTGGTGGAATATCTTAATTAAAATCCTGTCTTAGTTGAGTGGAGGTCTACTTCCCAGGAGGAACTATATATCAAAATTAAAGTTCCTCGGTCCAGTGACCACAATACGATATATGCGGCATTAAGATAACCATGTCAACCCGCTTTTTTTACTGAAAACGACAGATAAATACTCAACGAATACAACCTCTTTAAGAGAAAGGAAATAAGTGAGGATAAATAGTTTATGTGCGGAATAAAATTTAACTGGTTGTCCAAAACAATACCTAAACATTGAATTTTTTCAACAAAATCTAATCTAAAAACTTATGCATAAATTCTTTTATGGAAAAATTTAATTCTGAGATTATGTTTTTGCATAAAGAACTTTTATTTCTGGCAACACCTTCAATACTTACTCTTCTATTTTTAGGTGTTGATTTATGGAAACTTATTATCGCTGCCTGACTACCGTCTTTAGTGGTCAACATTAGTGGTATAAGTGCCGCGAACATGGTAACTGTTTCCTCTACTTTGTCATCTTCCATTTCTTTAACATATTCCAACATTATAGCATGAACTAATGAATTGTCTACCAATTGTTTATTGGAAACATGTTCTAAATTTGCTTTAACTGAACTTAAAATGGAAGCCTTCATATTATTCATATCCTTATAACAATCGGACATACATTTAACATTATCATCTTTGGATTTTTTATATAAATCACCATAGAATTCTTGACGCATGTAGGCTTTTTGCTTAGGATTTGCTACTGTTAGATAAACATGATCCAATATTTTGCTGGATATATTATGACAAGCTAATTTGACTATATTTCCAAAAAAGGTATCTACAAGTTTGGACTTGGTCACGGGAGAACCATATTTAAACATACGTAAAACACAAAAATGAGCATATTTGGATATGGACATTTCGGCAGCAAATGGCATTAAACTTTCGGATAGTTGTTCTCTTATAGAGGGTGTGGCAAACTTTAACATACATTGTATTATCCGTGCTGTGTCATGAGCCATAACAAGCTTTTTAAGAGTATCACCTGGGCTAAATAAATTATACAATTTCTCTGCTAGTTCGGCCCTTTTTTCTGTTTTGCGACATTTCAATTTCTCATATATTTGCTTTGCTTCTATGGATATTTCGTATGTAGTCTTGGACTGCTTACGTTTTAGTTTTAAATCTTTTTTATCTTGTTTGAATTTACGCCAATCTGTTTTTTCTGGTTCTCCCAACTTATCGCCATTTTCACCTTCTTTTTTGTCCCCAAACTTGGGTTTTCCAGCAAATTTATTTCCCGGTCTGTGTTCAAATTTATTACCTGGTTTTCCAGCATACTTCTTATCGCCTTTACCTTTGAATTTCTTATCATTTCCTTGGAATTTATCACCACTTTTAAATGATGTTCCAACTTTGGTGGACTTACCAAATTTAGATGTTTTCTTATCTTTATTTTCATTGTCTTTTTCAAATTTGGTATTTTTCTTTTTCAAGGGTTCTTCGGAACTACTAGTTTTATCAGCAACACGTTTTTTGGTATTAATCATTTTGTACAAATTAAAAAAAAATTAATTATTTAATTTTATAAAATCAACACTTTTCTAGTCCACGTGCGTTTGATTTTAAAAAC
The DNA here is from genome assembly GCA_021234595.1 of Delia radicum. Lineage (NCBI taxonomy): Eukaryota > Metazoa > Arthropoda > Insecta > Diptera > Anthomyiidae > Delia > Delia radicum. Next base: position 215,026,487 of record CM037852.1, read on the forward strand.
TCAATTGTTTTCATTTGAAATGTCAATGTAAAAATCAGGGTTATTATAAAGAAAATTTAAGTTAGTTGATATCACTGTTTTTTTTTTTTCAAAAGGTTTATAAAACGCACTGTTGCCAACCTCAATAAAAAATAATTGTAAAGCTGCATTTACATACCATTGAAAACCGGGCTAAACTAGATTTCGATCTTTGGTTGTGTACACAAACTACACAGAAGGGCATCAGCTGATGAATCCAAAAATCTTCTATATATCTTCTTTAAGAAATCTAATCCTTTTTACTTTTAAATAGTATATTTTCAGATTTTTAATCCGAAACTAAAACAACTGTCGAATTGACGAAAGGTCTCTAAGACAAATAACTACACCTGTAGTACAGAAATACCAAAAAAAAAAAAAATAGTTATCAAATGGTAACCTTTATGTATTAAATATATAAATAAAAATTTAGCAAAATAAATCAATAAAAAAATCATAATCTCTGCGATTGAATTTGAAAATTAATATTTAGTGTGGGACACCATGTTATTCTTTTCGACTCGTGTTGTCACACCACGTGTTTTGCAATTTAGGTAAATGCCGTATAAAGCTCCATTAGCATTTACCATCGAAATCCAGTTTAAACTAGATTTCGAGCTTATGGTCATAGCACAGACTAAACAGACCCGACACAAGTGACAGATGCCAACATTATTTATAAAACCGGTATTTTTTTAAATATCTTTCTGAATGCCGTGTGAGAACGGGTAAGAACGTTGAACTACAAATTAGTTATTGTAGACACTGTATTGTGTATATATTTGTTTCATTCTAACCGATATTTTCAAGAGTTAAAATCGACAGTATTTTTGAGAAAATTTGTCAGTCCTGACAGACTTTGAATTTTCGTGTCCAGTCTAGTTAATTTATGGTCTCATCACTTGCCAATCTGGCTCACAACTTTAAAGTTATGCCAGTTATAGATAATTAATTATATATAAATTTTGAATATTGTAAATATTATATATTTTGAATATCTATTAAATAAATAAAAAAAAAAAATGGTCTCATCACAAAAAAGCACATGCAGGTTACGTGCTTTTTCATACTCTGAACAATTTTCCAGTTATTAAATAAAAAAATTGTTTAAGAAGTACAGAAGTACTTCTTTAGGTGTTATGCAGGAAAAAGAACAATTGGGGAAAAGAAGTACAGTTACTGCCTAAAAAAATACGTCTTGCAAGCCTACTCTTAAGGTAGCCATACATCAGCAATATTATTCTTGTTTTTGTTCCTTATTCTATTACTATATGTGGTAATAGAATAATGTACAAATAGTAAAAATTGCACAATAGAATTGGCAGTGTATGGGTAGCTTAATTTGTTTGCCATCTTTCTTTTTTCTTGTTTAGAGTTGTCATTATTAAGCCTGTATGACACCTTCTTTTTTGCAGCAACTTTACCAGGGTTTTTCTATAAAATATTTTAAAAAATAAAACGGAATGTCAAAAAGTTTTAATTTTCTGATAGAAAAACCCTGGTAAATATATTACAAAATAGCAGGTGTCATAAACTAAAAACATAAACTAAATTTTCTTATTTTATCTGTGTTTTATATCTAGATTCTAAAAAATACTTGTGTGATAATAACAATCTTCGTATTTGGCCACAAAATTAGCAAAATTGTTTAAAACCGATAATATACATATTTGATCCGCTTTGATCAATCAGAAACCGCTAGATTAGCGTGATGGGCGTTGAGTTGGCAACAGTGGCCTTGTAAAAACGTTTTATTATTGTTGCCAACTACAGAATTACCTTTGTTGGCAACTGTGCGCCTGATTTAGAGTTTTAAACGCCATACAAAAGTCTACGATTTTTTCTTTATATGTTACTCACACCTAAATTTAAAACACTCGTAGAAAATAATAAAATACGTTTGTAATAGAATAAAGAGGTTAAATAAGTGTTTTGAAAAAACACGCGTGTTTAGGATAAAAGCCACATTCGCACTAGTTGCAAAACACGTGTTTTGCCAAAACGCAGCTCTTTATTCTATTCCAACAGCTTTTTTTATTATTTTCCGCTCGTTTAGGAAAAACACGTGTTTTGCAATCTAGTGTGAGTGCCGTTAAGAAAGAACAAAAACAAGGAGATATGTATATGTTTCATTCACACCTAAATGCAAAATAATACAGAAGTTTTGTAAGGAAATAAAGAGCTTAAATACTTTTAGCATTTAGCTTTATACTTCTTTTCCACTTAAGTTTTTTTTTAATTTCAAAACCAGTCCAAAACTCGTTTAGTTGAAACGTAGTTTTAGTTTTGTCGTTTATTGGAATGGCATATAAACCATGGAAGCGATTTTATTAAAAGAGTTAACAAATTTGAGATTCTAAACACAAAAAATAGTTTCTAAGTAGTTTGGATCATTTAGTTCAATAAATTTAATTTCTTTATTTAAAACAATAATACTAATAATAGCCTAATGGCCATATTCGGGTACAAATAGTTTACAGAATAAACAAAAAATCGTAATACAAATAAATAAAATAATGAAAATAATATTATTTAATTTCAAAATGTGAGAGATTATCGTCTATGGAATGCCCAAACTGGAAAAATATTGCAAATCACATAATAAGCTCTTCACTTGACGAGATAATTAATACAGCATCCACACCTGATTGTTTTGCCAAAATGAGCGCAAAAGAATGAGGAACTGTTGGAATAGAAAAAAAGAACTTAAATATATGTTTTGGCAAAACATGTGTCTTGTATTTAGGTGTGAACATAGCTTAAGTCTCTTGTTTTTTGTTCTGTATTCTATTACCATATATCGTAATTTTGTGACATTAAAAGGTAATAGAATATAGAACTAAACCTATGAGATTTAGCCATCTTGTTCCTGTGATTGGTACATAAAATCGTGATGTAAATTACATTATTAAAGCCGCATTTACAATAGACAGCAAAGCACGTGTTTTGCCAAAGCACGTATTTAAGTTCTTATTCTATTCCAACGGTTTTTTTCTTTTCCACTTGTTTTGGCAAAACACGTTTTTTGAAATGTAGTCTGAATGCCACATAACTTATAAAAAGCTTATATACGCTTTTTATTCTATTACACAAGTTTTTTTCTTATCCATGTGTGTTTTGCATTAGGTATGAATAAAATATAAAATTTCTTTGAAAAAAAACGCGTTGCTTTAATACAATTTTGGTTGGCAACGTCAAACAAAATACAACACTATTGCAAAAAAGGAAAAAGCGCAGGAAAAATCCACCATTTTTTCGACAACATCGGCGTCTAAAATTTTTTTCAATTTCAGAATAAATCTAGAAAAGAACTCACTAAAAATAGAGAAATCGCGAAGAAAATATTGTGAAAATATTTAAAAAATTGTATTTAAGCAATTTGCATAAAATTGCCTACAGACTAACTGTAGAAAACAATAAACAAATCCCTCGCAAAAAAATAGTCAGCAATTGTGTGTATTTTTATTTTCTAATCGGTGTTTTTCTCGCAATAGTGGTGTCAAAAAATCAAAATGGTGGGTAAAATACACAAAAAGAAAATATCCGAATATACGGAAGCTGCCGAAAATGAGGATAGGCAAAGTGACAAGGGAGACGAGGGCGAGGAAGAGATTTTGGGACAATGTCGAAGCAATTGCAAGCGGCAGCGAATCGGAAAATGGTGATATTGCCATTAATGAAAACAAGAGTGCTGATTCTATCATTGCAAACGACGAAGAAGCCGGTGCCGATGACGACGAAGCAGAAGATACCGGTCACAATGACTATGAAGATTTTAAGGCTGAAGACCTTGTGGATGAAGATGAGGATGGTGACGGCGATGAAAATGATGGTAAGAAGGCTAAAAAGCGTAAGGCAACCACAAAAAAATCGGTCGACGGTGATAGTGGGGACGAGGCTTTAAATGGCTCTCCCAAAAAGAAGGGTCGTAAATCTAGTGGCGGTAAAGTCAAGACCAAAGGTACCAAACCTAAAGCCAAGAAAACAGCCGCTGTTGATGACGACGACGAAGAAGAAGGAGAAGAGGAATATGAAGTTAAAGATATTGTCGGTCATAAAATGGAACGTGGTGTTTCATATTTTTTGATAAGATGGAAGGGTTATACTAAAGCTGATGATACTTGGGAGGCGGAGGACACATTGAATTGTCCCCGAAATCATTGATAAATATAAGAAAAAGGTAAGTCAGACTATATATTTAGTGGTTCATCTAAGAAGGGTGGGTGGGGGAAAACAATGCTAATAGGGAAAGTGCGGCTAAAAAGTATACGAACACGAAATTTAGTACAGTCGCTACAAAGCTGATTGCCATGTTAATTTTTATACTTTATAGAGTTACCAAGTCAATATATAGTAGTTATTTTGGGCAAATGGATTAGATTTTATGGCGGCAAATTGTATTAGGAAGAAAATGAAAGCAAAAGAGAAAAGAAAAAAAAAATAATTGGGTAAAATGTTAATAAAAAGTTGAAAAAAGAATTGCAGTAAAAAATTTAATTTTAAAATTTTATAGATTGGTTGGTTTTTTATAAAATATTAAATGAATTTATTTAAAGAAAAAAATACGACAACTTATTCAAAGAAAGTTTACAAGAGAGTGAAAATAAATTTTCAATTTTTCAAACATCACACAAAAAGTTCTATGATTGCTTTTCTACAATACCCCTTCTCAATCATGTAAGCCTATGCCATCACAAAGTTTAGCAAATCTACCACCATCTAAAGATTTAGTAAACATATCGGCTAGTTGATGGGTTGTTACAATAGGTTCCACTTTGATAATTCCTTTTTCAATATAATCCCGAATAAATGATGCTTGATATCTATGTGCTTCGACTTTTTGCATTCAACGTTTGAGGCCATACAAATACATCCATGATTATCTTCATAAATGGTAATTGGTTCGTTATTCATAATTTCTAAGTCTTGTAGCAAGCCGCGTAACCAAATTCCTTCCGATACTGCACCACTTAATGCAACATATTCAGCTTCGCTTGAAGATGTAGAAACAGTTTGTTGTTTTTTACTAGCCCAGGAGACAGTGCATCCATATATCTTGAAAACATAACCACTCACTGACTTTCTATCGACTTCGTCACTTGCCCAGTCAGCATCAGCGTAACCCACTAAGGCTTTATTATCGTTTGCTTCATAATATAGCTTCTTATTTAATGTACCTTTAAGATATCTTAAGATTCTTTTTAATGCTTGCCAATGTTCCTCTGATGGATTTTGTTGGAAACGTCCAAGATATCCTACGTACATCCAAAAACTTTAAGGGAACTAATGTTTGGCTTATACCCATTCCAGATTTCAGCATGTGTAACATTATTAGAAAATGCTTTTGTTGGACTTCGGTTGATTAAGTATACACCAGCCAAGGCAGCTTCATTCCACATATTCTTAGGCATTTTGGATTCGAGCATCATCGTTCTAACTTTTTCTACCAGAGTTCTATTAAATCGTTCTGCCACACCGTTTTGTTGGGGAGAGTAGGCAGTCGTTTCCTCAACTTGAATCCCCTTCTGCTTGTACCATTTTTTCTGTTCATTGGATCCGTATTCACGACCTTGATCTACAGTTAACTTAGAAATAGATGACCCAAATTTAGCAGTAACCATGGCTTCGTACTCTAAAAATTTATTAAAAACGTCCGATTTCTTTTTGATCATGAAAATCATTGAAAAGTGAGTAAAATTATCAATAAAAGATACGAAATATTTCGATCCATCCCAAGCCGTTGGACTTATGGGAACACATACGTCAGAATGAATTCTTTCAAGAGGACGGGTAGATTTTTCACGGGATTTGTTGAAAGGATCACGACAATGCTTTCCTTCAACACAAATATCACAGAATTCAATCTTTTCTGGTTTTACATCGGTTCCAGATACGATATTCTTGTTGACCAAATCATTAAAACACGACTGACCAATGTGACCATAACGTTTATGCCACAGTTGATTCTTCTCAACATTTGATAAATTAGCCACGCGTTGCTTAATACTAAAACTCACCTCGTACAAACTTCCACGTGAGTAAGCAGTTGCAATAAAGTCGTTACCTTTCTTAATTTTAGCCTTATCTTCACAGAATGTTACCTTAATACCAGCTGTGGTCATCTTCTTCACTGACAGTAAATTATCCCTCAAGTCGGGCACGTACAACACATCCTTAAGCGTTATATCAACATCTTTGTTGCTTACCCCTTTAATTATACCGATATGGGTAGCAAGCAGGGTTTGATTATTCTTAGCAACGTTTATTTCAATAGGATTTGACAGCTTGTTGATTGTATCAAAGTACCATTTCTCATTTACCAAATGGTCGCTTGCACCAGAATCCAAATTAAAATTCAAAGATGACTTACCGCTTTTAGATTTCTCAGAATCAGCCATAAAACAAACGGACTTTATATCTTGTTGCCTTTGACAGCAGCACGAGCTTCACCCTGGCGACACACATTAGCTTTATGACCAGGTTTATTACATTTAAAGCAGCGTCCTTGAAATTTCTTTTTGAAATTCTTCTTTTCAGCAAAAGCTGTCTTAGTTGAACCGGTTTCTTCATCTGAGCGATTTGACATCTTCGTTTCTTCTTCAAGCAGTAAACGTTCCTTTACCATGTTGTAGTTTAGCTTAGATTCTTCCAAATTTTGTAAAGCGGTGATTAAAGGGTCAAATTTTTCAGGCAAGGTCATAAATAATTGCGTAAGAATATCGCTATTTTCAACCTTTGCCCCAGCCATCTTCAGATTTCTCACAAGGTTCTCGAATTTCATTAAATGTTCCGTTACGGTTGCTCCATCCCTCAATTTTAAATTCATAACTTGCTTCCTTACCAGAACTTGATTTACAATCGATTTCTTGGCAAATACATCCTGGAGACTTTCCCACATCTCTTTGGCGGTTTGCTTTTCACGGATGTATCCCAAACAGTCATTACTTACAAATGATACCAATTTGTCTCTTGCTTTACGATCATTCTTTAAAAATTCCGTCTTAGCAGCAGCTTCAGTTGGCGGCAGGCCCGTTAAAACCTCCTCCAAATTCAAATTTTCGAAATGAATTTTGACGCGAAATTGCCACTCATCATAACCGCGACCGTTAAATTGCGGTATACCAACACTATCTCTTTGATCGCCCATAACCTTTTATAGATTGGTTGGTTTTTTATAAAATAATAAATGAAAAAAAAAAAAAAAAATTTAAAGAAAAAATACGACAACTTATTCAAAGAAAAGTTTACAAGAGAGTGAAAATAAATTTTCAATATTTCAAACATATCACACAAAAAGTTCTATGATTGCTTTTCTACAATATAAAATACTTTGGTTAGGATAGATTTTAAAATATTCATGAAACACACCAGGAATAAAAATTAATTTTTTGATTGATATCTTTGCAATTCGTTGCCAAGAAACTTGTTAAATATCAAGTTTATAAAAAAATGCTTAAATGGTAAATAGTTAAAAAAGTGTATATTTTGGCATATTTTAACTTCTTATGCATATTTTGTACTTTTTAATGCACAAATCAATAGTTTTGAGGGTAATTCTTGTTTATTGGATGATAATTAACGAGATAAATGAAATAGAAAAAAGTAACAGAAAGAAATAAAATTACAAAATTAAATTAAATATGATAAATATAAAGAAAATACCTTAATTTTCATCTGAATATTCCGTAGGTTGGTTACCGCGCAACTCAATTCGAAAAAAATTTTCGAATTCGGAAATCTTGCACATATTGTAAATAAAAAATCTTAATAAATATTTAACTTTTTTTCATGGATGGTAACCGATTCGAATGCGGGTATCGGTTTAGGTAACGCTATTTCCTTTTATTTCGTTAACGGTATTTTAGGGGTAACGATATTCAGTAATTTCGGTAACGGGTTTTTAGCGTTAACGGTATTTTATTTATTTCAGCAACGGTATTTTAGCGGTAACGTCATTTTAGTAACTTCGGTAACGTTATTTTAGGGATAACGATTTTTCAGTTATTTCGGTAACGGTATTTTGGGGGTAACGTTATTCAGGCAATGCACACCGATATTTTTAGCCCCATTATGCCCGAATTCCAATGACTGGCTAGTTTATGATCAAAATTTGGGAAAATACGAAGGCGGATCAATAAGTCCGTGACTTTTTGAATGAAAAAAGTAGAGTTGGGATTAATCGTTCATTTTTGTGACTCGGTCAGTATCGTAAAATTCGAGTCAGTGAACTAGTTCGTTCAAATCGTTCAATCGTTCTTTTTTCCTTTGACTTGTGACTGAACTGCGTGTTGTGAACTGTGTCGTTCGTTTGACAGTTATTACACACTATTCATGTTTTACGAGTTTTTTTCACAAATGTTACTGTACATAGACAAAAAGTGTTATAAAATTCCAACTTTTCTAACAAAAATTTATTTATTTTGTGTAAAAAACATTTTATTTGTATGACTATAATTGCTTTCCTTAATTTGAAACAATATTACTACTATTTTTTTACTATTATTTTTTAATAATTGCTCTTACAAGCAGTTTTAATTGAATAGAGATGCAATTGTTCTGTGAATAAAAAGAACGAAATGAACGATTGAACGAAATGAACGATTGAACGAAATGAAAGATGGAACGAGAAGATCGATTATTGGTGAATGAGTCATATCGTTCAATCGAGTGAGTCGTTCAATTGAACTAGTTCGTTCATGAACGACACAACTCTAGAAAAAAGGTTTTTTTTTCAAAAAAAAAAAAAAAATGTATTTTTCAACATAATCTCCTTTTAGCTCAATACACTTAGTCTAACGTTACTACTCCAATTTTTGGTCCATAAAATAGGCATTTGTTTGATCAAAAATTTCATCGTTGGAGCTAAAACTCCACCAAGCCATTTAGTCGGATGAGGTACCAATTCGTATCCCAATTCATGGAATTTTGCCATTGAGACTGCACACGTCTGCATCCGTGCATTATCTTGATGAAAAAGAACTTTTTTCTTGGCCATATGGGGTCGCTTTTTTTTAAATCCTCGTTAAATCGGCCCAATAAGTTGGCATAATATTCGCCGTTTATTGTTTTTCGCTTTTGAAGGTAATGGATGTGGATTAACCCGCGTGCATCCCAAAAAACTGTTGCCATCACCTTATTGGCCGACAAACTTACCTTGGCCTTCTTCGGAGCCGGTTCGCCCGGAGAAACCCATTGTTTAGACTGCTGCTTGGTCTCCGGAGTGTTGTAATGGATCCATGTTTCATCCACAGTTACAAAACAATCCTTTGAAGTTGTCACAACGATTTCGTTTATGGTCAATTGAGAGCAAACGCGGCACCCATCTTGCAGACGGCTTTCTTAAACCCAACTGATGCCTATGGCATCAACAATCTCACGCACTTTTACTCTTCAATCGGCCAACACCATGTCGTGGATTTTTTCGACATTTTCGGGTGTATTGACCTCAATTGGCCTTCCAGAACGTTCAGCGTCATTTGTACTTGTGCGACCACAACGAAAGTCAGAATGTTTAATAAGCACTCGAAATTGTATTGTATGTTTTGAACAGCTTTTAAACGCAAAGTAAATGATGGAACTTGCTCAAAATTTGACAGTAGTCTATTACAGGTGGTACTTGATGGGAGCAGTATTGCATTTCATATAACTACGAGGGAAGTTCGAAAAGTCACGGACTTATTGATCCGCCCTCGTATACCTATTTATAGCAATTTTTTTTTAGATCTTGTTAGATTATTTCGGTAACGGTATTTTAGGGATAACGGTAGTCAGTTGAAAGGGTTTTAAATCGATAACGGTATTTTAGCGGTATTACCTGCCATCCCTGCTTTTTTCTATTTTATTGTTCTTACTTTTGTACACTATAGACAAAAATTATAAAAATAAGATCTTTACGAAAGGAACAAGATTTCCGAAATAGAAAATTTTTTTTGAATCGAGTTACTCGTTAAAACTCGCCTGAGTTGAGTTGAATGCAGGGGGCCGAATTACGGCATTCGTGATCGAGTGCAATCGTTCGAAAACAGTTTATTTCAATGAGGAATTACAAAAATACTAATAATGAAAACACAACGTTTTACATTTATTTCTAATCAAGGACGGAACTACAATATCCCTGATCAAAAAATTTCGTTAAAATGTTTAATTTTTGGAAATAGAAAATTAATTTCGATCGAAAAATTACCATCACGAATGCCGTAATTCGGCCCCTGGTATAAACCCAATAAGCAATTTCACTGAAATTCAATCATAAATCAAGTGTAATTTAAGTCATATTTTCAAGTTTCAAGCCATGATTTATACTTTAATTATACTGTAACTCAATAGCATTTTCCAGCAAAGGGGAAACTTGAATTCAAGTCGTAAAAGACTTAATTTCAAGCATTGCATTTCAGTATAATTCAAGTTCAAACAACTTAATATTTGAGTTCAAGCAGTATTTTAGAACCTAAATCAAGGCTTAAATTTTAATTTAATATCAGCCATAAAAACACGGTAATAACAATTTTGGGTATATTTTATTAAAATTCCAACATACACATTAAAAGAATTTTATTTACATGATTAATCTTGAGTCATCGAAAAAAATTGTTGATGTGCCAATTGCGGCATATGATCTTTTTATTTTTTGTTGCATAAAAGTTTGTCTGTAGAAGCTTTCTGAAATACTTTTGCCGTATTTTGTGAAAGTAACAATGTGTGGGATGGACATATCTCAGGAATTAGGAGGAGCTTATCCAAGATTATGGTATCAATCTCTTCTTTGGAAGATTCTCTAGCAGATTAATGCATCAATCATATTTGTGGGTGGGGTTTAAGGGGTTAATTTTTAATTTCAAAATAGGGCTTTTTTGCCGTAAAGTCAAAAATCTGGAAGCTCAATTTTCACTGTAGACGTATGGTCTAGTGGACTTTTTTGCTCAGTACAATCCCAAGAATCAGAAACGCGAAGCGCCCATTAAGATTTTTTTCCTTCCATACTAATCGCCTCACCCTAATATACATATATGGATTATAAAAGCAGAGTTTTATTTAAAATTCCAAAATAAGTTTTTTTAATTCGACCAATTTTTTGTCAATTATATATACATATATGATTTAGAATCGGCATTTAAAAAATAAAGAATAATCACTATTTTCAATATTTTCATACAAGAAAAAACAAGTTATTGAACACAACATCTTAGCTAAGTTGCAATGACATGCTAAGACAGTGTGTTTGAGCTGACATAGCATGACATAACACCTTGAGTTGACAAAGCAATGCATGAAATTTTGGTGAATGACATTTTTACAGTAAATTTCGCATTTTTTTGGTAGCACTTAGATCAAAAGCAAACTTAGTGAAAAATGTAGTGAAAAATTAACTAATTGCGAATTTACATTAGGGTCCAAATCCACTTAAAATGGTATTTCGATAGATTTCCATCGAAATCTAATAAAAATTTAGGATTTCAAAAAGATTTCCCATACAAAATGAAATCCCAATTTAATTGAGATTTCAGCGAAATCTAATTGAAATCTAACTATTTGTTCAGAAATACAAAATACAGCAATGTGCTTTCCCCAATTTGCAAAAAATTAAAGTATTTAGAAGAAAATTATGTAAACATTAATCAGCTGTTTATGAGATAAAATATAATGAAAAAAATACATTAAGTTTGTTCAATAACACAAAAATGTTTAAAAATTCTTACAAGTTTTTACTGGAGAGTGTTCGTTTACACAAAGACTCAGTAAAAAATAGTAAAAAGAGAGAGTAAAGTGGCAGTTTAATCCCAAAGAACTTACAAGTTTTTACTGGATAAATTTTTATCAGTAAGAATTTGTAAGAAAAAAAAAACATGTGGATGAAAAAATAAACAAAAACAGAAACAAATATTAAATTAAATTATAATTGTTTATGTATTTAAAGCAGTTGTGGCCAAAGAGAGGAATTTCCTATCACGCGTGGTTGATAAACAATATGAAATTCCACTCTTTGGCCACCACATTTAAAGTGAAAAATATTTAAGAATTATCTATGAAAGAAGTTGAAAAATATTTTAAATAGTTTCTGGTCGACAATTTCAATTAACTTTTTTTTTTTTTTGGCTAAGTGTAATTCAATTAACTTTTATCTTTTCCATAATGACAAGTTGATTTTTTTTTTAATATTTAACATTTAAAATCAGCTGTTTTATATATTTTACCAATTGTTACAAATTTTCCGCTCGTTTACTTTTTTTTGAAAATTTGTCTTACTCTGTAATTTTGTTACTGAGTAATTTTTACTGGACTTTACTAGGAAAGTAATCGAACACACTAATTTTTATTAATTTTAAAAATTAACAAATTTGTAATTTTAACAATATTTTTTATCATTGGAAGAAATGTTACAAGCTAAATACGGCAAATTTTTGTTTGGTTTCGACCAAGAAAAACAGTGAACAATCATTGAATGGCACCGGCAAGACCTCTTACAAAACATTGAATATTTTGCATTAAACTGATCATCCCTTTATAAAAACACTTTCATTAGCAAAAATAACATTGTATATTTCATAATGTACATAAATTTTGTGTTCCGCCATTGAATAATATGTCATTTGGAATTTTTTTTTAGTTTTGGTTACTTTTTAAGGTTAGGTTAGGAAGGGTTATGTGCCCAAGGGCACATCTCCACTCGGAGCCCAATACGGTCCATTGTGAATCCCATTAGTGAAAAAGTAAGAAAAAATAGGAATAGACAGATAGATAGATTGAAAGATAGATAGATTGAAAGATAGATAGAAAGAAAGATAGAAAGGATATATACTCCCCAGAACAAGCTCCTATCGTCCCCTTACTAAAAACAGCCGCCATATTTCCCTGACAAATCTCAGCAAATCTACTGGATTGCATCCAGCGACACACCCAAGTTCGTCGTGAAATCTATCTCCTAGCTGTTTCTGTCTGAGACCCTGCAACCTCGGACGGTGGCACATTATATGCTCAACTGTCTCCAGTTCCTCAACGTCCTCGCACAATCTGCAAGAGTCCGGTATGTCCCTGTCCCATCTGCTTGTGAAAGCTCTAACAATGACCGGTCAGGAACCCCGTAAGGGTCCTGAGACCATCCCTGTCCAGTCCCAAAAGAACCTTTGTTGCCCCTGCGTCCAATGCGGGCCATAACGCCCTAGACACCCCGTCCATTCTGTCCCTCCATGACTGGTTAACGGTTTCGCGGAATCCATTCCGTATCACCTCAAAGTAGTAATATAGGGGGGTTTTACCCCATCAAATGACTGTTTCTACAAATGACTGTTTACTTAAAAATAAAGATTACTGTATTACAACTCAAACAACTACAAATATTTACAGCAGAAGTTTCCTGCGTGTATGTACGATTTCCTTTATCTACTTAGAACTTTTATTTTTATTTATTTGTAAAAGCTTCAAAAGAAATTCCTTGAAAATAATCATAAAGAATAGTTTTCTAATTTTATTGCAGTTATATACACTATATAAATGATACGAATGCGTCATTAACAACATATACTGCATATGTCGCATGTGTCGCTCGTGTTGACAGTTTCATTGTCTATGTTGATGTGTCTTCTTATTTCATTTTCAAACACATATATGAGTGACAGCATGAATTGGCAATTGCATTAAGCGGCACATGTTGCTATGTTGCATAGTTCAACATTTGCACGACTTTAGTTCAAATCCAATCAGGAAAGAAAATCTGCAGAGAAAAAATTTTAATTTGAAAAAATTACCACCAATTAAGTGTGGTCCAACCACAATGCACGATGTTAATTTTGAGTCACACTTTTACGTCAAGTTTTTTGCCCAACTTAATTTGACATTTTTTTGTTTCAGTGTTTGACACATTCAACCATGGACAGGTTCACAATTGAGCAGCGCATTAAGATTGTTGAAGCCTTTTACAAAAATGGGAGTTCAAATCAAAATGCATTTCGTGCACTTCGTGCACTTCACAAAACTTTAGATTTAAACCGCTATTTAGCGTTTTTTCATATTTTTCACAATTTTCACGGTTTCACCAAATTTTATCGCTAAACTAGCAATTAACCTTAACAAATGTTCATGCTGTAGAAAGAGTCTACTAGGAAGAGGTGTTTCATCAAAAAACCAATTATTTTAATATGGTGCTTCATATGCAACAATCGCGAGGGGGTGTTTAGTTGAACAAAAACCTTATTTTTGCGACCAATCAGTATGTACCAAAACGGAGCTTTCTGTTAGTAAAACTTTTGCAAATATAAAAATTTTTTGCTGAAAATTTGGAAACTTATCGCACTTGATCAACAAGAGGGTATTAACTCAAAATTTTGAAATTTTCAGTAGAGTCAAAAAACTGTTTATGGCCACATTTTAACAGAATTTAAAAATTCAAACATATCATAATAAGCAAATTCCATTTGAAAATATATATACATTGTTTTTGTTTTAAATTTTACCACTCATTGCAAAAAAAATCAATTTTTTGAGTTAATACCATTTTTTTGAAAATTTATCTATTTTTTTTGTTATTATTTTATCAACAAAACAGTATCAACTCAAAATACAACCAAATATAAATAAAACAGTTTGATTATTTTTAACATAAATAAAGGCTCAAATCAAAATAATACCTTTTTTATAAAAATATACGATTCATTTCTATTTGAACTTTTGTATTAATTCGAAATAATACCTTTTTGTTGAAATAAAGGTAAATGGTCTCAAAAGTGGTTTTCGAGATGAAAGAGTAATCGGAATACGTTGAAATTTTTACAGTAGATAGATATTGATGTTGTTAGTTGATTTCTTGAAAAAAGTGATATTTTAAAAATTTTGAGTTAATACCCTCTTGTTGATCAAGTGCGATATGTACATTTGAAATGTTTTTACAGCCGTGTACTTTTAGGAATGCTTTAGACTTTAGACTTCAACGAGCAGACACTAATGCCATGCAAAGGACATTATTTTATATATGATTAAGTCTATACAACAAGTTGCCAAATGATGGTAAAAATGAAGTAAACACTAATATTTTTAGAAAAAAAAACTAAATTTTATTAGAAATGTTATATATCAGAGCTTTCATATGTAATTTTTTAAAATAAAAAAATTATAATTGTAATTGAAAAGTATTAAAAATACTACTAATAAACAAATAATAATAAAATTGCAAATTTCTTTTTTATATAAAAAACAGCACAAATATACGTAAAACTTTAAGTCATTTTGCAGATGAACTTTAAAATAGATCAACAAACAAATCAGAACCTTATTTATAGTGTCCGACCGAACGTTCGGCTTCGGCTTCGGAGTTCGGCCAAAAAGTGATGTTCGGCCAAGTTCGGTGTTCGGCCAAATTTTGGCCGAACTTGGCCGAATACCGTATATTTGAAGAAGAACAGTTCATTTTTGATTTATTTCACGTAAAAAACAAAATTTTCAAATTTATTTCACGTAAAAAACAAAATTTTCAATTAAATTCGTCATATACTTTATTTAAATAATAAAGTTCAGGTATTTCCATATTTTTGTTGAAAACTTCAATAAAATAATTGAACTGACTTTATAATATTTTTGAAAAAATATTCTAAATTTGCTTTTTTACAAATTTATTGATGTTTGAATATTTTTTAATATACTTTAATGATGCTTTTTGTAGTCAAAATCAACGAAAATTTAAATTTTATTCAAACTAAAAAAAAATTAAAAAGTTCGGCTTCGGCTACGGCTTCGGCCGAATATTAAAAATTTGGCCGAAGTTCGGCTACGGCTTCGGCTTCGGCCAAAAAAAGTGACTTCGGTCGGACACTTCTTATTTATTAATTTCTTTGATGTCATGCCGAGTTATTTGTGTTTTTTAAACAAATCTTGAATCCGATTATTTTTTATTTTATCTGTTATGTTGTCCGATAAAATATTATGGATTTATATGAGATACTTCAAAAAGGATTTTTTTTTTATTTCTTTTTATCCATTAAACATAAAAAATAACAAAAATTTAATTTTAAAGAACTTAAAAATTAAATAAAGTTGCACTGGAATGAATGAGCTAATGAAAGCTTAAAACTATCAGTTTTATTAACGATATTGTTAAAATGTCTGTGGACGTTTTTTGCTTATCCTGTAAAATAATAACTACTTAATTATTTATTACTCGAGTTGCTCGAGTAGTTAACGCGTAGTTCGACCCCATCGAGTAGCTCGAGTAATGAAAGTGCACTTTTTGTTAGTTTGAACTCATGTAAAAAGATAAATATTAAAGACAAGTTTTTTTTAAGGTAAATTTCCAAAGAATATTCCTAGCAAATCTCACCTTAATCGGACGAACATTGTGTTCTGGACCCAACTACTACTTAAAAAAAACAGGATCAGAGCATAAAAAAATTAAAAATTTTTTTTTTTTTTTAATTTAGCACTTTTATGAATTAACTATATTCATAGATAGCTCATTTAAAATTTTAAAGTTTTCCGTCTAAAATTGCACAGTCGGGCGAACAACTGCTCGAAAAACTCGACCATTTTCATACACAATTGTAGAAACATGTTATTTTTAAGAAGATTTGAATTTGAATATTCTGAATAAAGAACTTTAAACCTGTTTAATCAACTTTTTGACTAGACCCACAAAAATATGAAAACCGTCGTATCGGTTTTAATTAGTCCTAAGATGATTTTAAAAATAGATTTATTTGAAAGGGGAAATATGTTGCTTTACTTTTTGTGGCGTGTTTTTTAAGTCAATTCATAATTTCAAACCATGTGTCAGTCAATAGCTCAGAAATTTAAATGTTGAAACATTTTTATTTTATAGAAAAAATCTCAGATGGCGAACTCTTTTTCTTAACCGGTATCTAATTTTACAAAAGATTTATATTTAATGAAAATGAAAATTATTCAAGTTCGAGGCCATACTCTATATTTCTTTATTAGGATATTGTCCTAACAAATAATCTATAGAGTTTTTGTTTTCAAATTTATTAATTGACCACTTTCAAGAATGTGTTGATAGATCTATTTCGGGAATTTTCTAGATTCCCATCATCAGAACACGTTTTGAATGAAGTGACAATCCCATACAAAACATCAAACATCCATATAACCTAGTTTTCCCACTAAATGTTAAAGATTATCACCATGGTAAAAAAAAAAAAAAAAATTGAAAACTTGTTTGTTATGTGCACCCTCTACCTTTGGTGTATTTAACATAAAGTTCGTTATAGTTTGCATTTAGTCGCTGCTCAAATTTTGGAGTTTTTTTTTAACAAATCTGTAAGAAATATACTATGTTTAAATTACATAGTTCAACAAAATCAGAAACATTTTATGTATCGGGGTTGCGACCTCCCATTTCTGAAAGACTTTTGGACGCAGATGACGAATATGTCATTAAATTTAAAGTTAGCTATAGTCAAAGAAATATACGCAAAATACTTTTTTTTAAGAAATTTAAATTTTTTGAATTTTTTTATGAAATATGTAATACAAAATTTTAAATAATCCAGTTAAAAAATTCATATATGTTCAAATATGTACATAAATGTTTATATATGGGCTTATATGGACATTGGCAACTTTATACTAATTGAAACATAAAGAAAGACATAACTTTTTTTTAGCAACATTTAACAACTAGAAAATACACTGATATTTTTTTTATAGATACATTTTTTTTAAAGCATATAAAAACGAAAAATTAAAATTTTGAGTTGAGTCACTTTTGAACTAGGTGTGCGATATATGTTTTATATAAGGGCTTATATGGAAATGTATGCGACTCCATATATCCAAACGGTTCTCATATATGGTCATGTATGAATTAATACGCGATTTCGAATTTCCAAAAGCGAATCATAAATGCACATAAAGAATGGCCCAGTTATAATCTGGACGCACAAAAGTAGTTATAACTACAGACACATTTTTAGAAATTATTCACCAAATTAAAGGAAATTTATTCAGCTTTAAGGAAAATCATACAAATAAATTAATTTTTTTTGTTACGAATAAAAGAACGGACAAGTTTGTTGATGCTCCCCATTAATTTTTGCACATCCTTCGGCTTTACTTTTTTAGCACTCTGGTTCCATTTTTGTAACATTATGGCCTGGGTTCTATATTCCACTACGAAGTGAAAGTGGAATCGTTTTTAATTCATTCATTTTCAATTCCGCTGTGTTCTGAAAAACGAGTGAATCGTTTTTTTCACGTCGTTTTCTTTTTTATTTTCACAAAAAAAAAAAAAAAATGCGGGAAAAACCCAAATTATCACTTTAAAGTGAATGAAATTGCAATAAAGAAGAGTGCATTTTTTAACAAAAATAAAAATTAAACAAAAAATACTTATTTTTAAAATAATATAAAATGAGTTTCGCAATTGTGATTTCCTGGTATTTAATTAAAAAAGAAAAACAAAGAACGGAAAATCTAAATAGAAAAAGGCTTCGTGACTGTTCAAATCCTTTGGAACTAATAGAAAAATCGTAAGACAATAATTAAAACTGACTCGCAAGTGTTTAAAATTAATAAAAAAAATAGTTTTATTGCGTATTTTATATTAAATAAGTATGATGGTTTTAGAAGAATTATCACCAATGGCTAAAAAGACAAGCATTCCAATTATTTTGCAATTGGAAACATCACTACGCTATTTCGGACAAGGAATTTACCAACAAATGATCGCAAAAGACTTCAATCTAGCAGTAGAAAGAAGTACAGCGTCAAAAATTTTAACAAATATGTGTAATGTTTTGAAAACTGTCATATGCCCAAAATGGATTAGATTTGAAAGAAGTCGCGATGAAATTGAGAAATCAAAAAGAGAAATCAAAAAGGGAAATCATCGGTTGCGGTTCCTCATTTTCTATATTTTCAGTACCTTCGTCATTTTTATTTAATTTTTGTAAAATCACGTTTACTACATTGTCGGAGCTGGCGCCATCTAAGTTTGACAATTCAGTAGATGAATTTGTGATTGTTTACCCTTTGCTAGTCGTCCCGAATGATTTAGCAGCTGGAACACCTTCGACTGCTGTATAAAGGCCAGAAAGTTTGGCAACTAAATCTTCTTTGGATGATATGTGTTGGATATTATTGGTCCTCCACCTGTTGCCGTTACCTCTGCTCTATTTACGGCCAATTTTTTACGAATGGTATCCTTCCAATCAGCCCAAGCCTTTTTCCAACCAGTTGCATCGTTTTCTGCAGGTCCTAAGCTGTTTAATGTACTTGCTTAAGTCCTTCCACAACTGGTCTTCAACTGTTTTGTCGCCCCTCTAAAAACCTTTGGCCAAACCAGATTTTTTTTCCATGAATGTTAAAAATGGGGCCTCTTGATCCGGATTCATGTGTTTTCCCGCAAAAAAATACAACACTCTTTCAGTTAAATAAACGTATATTAACAACATATCACATTTACTTACATGGATTGATTTTTTTTTTACGTTTAATATTCAAAATAATTTTATTTTCTAAAAAGTTTGGGTTTTCACTCAGTTAACTAATACCGGTTTACAATTACTTTTTTTGTAGTGAAATTGTTTTATAGAACACATCAAATCACTTTAATTCCACTAGAAACAAAATGAAAATGAAATTTTTCTTTTCAAATCACTTATGTGGAATTGGGAACACAAATTGAGCGGAAGTTTCACTTTCACTTCATTTTCGGAATGTAGAACCCATGCGTATAACTTCATTTTTGCTTCTTTATTACTCTTCTTCAATTTATTTTTACATTTGCCCAATATCTTTCGATTGGTCGAAATTGTGGGCTGTTAGGAGGATTCATGTGTTTGTTTTTCGAACCACTAAATGTTGGATTTTCTAAGAAAGTGTACAAAATTTCTTCACGTCTTTTTTGTTCCATGGCGTCTGTACGAAATACTATTCGAATGACAGACTTGAAAATTATGTCAAATAACGGTATATGTCTTGTCAACAACATATGTAAATGGTTTAAAATTTCATACACTGGGGGCGCTGTAACAACGTTATGAATGCGTCCAGATTATAACTGGGCCATTCTTTTTATGGGAGTATGTGTTATTTCGTGTACGCAAAACGAAGTCACACATGGACAAATATGGAAGAGTATGCAGAGAGGAATCATATATGGAAAAAAAGTGACTCACAGATTAAAAAAATTAATATGATGCAACAAAGAAATGTATCAAATTTTATATAGCCTTATATCTAATTGAAATCCAATTTTATCCGAAAAATGGTGGATCGTATTGTATATAAATTGATTATATTACATTGAGTTTGATACAATTTGATACGATTCAATCCAGTGAAAATAAATTTGTGTAATTGAATACAGCGGGCTAGACATTTTGGTCCTATTATCAAATTTAAATTTAACGTACAGTTAAATTTTAATTTTATATGCTTAACAATCAACAATTTTTTTGTCAAACTAAAATTTTTAGAGTTTGATATTTTAAATTGTGATGTTCATTTAAGATATTTTTAATAGATATTTTCAATGAAAATTTATAGAAAAACGTCACCTTTCCACTTTTCCACAACTTTAAATTTTTTTTATTTATTTCATGGGGCAATACATTGTTTTGTTTAATCCCATATATTAATTTAATTCTGCCAATTCATTTACATATTGCCCGTCTAATAACGTATGGTATACATTATTGTAAGATACAATTAAATATGACGTTTTACGAAAACTTACAGCGACAAGTAAAATGTTATCTTACAATACATTATGTTGTACTTAACTTTATTAAATTGTACATAACTGGGTCATATTATATTAATATAATATTAATATTATTTTTACTCGGGTCCATATATTCAAAAATGACTTATGTACATTATATGTGGACAAAAATATAATCCAAATTTTTTCTATTAACTTTCGTAGTTTTTATTTATTTAGATAACGTATTTGTTAAAAGTTGTAAAAAATGACGGATACGATTTTAAAACATCTAAAAATTGGCATATCCAATAAGTTTTTTAAACAATTTCAAATACGGATTGTAAATAACTTAAATTCTTTATCCAATTCATATGGACTCTGATTCATATATTTTTTTTAACAAATACTCAAATTTAATTTTATTTAAAGTGCATCAGTAGTGAATTCGATTTTCGATTTTTTATTTTGATTATGTATTTTTTTGTGTAACCCTGGGAAGCTTATAAAAATGTGTGCACACTAGTGTTACAATTTGCTTTGTGTGCAAATTTTTACCCATCAGCACGTAATGGGCAACAATGTTTTAATAATAGAAATTACAATTTCAGTAATTTTGAAACAAAAACCTCCCGCATAAAGTGCATTGTACTACCCAGCAAAAATAATGCTAAGTAGTTCAAAAGAAACAACATTTTCATTACCCACAAAGTGGCTACTACTACTGATTTTTCTGATCTAATGCTGGACTTTTAGATCAGTTGCTAAACTTAGCATATAATGTCATCATATACAAGGCTAACTAGTAGAAATGTCACGAATGTTCGGTTACAATTCGGTATTTAACATACTCGAATGGAACCGGGAGTTTGTGTCTTTTAACAACTATTTTTTTTTTATCTAGATGTCGCTTTGAATTAGTATTTTCTGACCTTTAAATTTGAAAAACAATGATTACAAAATATCAGACGTAACAATAGTTTTCTCTTCCTTTCAGTTCAACGAAAAACTATTATTTCGCTTTGTTTTTAAAACTAGACAGCTGTTTAAAAGTTTTTTTAATTATAATCGTTTAAGCCCTCTTACAAATCCATATTATCACTCAGTAAAAAAGATGTGACTTGACATCATACCTTAATCACTAATTAAAAATAACAAATTAAGTTCAATGAAAAAGGACACCCAAAAATACAATCTTTCATAACCTTACACATAGTACTTTTAATAAAGTGAAGTATGAGGAATTTGCACTACCTCCGTCCTATGACAACCCCATGTTTCACCTCAATTTGCACTACATCTGAATCCGTATATGTGATGCATGATGATGTAATTACAAATTATATACTATTACCCTAACCGAGCATTAGCTATTATGGCCTTCGGAGCGTTGTAGCGAAAACAGACCAGTGCCTCTGGTGGGAATCGAACCCACGATCCCCGCACTGATAAGCCAGCAAGCTACCAACTAGCCTACCGGGCCGCACGCGTGTTAATTTAGCTTTTTACATTGGAAAAAAAAATCTTAAATAAAATTAAAATCTCCTAATCTTACAAATGAAACATGTTCTGTTTTTTAGGGTTCATACATATTTACATTTTGTTTATAAAATTATACACAAAATGATATAGACAATTAATTGTACTATTGTATTGATGTAATACACCCAGCGAAAAAAGAGTGGAAATAGATGTAGTAAAATCATCACATATACGGATTCAGATTTAGTGCAAATTGAGGTGAAACACGCATGATTTTAACATGGGGTTGTCATAGGACGGAGGTAATTCAAATTCCTCAAACTTCACTTTATTAAAAGTACTATGTGTAAGGTTATGAAAGATTGTATATTTGGGGTCCTTTTTTATAGGACTTAATTTGTTATTTTTAATTAGTGATTAAGGTACGATGTCAAGTCACATCTTTTTTACTGAGTGATGTATCTGTAGGAGTGCTTAAAATGTTATAATTAAAAAAAAAACTTTTAAAAAGCTTTCTAGCTTTAAAAACAAAGCGAAATAATAGTTTTTCGTTCAACTAAAAAGAAAGAAAACTAGTGTTAAGTTTGATATTTTGTAAACATTGTTTTTCAAATTTAAAGGTCAGAAAAAACAAATTCAAAGCGACATCTAGATTAAAGAAAATAGTTGTTAAAAGATGCAAACTCCCGGTTCCATTCGAGTATGTCAAATACCAAATTGTAACATCGTGACATTTCTACTAGTTAGCCTTGTATTTGATGAAATTATATGCTAAGTTTAGGAACTGATCTAAAAGACCAGCATTAGATCAGAAAAATCAGTAGTAGTAGCTACTTTGTGTGTAATGAAAATGTTGTTTCTTTTGAAACTACTTCGCATTATTTTTGCTGGGCATATTTATGTCCAAAATATGATATGAAAATATGATATGACAAATTTTCTAGTGTGACTCTGCATTGGGTAATATACAATGTTATCCAAAATTAAATAGGGGTTTTTTTTAAATATGATATAATGAAGTAATATTTTTTAAATATGATACAATATCTAAATATATATTATTTTGTTACAGTTTTATTAGTTTTTTGTTTTTATATACATACATCGAGATTATTTTTATGTTATTTTCGATTTATAACGAGCTTTCAACCTCTGTATATTTACATAATAGGCAGAGCTTTAACAAAAAACCTATTAATCATCAATTTGGCTCCATTCTTTTGTATTTTGCAATGTCTAGGTATATATAACGTCATTATTAATTTGATTAGCTTATTCTAAATGCAATATACAATTATATATTGAGCGAGATGCGATAAGACGCAACTATATATGGCATCATATTAAAATTGTTCTACGAAATTAATTTTTTATATGAATTTATATAATTTTGTCCGGTTAAATACTCTGGCAGATAAAAACTTTATAAGTGTATATATAATAATGTATTATTTTATGCAAACGTTTTTAACTCGAGAAATTAAAGATTTACAGCCGTTCAAAAAACTACGTACTTTTTATTCGCGAACTCAAAAGTTTCAGATTTTGCATGCAAATTAAAAGTCAAATATCCAATATAAATTGCCTAACACTTACAAGCAAGCTTTTCAGATTGGTTCACTTTGAACGTAATAAATTCGAACAGGTGATAAGGGAGAAAAAATATGATAAACGTATTTTTCAGCGGCCCAATTCCATGTTTTGGGGTTGAAATTAACACATCTTTGTATGAAAATATGTTTAAAGTTTAGGAAATTTAGACTTATTTAAAAACAGCGTTAAAATACGCGAGAAACACACACATTTTAAAAGTCATTTTGACACTATGCCGTGGACCCCGCGCTGCCACTTATTTGATTTATTTTAAATATTGGTGAACAAATTATTCACTATTTTTTCTCCTTTTTCATATATCTGACTTCTTTTAAGATCAGAGGGAGCTCATCGGGGCTATACTCCATGTCTTGTATTAACAAAATTGAAAGTTTTCTAAGTAAGCGTTTAAGCTCACTAGTGTGATTGTAGTCTGAAAGAAATAATGATAAAGAAAAAATATGCAATTGGAAAATTTAAAAATATACCTGACATCGCCCAGGTCTTATTTAAACTAAATTATGAATTTTCAATTCACTTGGATTTTTTTAAAGCAGAGGTTCTCACCAGAGAACGGTTTGAGTGCCTTATTTCATGCTTTTGAATGCAATCACAAAAAATGAGTACATTGTTGTCAACTCACATCATTTCAATGAAGCAACAATCGACAGAATTGAGAAAAGTGAGTGTAACGAAAACCATGCATTGCATTGCTTGTCTAGTGTTAACCTCACTTAACACTCACGAAAGCAACGAATACACAACGATTGGTATGAATGGTCTCAATGTTAAATAGATAAAACGTTAACAAATTTTTTTGTGAAACATTACTGTATTAAGAAAATTAAAAATTTTTATACATATTTCATGTTTAATAAAATTAAACAAAAATTTATACATATTTCATGTTTAATAAAACTAAAAAAAAATTTTATTATTGCTACAGGTCAACGAATACTAAGCGAATGTTGTGATTGATTTCATGTTATTCATGTGTCATCATTTCATTTCATTGCTTGACATGTAACGGCATTATAAAAATTAATGTTAAAAAGGCATTCAACAAAACAATAAATGGAATAAACAGCAACAGCATATTCTGTTCTCTGGTTCTCACCCTTTATTTGATACCAATATTTAAGGTAATATCATGAGAACTACCCGATTAAAAAAATTGTTTTGGAGCTTTATGTAGTCATATCAATTTCTATGTGATCTTATTAAATTTCATCCGAAATATTTGCCCATATGTATCATTGTATCTGTTTGTATCGGCTTAGATGTAATCTGAATTTTAAAATTATTTTTAAAAACAGATTTTGAAATGCTAAGTATTTTTTTTATACTCTTAATAAAAAAAAAAAAACAAAAATTTATTTTAAATAAAAATTAATTTTATTTCGTAAAACTTAACTCCTTTTATACGTTAAATTATTTCACATAATTATACGATTCCCATTTAAATGCGCAGACATCCATTCAAACATTCGTAATTTTTGTACTTTTAGCAAGTTATTTCCTCACCGAAGAAAAAAAACAGCAACACCTGTCAAAAAGGTCACTAAAAAAACCAGCAGGCAAAGCCAAAAAAGAAGAACCCGAACAAGAATGGGAAGTTGAAAAAATTGTAGATTATGCTGAAGAAAAGAAAGGTCGCGTATTTCGTATACGCTGGAAGGGCTTCGGGCCCAAAAATGATACCTGGGAACCGGAAGCAAATTTAAATTGTCAAGATATAATACAAAAGTTCTTATCAAAAATGAAAACACAAGATAATGTTTCGATTAAAGAATTGCGTGAAGAACCCAAGAAACCCAAACGTTTGTTTAATGAAACAGCACCACGCACCAACCTCAATAACCCAATAGGGCGCAAGTCTAAGAGAGCGGTCACTAAAAAAAGGTAAGGTAAATATTGCTAATTTTTAAACCAAAAACAAATCTTTTTACTGATTGATAACACTTTTTAATTTGCAGAGTTTTCTATGGTGATATGGATGATTAAAATGGAATTGTATTATTTTGAACATCAGCAAAATGGAGAATTTTTAAATGCATATTTATATACAAACAAAAAAAAAAAAAAATACATGCCCCCTGAATCTTTTAATGTTTATAAAATTAAGTGTGGCTTCGTTAATATTTGAGTTCCCATTTTGAATACTTTTCAAAAAATTATTTATTCTGATTCTGATTTCTAAGCAGATGTCTTTTTTTTTTGTAACTATAAATGAATCCTCTTTTTAAACGTTTCTTTGTGTAATTGTAAACGCCATTACATTTGTGTAATGGTCGACATTAACAATTCATTTTAGTTTTATCAAACAAAAAACACTATTGCTCCATGTAGCAATATTTCGTTATTTTAAACTTTCCAATATTTATTTGTATTTTAAACAAAATAATTCCTTCATAAAAATTTCCTCGTTTTTTTTTAATAAAGAAACTTAAACTTATCAAATAAAAGAAATTATTTAAAAGAAAATTATATTAAAAATAAAATCTAAAATGAAATATTTAAAACATATTTTTGCATAGAATTTTTGCAAAATTATAGAAATAAGAAGTTTCTTTAAAAATTCAACTAAAAATAATACAAATACAAATAAAAACAAAAAAATTACTATATTCATATAGAAAACTCCACAAAATAAAAAGAAGAAAAAGAGGAAAAAAAATACAAAATAAATAATCAAGGAAAAAGAAAAACTTATTTTTAGCAATAAAATAGTTTTAAAAAAAATGAAAAAAAGTTTCAACAAAAAAAAATTTTACTCTAATAAATACTTTAAAATTGAAACGCTCTATAAATTAATTACTAAAGTTTAAATCAATACAAAATTTATTATTATTTCACTTACAATGGAACTGATGAAGAATTTAGAAAACTTTGGTAAAACGCGAGCTTAGGATGATTGTTTTAATTAAACCCTACTACAAAACTATTTCCAATAAATTCGTTTTTTATCAATTTTAAATTAATGTTTTTAGATTTTAAATGAAATTTAATTTATTTAAATTAGAATCGCATTTTTTGACAACCAAAACGATACGATTATCGGTAACGTAACGATTTCGGTAACGTAACGATTTCGATAACGTCAATAAAAGGGTAACGGTATTTTTTTTATTTACTTTGGGAACAGTATTTCAAAGGTAACAGTATTTTGTTTAAATAGATGACGAGGCTTAAAAGATAGCGATATTTTAAGGGTAACGAACGATATTTTAATTAATAATAAAAATAATACAGTCGAACTTCCATAACTCGAATCATCATTATCCCAAAAAAAAAAACTTCGACTTACGGAGACTTCGAGTTACAGAAAAAAATTTGAAAAAAATAATCAATTGCAAGCATGTGTTTATAGTTTAAATTTTTTATTTAAAACAGGTATTAACTGAAAACTACATACCAAGATACAATGAAGTAAAATATTTTGAAATTAGTGACTGAAAATTTATTTTTTTTTGTTATTTTTAGTAAAAAATTACTCTAACTTGTTTAAAAGCCTTATAGTGCTCATCAGTTGTAGTGTCATTCGTATTTAAATATAAATTCAATGTTCGGAAAGAATTTTCTATATCATTTCTGGAAGGCTGATAAATAGTTACTTCCACCGAATCACTCTCTGATCCGCTCAAGACTGGATCCTCTGATACAGAATAGTAACGCTCAACAATATCATCATCTGTAGGAAAGTCAGTTTGTGCAAAGCTCATTATCTACTTCAATATAATCCTGAAGAGTAGCATTACAAGTTATTTTGTTTGCTTTTAACCATGCTTCGTAGTCAGCTTCATTTACGTTTTTATTTTCGTCAATATTACTCAAAAAAATTAGAGGCATGTCTTTTTCTTCTTCCCATTCAGAATACTGACCAAATCCAGATTTTTTGAAGCAAGTCGCTATGGTTTGTTTACTGACATGAATATCCCCAGCTTTTGTTACATGATTGATACAATCCAATAGTGTAATATCCTGTTTTTCGTTTGCCTCTATGCTTGCTTCTTTATTAGTGTTTCTTTTACTATTCTGCTACGATAGAAAACTTTCAAGTTTTGAATAACTCTATGAATATTGGGGCCTTAACTCGTTTACTATGTAGACGAAATCCAGATTGATAATTGATTCTCTATTTTTAAACATCGCTGAGACCGTACTTGCCGGGATACCATATTTATCAGCTGCATCCTTTTTCTTTAATCCACCTTCGACATCTTTTATTAGTTTGTATTTTTCTTCAATTGACAAACATTTTAAAACACGTTTAGTTGCCATGATAATAAAATAAAATGCGATTTAACATTTATCATCTAAGGCGAATGACATTTATGCAGAGTACTGATACTTACGCAAACAAAAAAAGCACATGATGTACAAAACGGTATTTCCCCGAAAAAAGCATTCAAAATATACAAACCAGCTAAACAAGCAAAATAAACAAACCAAAACAAAAAAGCAAAAAAATTCGAGTTATAGAATTCGTATGTATGTATTTCGTTCGAGTTATGGAGAACTTCGAGTTGTGAAAGTTCGAGTTACGGAAGAAGAATTGTGTGTTATTTATTCTCTTAACGCTACTGCCAACCTAATTAGTTCGAGTTAGAGAAAATTCGAGTTAGAGAAGTTCGGGTTATGGATGTTCGACTGTAGTATCTTTATTTACATAATCTTTACAATTCAGTTAAAAATTCATGTAATTGTGATTTTACGTATAATACAGAGTAAAAGTTATCGACAATGTTTATAATAAAACGTCTGTCGGCAAAAGGTTTTGGTATTCAATTAAATTCTAATATTAAAGATGATCTATACTTTAGAGCTATGTATCTTCAAACATTTTACAAGTTTTGTCCAATCTTTTTCTTCTCGTACATCTAGTATACAATGAATTTTAGCTTCTTCCAAAAGAGGCTTTTCCAAAGATGCGGGTTTTAAATTCTTTTAACGCTGGGCATTCTCCGCAAAAATGCTGCATTGTTACATGTTCTTGCCGATTACACATTGTACACAACTTTCATTTCCATGGTATCTGTTAGCGTTGAACCTTATCATTTCACTTCTTGATATTTTAATTATTTCAGTGATTTAAAGATAACGGTATTTTATTTATTTCGTTAACAGTAATTTAAGATTAACGATATTTGATTTTTTTTTTGCTAAAATCGATAATTAAGTTATAATTTTTATTAAAAATAAAAATTATGTTTTTTTCGACCTATAATTGTGCAATGAAAATTATTCAAGTTCGAGGCCATACTCTATATTTCTTCATTAGGATATTGTCCTAACAAATAATCTATAGTTTTTTGTTTTCAACATTATTATTTGACCCTTTCAGGAATGTGTTGATAGATCTATTTTGGGAATTT
This sequence comes from Delia radicum, assembly GCA_021234595.1. NCBI lineage: Eukaryota > Metazoa > Arthropoda > Insecta > Diptera > Anthomyiidae > Delia > Delia radicum. The sequence continues at coordinate 215,055,602 of CM037852.1, forward strand.
TTTAGGTTCCCATCATCAGAACACGTTTTGGAAGCGGTAACAATCCCATGCCAAACATCAAACATTCATATGAACTAGTTTACTCACTACATGAGAACTAATATACATATGAGTTTGAAGTTAAAGATTATAACCATTGATCAAAAAATATAAATTGAAAACTTGTTTGATGTGCAAGGTCCACCTCTGGTGGATATTCAATACACGTTTTTTGTTTTTCTCTCCTTTTTATATTTTGTTTAGTTTGTAAACAAAACAGGGGAAGTAAACTAGGCGGTACTTTGACTTTTATACAAGTTTGTTATAATTTTTATTAAAAATAAACATTATGTTTTTTTCGACCTTTATTTGTGCAATGAAAATGAAAATTATTCAAGATCGAGGCCATACTCTATATTTCTTCATTAGGATATTGTCCTAACAAATAATCTATAGAGTTTTTGTTTTCAAATTTATTAATTGACCACTTTCAGGAATGTGTTGATAGATCTATTTCGGGAATTTTCTAGGTTCTCATCATACGATCACTATTCTGCACTGTTATATTCGAATGTCGAATAGTTCCAGTATTTTGTCAGATACGCCACTTTTATGCTGTTTCTAGAAGACGTTCGCCGCTACACGAATGAGTGACTACATGTATTTTGTTTTTGTATTGAATGCATTTTGTTATTTTTTTTTTCGTTCGTGTGAAGAAAAACGTCTTTTCGAAACAGGGTCTTAGTTTTTATTATACCCTAAATATAACTGTCGATGTTTGCCTGGTAAAAGTGTCTAGAATAATTATGCAAAACTTCTTATATTAAACGAAGAAAGCATTATTCATTCAGTGACCGAATAGCCTGAATAAAGGCACCTAAAAGTGTTTTAAATCGGTAACGATATATTTTTTTGCGGATTTGTCTGCCAACCTTAATTTTAGTCGATAATTTCATAATTACAATTGATTAAAACTCTATAGGAAATAAGTCAAATTAATCCTTTCATACCCAAACAAAATAGTAATTATATTATTAGTAGTCTCGAGTTAGGACTTAAAATGCTCACATCAAAATTATTTACACAAACATATATCACCACACAATACAATTATATACAATTTATTCTGGCCTCCAGTAAGTTCTCAAATCAATATAAGAATTGTGAAAACTATAATATTTCTTTACACAGAATCTGAAAAAAATTAAATTTAACGAGGCAATGTTTTCAAAAATTTTAACCACACAATTAGATAGTTAATGTTACAGTTATTATATATATAAAATGTCCGTAAAATCTACTAAAATTTACAGTAGAAATAACTACAGTTTCATTCAAATCAACTTAAAATGTAGTTATTTTTCACTGTTAAACAAAACTATCGATAAATGCAGTAATACAACTAACGCAATTGCATAAATAAATCATTTTCACTACAAAAACTTTAAAACAACCGTTAACCCAGATAGCGCCGGATTTTTTTTTTTTTTTGAGAATTTCAATTTTTATTTCGAAACAAATCTATAGGGTTCTTAACATTTTTATAAAATAACTTTTTTTTTTTAAAACCTATAGATTTCCCGGAATCGGGGTTCCTTTTAAAAGTACTGCCCAAAGACAGTACATATTGCGCTGCATTACGCAAGCTTTGCATTTATTTATTGTTTAACTAAGATGGATGTTACTCTTATTAATTTTTAAACAAAAAATAACAATTAACTGGATGTAAATGATTTACTTACATGTTTTTTTCCATTACGCACTGTTAGAAAAATCACTATTCGCAAAGCACTAAATAAGCAATTAAAATACCCGGAACTGCTTTCACCAACTGACGCTTTCGAGCTGCGAAGCTAAATAACAAAGCATAAACAATAATAATATAAAAAAATATGTACAGAAATACACGTGCATAACGGCGTTTTTCTCTCATTTGTCAGATGTTCTTTTAAAAGGACGGTTGCGCCAAGTGGGTTGATATCGGTAACAGTTTTTTTTCTGTATTAAACGTTTCTCTTTAAAAAGTTAAAAAAATGTAACTCTTAAGGCCTGGTAACCTATATTAAAATAACCAAATCTTAGGGCTTAAACCTGATTATGAATGTCAAATTTATATGGAAATATCAGTGGTTATTTTTTTTAGAAAAGTTGCTCGCCCTAAATGAAATACTATTTTACTCAATGACTATCGAAATTAAAAAAAAATTTAGTTGTTTTTAACTGTCAAAAAAAAAACAACAACTGACAAATGCAGTAATATCAAACGGTTATCCACTTGTTATTAAAACTTACTGAAATTGCTGTTATTTTTAACTGTTTTAATATAATCAACTAACAATGCAGTAAAAACAAATAATTTTCACTACAAAACGGTTAAAAACAATCGTTTCAATTAGCCTAAGCTCTACTGATTTTACATTTATTTTTTTCTTTATTATAAAAATAGTTATTCTCAAAAAAACATTTATTTTTAATCGACTATTACATTTATTTACAATTTAAACGAAATGCAATAGTTTTTTTTTTGTTAGTTTTGTTTCATTTAATTACTGCCATAATAGTTGTACCGACAACTAACTACACACATAACTGACATGTAGTATCTGACAAAGTTCTCTGAGTTTTTTTTTTTTTTGACTCTTTTTGTATTTAAAAATTGAGCTTTTTATATTATCCCACAAAAGTCTTATTTCAGTTTTATTAATTTTTTTTTTAAATAGTCGACTGAACATATCGTCAAAAAAACTTTGGTAGGAATTCGATATTTTAAAGTATTTGGGACAAAGTTAAAAAATAAAATTAATGCCAATTTGTTAGTAAAAAGCTAACCTTTATAACTGATCGTCCAAATCGGCAAACTTGTTAATAATGCTTTCAAATATCAAATACAGAGCAATTACCGCGTTTTTAAATGAAATCTTCGGTCGAATACTACACCGTTTGCAATTGCAATTTAGAAAATATCAATTTAAATTCAGAATTTCCATTTGAAATTCAGAAAATATCATTTAAAAATCAGATTTTCCATTTGAAATTCAGAAAATAACAATTGAAATTCAGATAATATGATTTGAAGTTCAGAAAATTTCAATTGAAATTCTGAAACATCAATTCAGAAAATGACAATTGATATTCAGAAAATATCATTTGCAAAATATCACTTGAAATTCAGAATATATCAATTGAAATACATTTTAGAATACAGTGCACTCGCGATAATGTGAACACTGCATTACGTGATCACCGCTTAATGTAAACACATTTTATTTTACATTGACCACTCTAAAAGGTGAACAAAGTACGAAAGTCTTATAATGTGAACAAAAAAAAAAAAGTCAATGTGTTAGTTGGAAATGCGTAAATACGTTAAGAATTAAATTTTTTTCTAAGTTTTGGGATCCCCTATTTTAAACTGTTTCACTGCATCAAGGACAGAAGATACATAGAAACTATTTTAGTTCCTATTTTTATTTATTTTTATTTTATTTATACCTATACATACGTAGTATTTTTACATAAATCTTCATACAAATGTATGTAAATAATTTTCTTAATAAATCATTTACTTCTTTTATTCTAATAAAATGTCAATTATTATTTTAATACGTATAATTAGTCTAAACTTATGGCATTATTGATACATTTTGCCTTAAATTTTTGGCATTCGGAAAGGTGAACAGCTCACAAACGTGAACACTCCTGGTTTTAATTAGTTCACGTTATCGCGAGTGCACTGTATATCAATTGAAGTCAGAGATGAGCGATCGATCCAGTGATTCTTCAGTAGCATTGTTCTCAGTGAACGTGATTTTCAAACTACAGTTCATTAAAACAGTGACCGTGACCACGGGTTCTCGGCGATTTTCTAAAATATGAAACATCATTTGTTTTCGGCAACGTAAACATGTTAGGAAGATACACTTACTTTTTATGAGAGTGTGAAAACAAGTAAATTTTACATAAATATCTATTACCGTACACACTTAAGTATTCAAGAATTGGGTGGTGGCTTAAATATTGAAAGGTTAACATTTAGAGTAACTGATACTTGAAAAATCCGATCACTACTGTTTCGAGTGATTTTTTACTCACGGTGATAAAAATCACCGGTATTATAAAATCTCTCATCTCTAAATGAAATTCATTTATTTTTTTCATTTTATTTTAATTTCTATTAATATTTTCTGAATTTTAAAATATATCAATTGAAATACATTCTTTTTTTCATTTTATTTTATTTTAATTTCAATTAATATTTTCTGAATTTCAATTGGTATTTTTATATCAATTGTAATTCAGAAAATAATAATTGATATTCAAAAAATAAATATTAATATTCAGAAAATATCAATTGAAATTCAGAAAATATCAATTGAAATTCAGAAAAGATTAAGTGATCGGAATATATAACGGGTTTTTCAATAAGGAATTGACAACTATTTTTAAATAAAACGAAAACTTTATTATCGACTTGAAATACAATCAAAACATTTATTAATGGAACTCGTCTTCGTTCATATGGCCACCGCGGGCACGTCGGCAGCGGTCGATTCGTTGGACCCAATTTTCGATGACTCGGTCACACATTTCGGCCGTAACGGCCGCTATTTCGCGATCAATGTTGGCTCTGAGTTCTTCCAACGTTGTCGGCTTGTTGGCATAGACCAATGATTTGACGTAGCCCCCACGAACGAGGCGGCCAATTGACTAGTCCATTTCTTACTCTTCAATAAATCGATTGTAACGTATGCTGTGTGGCTTGTGGAACCGTCCTGTTGAAACCACATGTCTTCCAAGTCCATGTTTTCCAATTGGGGCCAAAAATAATCAGTAATAACGATCAGTAATAACGATAATCAGCGCGATAACGATCGCCATTCACAGTAACGTGACGATCGTTATAGTCGACGAAAAAATATGGCCCAATGACGCCGCCGGCATGCAAACCGCACCAAACAGTTATTTTTTGTGGATGAAGTGGAGATTCATAATGCACGTGTGAATTTTCACCAAACCAATAACGCATATTTTGCTTATTGACGAACCCATTAAGCCAAAAATGAGCTTCCAAAATGAGGGCGAGAATAACGACCGAAAATTGGAGTTAACGCTTTTAAAGTTGCGGTCACCGACTCCGAATTTCGGTAGTACATTTTTATAATTTGCATACGTTGTTCGTTCGTGATGAAAATGTTGAGTTTACTGAAATAAAAGGAAAGTATCAGATGATCAGTAAAATAGTGCGTTCACAAATTAAATTCAAAGTTGTCAAGTACCTATTATATATTTTTATTTTTTTTTTTTTGTTTAAAAGAGAAGCAACACTCAGGAAATTCTTCCTATTAATTAATGTGTTGCTTTCTTTGGAAAGGGGATAGTGGAGAGATGAAAGGTGGTGAATGGCTTCAAACATGGCAACACTGTAATTGCGCGAGATGATAAGTCTTAGAACAGTTGTTGCTCGCCACCTGATGTAGAGTTGGCGAATTTATTGAAGCTTTTGTTTCATATCCCTGATTCATTATTTTACTTCGGTGGGGTTAAGTGCTATGGGAACACCGAAGGCGGGCGCAGCGATACATATAAGTGATAGAAAACTCATACATATTATTTTTCTAAATTGATGTTGTCGTCACCGGGAATCGAACCCGGGACCATCCGTGTAACAGTCCAACGCACTAACCATTACACCACACATTTTCAAAATTTTAACTCTTATTTTCATTTTAAATTTGCTTTCCATTTAATAAGATTTAACTTTGAATTAAAACATTTTAAACTGCAATACATTTTGTCATGTGCGTTTATGCCATATTCTTTAATAATTCTTTTAAACTTTTTACTTTTTGTAAGTTAAACTTGCTATATACAAACTGTTTATATTGTTAGAAAACAGGATATTTAAGGTTTTACAGTTTTAAGTGATATAATGAAGTTGATTGTTAATGTTAGTCTATCAACATTAACAATCCGAGCCGAAGGGGTCGGTTGGTTTTTTTTGAAATAAATTAAATTAAAATTAAAATTAAAATTAAAATTAATTTTAATTTTTACTTATATTTTTTAAATTTCAAATGACATTTTCTGATTTTTAATTGATATTCTGAATTTCAAATGATATTTTCTAAATTTTAAATGATATTTTCTGAATTTCAAATATAAAATCTGAATTTCAATTGATATTTTCTGAATTTTAAATGGAAATTCTAAAATGAAATCCATGTTTTCTGAATTTCAGACTGAATTTATGAATTTCAATTGATATTGTCTGAATTACAGTTGCAATTGATATTGTCTGAATTACAGTTGAATCAAATTAAAGAATTTAAATTCAAATTAAAAATAATTCTATTTTTTTTAAGATTCTGAGGAATATTTACTAAATCAATTAACTAAATAATTTCTAATAAATAATTGTCTTCTCTATTTACAGTGACGATGAGGATGATAATGCCGGCGATGTAGTTGAACAAACTCAATCAGCACCAATTAAAAAATCACTCAATGAATTTGAAAGATTATGCAAATCAATCTCGGAAACCGTATCAAAAATCAATACTTCAATTGATGAACCACTTGAAGATAATGTTGATTTACAATTTCTTAAAATGATGTTGAGTCTAATGAAGGACATACCATCAAATGTTAAAAATAAATTTCAGTCAGATATGTTTGCTGAAATATATAAAATTCGTGTTCAATGTTCAAAACCAGTTGAGTCCGATCGAAATCGCGGTAATACTAGCTCTGCTGCTGCATCTACTGTTGCACAGTCGATATCGAAAACTGCTAATAACAAACTAAAGAATAATAAAACGAATTCAAAACGTAAGAAGCGTTGGTTATAAATCTTGCCATTTGTGAGTTTTTTTTTTTTTTTTTTTTTTAAATTTCTTCCATAATTATAAAATAAATTTTATATACAAAACGAAGAAATATTTTACAATTTTAAAATCATATAAGATCAATGCAATTTAAAAATAATATAAACTAATTAAATATCAGGCTATTTATAAAACTAAATATTTAATAATCACTGCCTCTTGAAGGAAATTCTTAACGGGCATATTATTGAAATTTATATACTATTCATAAAGTCTTAAGTGAAAACATTAAATAATATATAATAGAACTCATAACTTCCAATCAAATTTTGTAGATGCTTAGAATTTTGCAAAATTAAATAATTGTAAATTTTAAATTATAATTTTAAACAAAAACAAAAAAAAAAAAAACTTATTGCAATTTTATAATCCCCCCCATATACACTTAAACCTCGTTTTATTCGAATGGTCCGTTCCACAAAAAATCACATAAAGCGAATTCGCACAAAACGATACTCTAGCTCCATATAAAAACCACGAATACGTTCGTGAATTAAAAAAAACGCACAAATTCAAATCAAAGCATTCTTTAAATTATAAACTTATTTTTTTTTATTTTTAGTAAAAATGTATTGTAGAATACGAACCATATTTGGCACATTGCAACTTTAACCCTTTAGTGACGAATGGTTGATATAAGTCCCATTTTTACTTTTTACCATTTTAGGAAAACCTGCATTAGGATTTAAACTAAACTTGTTGTGATTGAAAAAAACACAGATGTGGCCTATTTGTCGTAGCCTAATAGTCTCTCAATCCAAAGTCAAAAAATTAGTTTTTTAATTTATCATGATTTTTTTTTTTATGTTTTTCTAATGTTAAAATTTCTGTTTTAAGTTTATACAAAAAAATGGTTATTATTTTGGATTAGAAATATTGGGTCTAGAAGTTAATAATGTCGATTTTTTTTGCTTGAAAAATGCATTTTTTATAATATCAGATTTAACCGCAAAACATCTTTTTTATGCACAAAATTCGGCATTATTATAGCGATTGAAAAAAATGTGTGTTTACACTTTGGCGTCTATCGAATACTGAATTATAATGACAGATGTTTACCCTCCAAAATACCATATTTGTTGTTATTGATACAAACCATATGTGATAGTTATGCCATATGCTGTCCAAATCGACATTATTAACTTATATGCCCAATAACTTAAAGCAAAATACAAAATTATAACTTAGACAAAATCTTAACCCTTTAAGGTGCGACTGTCTATTAATGAATTGGCTTCAGTACTTTATTTTTCCGATCACAAAATATATTTTTGCCATAGGCCCAAGTCTCCACAAATATCTTCAACCTTTTTAAGTTCGGTTGTCAAAGGGTTAAAAAACCTTCAATCTGCATCTTTATCATCAAACATTCACATCAGTAAATCCTTGATTTTTGTTAAACAGATTTGCCTACAAAGCCGTTTGAGTAGGAGATGTATGATAATTGCGATATGCCTCCAAATAAAGTAAATACTCACTTCGTAGCATAGAAATAATATAACAAAATTCCAACACATGGTGTCCTTGTCAAAGATATTAATAAATGAAAATGAAATAAAATGAAATGAAAATCGCACAAAAAAGTCAGCAAAATAATTTATTTCATTTATTAAAATAATAAAAAACAAAACATAAAGGGCAAAAACAAACAAAAATATAATACATATTAATTTAAAATTAAAAAAAAAAAATCAAAGTAATGTTAACCCTCTAACTAGCAAACGATGTTTTGCAACGAAATTCATACCATGTGCTCTACTCGAAAAACAAATAATAAGTTCTTCAACAAAATTGTTTATCGTTGCCTAATTTAGGCGATATGAGCCAAAATATTTTAAGGTGCATTTTGAAAACTAAAGCATATAAAAGAGAAGTTTTGGACAAAAAATATTTATCTTACCAAGTTATAACCACGCTCGAAAAACTATTTTTTTTCTGCTCCTATTTAAGAAGATATCGCGATTTTCGCTTTTTGAAAAAAGCGAAATTAGGCGAAAAAGTTTCTAAATTTAATTTATATTGTACAAACTTCAACGCTTTGCTATTAATACTTAATGTCTTCTTTCTGCAAAATTTCATAAAAATCCGTCTATTAGTTTATAAGTTAAGACGATGTCCTTTACAGAAATCCTGATAAAATCCTGTGAGTCCTTGTACTAAAGTAAGGACTTATTATTAAAGATAAATCTTCAATCTTACTTATATTTTAATCTAAAGAGTTTTTAGTCAAATTAAATTGGTTTTTTAGATTTTTGAAAACTATATTTTTTTTTTTTAAATAATTACTTTTTGAAATTTAACGAAATTTTGATTTGAAGCTTTCTCGCTTCCAAACCGTGGACGACACACGAAAACTTTCTTCGCAAAATATTTTAGCAAATTTAGTTTTCTATCGGAATATATTAATTTCTAAATATATATTATATTAATATATTAATTTCTAAAACGCTCATTTGACGTATTTGTGGTAAAAATTATTTAAGAAGACTGCCCTGAGGCAGCCTTACCCGTTAGAATAATAAATAATAATAAATTTTTGAATTAGATTTCTTTCATCACTAGAAATATCGCAAATCGCTTACATCACTAGAGGTAACAAATATACTAATGTTATCATCTGAATGATCATCACTAGAAATATTCTCATTTTGACTAGAAGGAACTCTCGAGAAGATTTCATGAGCTTTATTCTTTCCTAATCGTTCTACATAATTTGTTATCAGACTTTGTCAGAGTTCTATGCTGAGATTTGTTTTTTTTTTTGCGGCGATGTAACTATGTAAACTGGTATCAGTGTTGCTGTTTTTAATTAAAAAGCATAATAGAAAGCAAAAAAAAAAAAAATTAAAAAACCGGATTATTAAAAAAAAAACGAATAAATTTGAATTTGCATAAAACGAGGTTTGAGTGTACTATATTTTTAGTATAGATGATTGCATTGACATTTTTTTAATAAAATTTTTTTTAAAGGTATATGTTAAATGCCGTATTTTAGCAAGTCTAAACGTTGAATTGCTTTAATTTTTAAAGAGGAATTTCGACCTTTTTATTGTTTAATTTCTTCTTAAAAATTCACAAACTTTAGCAGTTGTAGGTTATTTAAAATCACTTGCTGGACAAAAAGATCATGAGAATTTGATATATTTTAATTAAATTTGATTGAGAGTTGACTTTTTTTCACCAAACCGTTTAATCGGTCGAACTCGTATGTATAATTTTAAGAATTTTAAATCGATTCTATAATTTTAATTAATATTAATAAAACTTTAAAGAACAGCAAACAATTTTTTTTTATTTAATTAATATTTTTGCACTAATACAATCTACTTTGAATTCAAATTCTTTCTAATAATAGTGGATTTCCAAAAACAGACCAAATCATCTCTAACGATATGAAATGATTAATGTCCGAACGATATTAATATTGAAAACATATTTGTTGAGCAGTTAATATCCTGCGATTTTTAAAGAAATATGCTTTATATCTTTGGGGTTTTAATTTGGCGGAATTTGAGGACTTTTCGAAAAGAAAATGTTCTCAGATATTTTTAGTGGAAGTAAATCCTTGGATTTATAAAGTTTTTCTATTAATAAATAAGCTCTTAGAATATATTTTTTGGTTACCATTTTCAAAATGTGTGAATTAAGAGAACTGATTGTAGTACAACTTATTTTTCGTTATAACCCCATCTAGTGTCGGGCCTTGTGGGCGTTGTGGTGTAATGGTTAGCGCGTTGGTCTGTTACACAGATGGTCCTGGGTTCGATTTCCGGTGACGACAACAACAATTTAGAAAAATAATGTGCATGAGTTTTTTATCACTTATATGTATCGGTGTTTCCATAGCACTTAACCCCACCGAAGTAAAATAATGAATCAGGGCTATGAAACAAAAAGCTTCAATAAATTCGCCAACTCTACATCAGGTGGCGACCAACAACTGTTCTAAGACTTATCATCTCGCGCGATTACAGTGTTGCCATGTTTAAAGCCCTTCATCTTTCACAAACTTTCATCTCTCCACTATCCCCTTTCCAAAGAAAGCAACACATTAATTAATAGGAAAAATTTCCAGTGTTGCTTCTCTTTAAAAAAAAAAAAAAAATGTTCAGTTAACTGACGTCATCAATATTTTAAATTTATCATTTATAGTTTTTAGTAGAAATTTATAGTTTTTGCCGATTTTTGTAAAATTAACCCAAATGGGGTAAAAATACTATTTTCTAATTAATATTTATGTTGTTTTGTAAAATTGACCCAAACGGCTAAAAAGGACTATTTTGAAATTAAAAATTAAACCCTTAAACGCAAGCTACAATTATGTTTTATGCATTAATCTGTTAGAGAATCTTTCAAAGAAGAGATTGATACCATAGTCTTGGATAAGCTCCTCCTACTTGCTGAGATATGTCTATTTTATGGACATTCCTATTTTTAAATTAAAAAATAAACCCTTAAACGCAAGCTACAATTATGTTTTATGCATTAATCTGTTAGAGAATCTTTCAAAGAAGAGATTGATACCATAGTCTTGGATAAGCTCCTCCTACTTGCTGAGATATGTCCATCCCACACATTGTTACTTTGACAAAATACGGCTAAAAAGCCCTATTTTGAAATTAAAAATTAACCCCTTAAACCCCACCCACAAATATGATTGATGCATTAATCTGCTAGAGAATCTTCCAAAGAAGAGATTGATACCATAATCTTGGATAAGCTCCTCCTACTTCCTTAGATATGTCCATCCCACACATTGTTACTTTCACAAAATACGACAAAAAAGGCCTATTTTGTAATTAAAAATTAACCCCTTAAACCAGTTTTTACTAAATTCCGAATAACTAACTTATGTTTGCTGTTTTTATTAACGCATGAGTAAGATATTTATTTATTTATTTGTTTTATCTAAAAAAAAAATGTTCAATGTTTATTTTTTTCGCCTTTTTCTGACTATTTCAAAAATTTAGTTCAACTAGCTTTTCTAAAACTTCGGCTTCTGATGAGATCTTTAGCCAGATCGAAATACTAGTATCAACCTAGCTAAATATGTTTGATTTGCTTTATTTATTGAAACATATACGGAGGTTTTAAGCTCGTTATAAATTAAAGATAAAAATATTGAAGTATTTTTTTTTTTCGAGGTACATCAATGAAAACCCAGAATTAATGTAGTAAATAAAATATGAATGGCGTGAATGAACATGTGCAATTTTAGGCACAATCAACTAAATATATCAATATATATGGGAATATTCCAATAAATAATATTAAAAAGAGGGATGCTTTTTAAAATGTATAAATAATTTATTTATTTGGGTACTAAATCAACTGTTTTAGTACTAAAACGTGTGTTCATTCTCATTCTGTTTGTCTTGTAATTAAAAATCAATATTATAATAAAATAATCTAGCACAAATAAATATTGAAAATTCCTGTTTACAAGCAATTTATCGCGGTTTTCAAGATACCAGCCTTATTTCACCCTTAGCGCCAAAGTTGATGCAATAAATAAATTAGTCTGTCTACTATATTCAATCACCATTACACTATTTTTAAATAAAAATCGAATACAAATTCAAGGATTATTGTATATTTCGTACAATTGGCATAATACCCTAATATTTGTCTTTTTAAAATGGGATTAATACAACATTTTGTTGTAGTTTTTTTTTTTTTTTTTTTTTTTTTTTAAATTTCAACAACAACGACTGAATTGTTTCACAAAATAAAAATTTGTTATTGAACTTTAAGGGGGGACATTACATTCGCGGCAGAGAAAACAGACCTTTTTTTAAAAATTCATAACTCAGTCAAAAACAAACATTTTTCCAAAATTTTTTTGTAGAGAAATGAACAAATTACAAGAAAAAAAACTTTAAAAAAATATATTTTTCACTCCAACATGGTTTTATAGAGCTCCAAACTGGCGGCAGAGAAAAAAAACAGGGCCTCGTGGTTGCAGCGCTGGGAGTCGCAAAAATTGTCCGATCTGGATAAAAATTACTTCTTTAAATCTTAACAAAATTGGTTATCGTATGACACGAGCTTTTTTTCAATTTTTGGTGATGTTCCAAATTTAAAAGTGTTTTTTCAAAAAAAATATTGACTTTAAAAATTCATAAAAAATCGAAAAAAAATTTAAAAAAAGCTCGTGTCATACGATAGCGAATCAAGTTTAAAAAAATACAAAAAAAAAAAATTCGTCAAAAAATGAACCCGCTAGTGCCGCAACCAGTACGAAAAACATGGTTTCGAGATAAACGCGTTCAAAGTTTGTGAACAAAGAAAAAAAAGGTTACCTTCAATCTGCCATGCCTGCTTCGTACTGTATGCCTTCGTTATCTTGTGTTGTGCTGCTTTTTCAAGAAATTCAAAAACACAAAAAAAAACACCCTTCAATTAGGTACGAAATAACCCACCAAAAGTCAGGTAGCAAGTTAAACAAGTATATACCAGCTGCCGTACATAGGTAACGCGAAAATTAAAAATGCGCTCTCACTAATCCGGCTGTAACTTTTGAACCCGTAAGAATTTTGCGATTAATTTTGTTTTCTTAGAATCTTAAGAATATTTACTAAAATACAAAATTATAAAAAGTCGATTTCAAAAAACGGCCAATGTCATGTCCCCCCTTAATCAAAATATAATATTGCAAATTTCCCCACCAATTCTGTTTTCTTTTTTAACGTTAAATTGTGTTGCCAAACTGTATTAATTTCTAAGTATACGCATCTGTCCTATGTTTCACATTCCCATGAAAGTGAAATCAATGCAACTTTTTGTTGCTTTGGCTTTCACATACAAATTTTTATTTTCGATTTACTTTCCTGTAGAAACTAAAACGAAAGCATTTTATTCCGTACAAAATTTTTTTATTCCGTATCAAATTTAAAATTAGCATTTTGACAGAAAACATATGTTTTCGAAATTTTTTCGAATATTCACCTCTGTCCTATGTTTCACATTCCCATTAAAGTGAAAGCAATACGACTTTTTGGTGCTTTGACTTTCACATATTAATTTTTATTTTCGATTTACTTTCCTGTAGAAAGTAAAACGTAAGCATTTATTTCCTTACATCATTTTTTAAAAATCATAAGACTGCTTTATGAGTTTAAATTTAGCCTTTTTATAGAAAATATATGTTTTCACTAATTTTTCAACATTCTTCGAATATTATTTCGAATTTTACACATTTATGGGGATTAGAAAGCACCAAATTTCAATTTCATATGTTTTTCAAATTCATTCGTATTCAAAAAGTAAAGAAACACAGGACATGGGCATTTATTTCTAATTTTATATATTTTGGGGTTGAGAAAATTTTTCAAATTCTTTCGTATTCAAAAAGAAAACAGGACAATTTTATGATTGCTGCCCTGAGGCAGCCTTACTCGTTTAGAGTGTTAAATCAGTTTAAACATGTTTCCAATATCAAAATTTTTCTTAATCTGGGATGTGATGAAATGCGATAAATTTGATTTAAACTCGTAATATAAAAAGTCAATCGCACATGTCCCTACTTCAGAACGTTTTGCAATTAGAACGAATTTGTGAAATCACATGAAATTGAAATTTGGTGTTCTCAAATCCTAAAAGCTTTCGAAAACTCGAATTTTTTTCAAAATTATCGAAGTGCTAAAAACATGGTTTTATGGAAAATAAAAACATATGGAAAGTAAAATGCTTTTAAGAAATGCTTCTAACATTGTTTTCAATTTGTTTGAGTGTTTTCAAAACAAAAAAATGTTTGTTTAAAACAGTTTTTAAGAGTATAAACAATACAACAAAAAATACAATAAAATCAGAAATAAGTAAAAAAAGTTTTAAATTTTTAATATTAAGCACCATTTTTGACCCTAAATTGTAATTTATTAGAAAAAAGGGCATTCGTTTTACTTTCGACCAGGCTTTTTTACACGAATTAAAACGAATAAAAAAATAGAGAAAAACGTTCTGTGATAATCGTGAGAATACCGAAAAATTCTAAAATTTTCACTTTCGCTCTGATTTAAAAGCCGTAACAGGGGTGAATAAAAAAATAAAAAGCATTGCAATTATTTTTAATCCCTTTAGTTTATTTATGAATATTGATTTAGATAATTTAATATTTTAAAAACTTAAAACAATGCGAAACATTCGGGATTGAAAACTCAAAAAAAGATAATTTTTCATCACATACTTCTAGTCCTCTAAAATAAAAAAAAAAAAAAACGACAAAATATGGTTTTTAAGCGAATTGTTCGCTTCAGCCAGCCGTTTAACTGTTTCTAACTAATTTTAATAAAACTCTTTACAAAATAATTAGGAAACGGTTATTTATTTTCTGAAAACATATACTTCCATTCTTAAAATATCGCTTGATATTTCAAAAAATTAACTTAATCAGTTAACAATTTCGAATAAAAACAAGTTAAATTTTTGTTTATTTAAAAATTTCTAAATATCGTACTAAAAACATTAATTTAAAGACCAGGTTGAATACCGAAACCAGGTCCCTTAGGTTCCTCTGACAAAGAGGTGGGTTCACCTTTAGGCTCACTGGCAAACCGGCCATTACGAGGACCGGGTGGAGAGATACGATCAGCTTTGCAATCAGCCAAAATTGCTTGCATGTCTTTTGAAGTTAAATCTTCCTGTTAATATAAAGAATACTTATAAAAACACCTTAAAAATTAATAAATAAAACCAGCGTGACTTACATAATAATCGTCATTAATGGCCACCATGGGAGCATTAACACAAGCACCCAAACATTCTACTTCAGAGATGGTGAATTTCATATCTTTGGTAGTTTCGCCAACGCCAATATTTAGAGTTTTCTGTAATTGTTTATGGATTCGTTTTATAATATTTATAAAAAAAAACTTCCAAAAATGGTTTTTAATTAAATACCTTGCATGTTTCTAAGATTTCATCTGAACCTCTCAACCAGCAGGGTGTTGTGGTACATACTTGAATATGATATTTACCAGTTGGCTTACGCATAAACATGGTATAGAAAGTGGCAACTTCATATACACGCATATTGGGTAATTCTAAGATTTCAGCTACTTTATGCATAGCGGAAATTGGCAACCAACCATATTGACGTTGAGCCAAATCCAATAATGGGATCATAGCACCACGCTTGTGTCCCTCTGGGTATATACTTAGAATAGCATCAACACGCTGAAATAAAGAAATTTAAATGGATTTAATATTAGATTTAAATACTCTATATGAATAGGGCATGCGCGGCTCCAAGGGGGTAAAATAGGGAATTATCCGCCCCTCCCACCCCTTCAGCAAAATCGAAAAAAGGGAACAAGGAAAAAAGGAGAACAAAAGAAAGAAATAAGAACAAATGAACATTTTTTTATATATAATTAGATGAAATTTGAAAAGTTATTAATATAAAATATGAACTTTTTTATATTCGCGGCCTTTTGATCGAATTCTTATTACCAGGGAACCAGAAATATGCTCTAAAAATTGATTCCATGCCCATAAAAAATGCCCTAAGAAAAGAAATTTCTTTTAAGAAATTTCTTTTCTTTAGAGCTTTTCTTTTTCTTTAGAGCTTATTTTATTATATAGTACAGTTGGACTAACTTTTGTGAAATTTATTTCATTTAGTAGTCTCAGATTATTAGAGGCCATTTAAACGAAGAAATTAATTGCAGGCAATTTTTGAATTCTCTTTTAAAGTTGATTCTAAAAATCATTAACATTTAAACGAGGAGTTTTTGCATGCAATTTTTTGACGTTTATTTTGCCAATCTTTAATTGTTCATTCGTTGAAATTTACTTTATTCGTAATAACTTAAAATAATATAATTTAAAATAATATATAAATAGTTCTCTATTCCCCATTATTTATTTTTTATTTTACGAAATATTTTCGATACACAACACTTGAGAAGCCGAATACGAATAAAGCAAATTAACAAGAATACGAACGATAGCAAAAAGAAATGTCAAAAAATATCTTGAAAAACGAAAACCGTGCAATTTTTGCTACCCCCCGCTTGCTTCTCTACCCCCGTTTGCCTACAAACAATAATTGCACGCAACGTTGCATGCAAAAAATTGCTCCGTTTAAATGGCCTCTTATATAAAAAGAACTTTGCAAAATTTACAACATGCTAATATTTTCAACAAAATTTCTTTACTTTGTTCATATTAGACTTGGACAAACAAATAGGACTCTTGCAATAAATGTCAAAATTTTACTCAATACACTCAGTAATATTTTAATTTTCATAGTTTGGGTATGAAATAAGTTAATTCTTTACTAATTGCACCAATATGGGACGTGGAAAACATTGTGATGCAGAAAAAAGGAGACTTTTATCTCAACTCTATAACAAGATGAAATCTCCCACTGAAATTGCTAAAATCCTAAAGTGTTCACGAAATATGGTATACGTCGAAATATCATACACAAGATTAAGAACGTAAGCCAATCCAACGTAAAACAACAACTTATGTGGACGGGACTATAGTACGCAAAAGCAAACTTAATCATTTTATGTCCTCCCGAGGAATAAATAATGAAATTAGAGAACAATTTGACGTGCAAGTGTCAGACAAGTTAGTAAGATCAAAAATAAATTGAAAACTTGTTCGTTATGTGCAAGCTCTACCTTTGGTAGATAAAATAACAATGTACGGTCTTGTTAACTCCCCCTTTACATCTTGTTAAAAAAAACAAGTGTAAAAATAAAAAGGAGAATAAAAACAAAAAGCGTGTATTGTATATCTACCAAAGGTAGAGCTTGCACATAACGATCAATGGTGATCATTTTTAACTTCGAGCTCATATATTAGATCTCATTTAGTGGGATAACTAGGTTATATGAATGTTTGCATTTGGTTGTCACTTCTTTCAAAACGTGTTCTGATGATGGGAACCCAGAAAATTCCAGAAATAGATCTAGCAACACATTCCTGAAAGTGGTCAATTAATAAATTTGAAAACAAAAACTCTCAAGATTATTTGTTAGGACAATATCCTAATAAAGAAATATAGAGTATGGCCTCGAACTTGAATAATTTTCATTTTCATTGCACAATTAAAGGTCGAAAAAACATAATTTTTATTTTTAATAAAATTATATCAAACTTAACGATTTTTCTTTAAATAAAGCATTAATTACAATCGTCACTTATAACACTTCCGTTATATGAAATAAAAATTTTAATTCTTTTTTTATTTTGCAAAATAAATAATGATGTTTTTTATCATATACAAGTGTCCTATTTGTATGTCCAAGGCTGTATATATTCACGAGTGCTCCCCACTGTAGATGTATTTTCTCAAAGTTTGATCATAAACTATCCGATCATTAGAATTCGGTTATGATGGAGTTTAAAATATTGGTGTGCATCGCTACCGGAATAGCTAAAATAACGTTACCCTTAAAATAGCGTTTCCGAAATAATTGAAAAACCATTATCCTTAAAATAACTATTCCGAAATAACTAAAATGCCGTTACCGCTAAAATACCGTTACCAAACTACCTTAAATACCACTATCGCTAAAAAATCGTTACCGAAATATCTGAAATATCATTGCCACTAAAATACCGTTACCGAAATAAAAGAAAATAGCGTTACCCTTACCGATTTGAATCGGTTACCATCCATGGATGTTACTGTGGAATTGTGGTCAAAAATAATGTTTTCAACTAAAATTCTTATTTTATATTTTTTTTACATCCGATTTTGTAAATTACTTCCTAAAGAAAAATCTCTTGCATTTTTAAAAGTTTTTCCAAGTGAGTACTAGGAATACTAAAACTTCATCCCTGAAGATGCTGCAAAATCTCCAGCAAAACGTTGGATTGAAATAAAAATTATTTTTTCATTTCATTTATTTATTGTGGAGTATATTATAGATAGTTTACAATAATAATAAAATTAATATATACAAAGTTTAGTCGATTTTGACTTTTGAGCTTAAACATGATGTTTTAAAATTATGATAGATTACTTAAATTTTAACCAACTAATTAAGGAAAAAATTTACAAAAACCTTTAATATTAAGAGAAAAAAAAAATTTTTGGAAAGGAAGTGTAAAGATAAAAGAAAGGGAATTTAAGTGGGTAAAAGTGAACTGTTTAAGGACAGAGAATTGATATGTTCATAAGAAGAATACGCACATCTATTAAAGAATTTTTCTTTAATAATATCTATTTTATCCTTAACAAATTTGATATTGGATAGTGAGTGAAGACGTGAAGTTGAAAAGTAAGGTGGCAAATTATAAAACATTTTTAGCAACTTGTTCTGACAAACTTGTAACCGTTTTAAGTGGCAGTCAGCAGTGCTGCACCATACTGGAGCAGCATAGAATATTATTGCATGGAATATTACCTTTAAAATTAGAGTTTATTTTCAATATTAAGATCTGATTTTCTGTTTATAAAAGGATACATAACGTGTGTTGTAATATTTACTTTGTTTACAATATTACTAATATGTTCATTAAATAACACTTTCTTGTCCAGTATGACACCTAAATACTTAACGTTGTCCCTCCAAGTAACTTCAACCCCATCAACTTTTATATTTGATTGTGGAAGAAACAATTTTCCCTTTTCTTAGTGAAGAAAATTGCCTGGGTTTTAGAAGGGTTAACTAAAATTCTCCACTTCTTAAAATATTCCGTAACTGAGTCAACAGAACTTTGTAGGTTGCTTATTAAATCGGAAGCAAGGACGTGCGAGCTTAAAATAGCGGTGTCGTCAGCAAAAATTGAAGAATCACAGCTTGTTAATGTTGGGAAATCTGAAGTAAAAATATTGTAGAGTATAGGGGATAAACATGATCCCTGGGGACATCCAGCTAAAATGTTGTATTCTACCGAAGATTGATTACCGACATAGACACAAAAAGACCTGTTCGTTAAGTAACTCTTAATAATTCTAATAGTTTGTATGTTCATGCCAATAGTGATCAATTTACAAATAAGTCCGTCGTGCCATACAGAGTCGAAGTCAGATTTTATGACTAGACTTTTTATCCAAAAAGTCTTATTTAAATAAATTACATTGAAAGTCTGGGTATCAATTATGTATCTTTTTTACGACACACGACAATGAAATGACACCTAAATCATTGTCGCTTTAACAGCGTAAATGTAATAAAATTTTGTTGCATCGGTTTCATATGACATTTATTAGCCATGAAATGAATAAACATAATTAGTTCCATCTCAGAAACGATAATGATTTAGGTGTGATTTCATTGTCGTGTGTCGTAAAAAATATATATAATTGATACCCTGTATTTAGGAATCTCTAAATCAAAAATTTAAAGAATAATGGGAAGTTTTCTTATTAAAAACATTCAGTTTCTACATATTTCCAATAAAAACGATTGGTATTTGGATTTACATGTGAACTCTATACTATATATTCTGGTAAGTGAAACATTCGCTTATGTATCTTCTTCCACAACTCTTAGATTATAGTTCCAATAAGTCTAAACTGTTTAAATTTCATTTTTTGAGCATTCCATATCCACTTACCTTCTTATTTTCTGGTGTAAATTCAAATGGTATATCGGGATTATCTTCAGGAGTATCACGGTGCACAATAAGTTATCACTGCGATTTACCGCCGTACTGGCAATGGTACGTAAACTGCCGCGCTTTAAAAAATAAAATATAGTTTTTAATTTATATAAATTCTTTAAAATTACATAACCTTGCTGAGGGCTCAGTTTGTAATCATAATTATTTCATTTTAACTTGCACTTACCACATATTGCAAAGTTTTGGTTGCGCAGTTGGCAAGCATTTTGCTTTTTATTAAATTAAATCAAATTAATTTGTTTTTGGGGAAAAAGAAAATTTAGTTTCTTTTTCACAAGCACGTCCGAAAAATCACATAAAACACCAGAATTTTTTATTAGAAATGTCAAAGAAGTCAAAAACAGCTGTTTTTTGTTTATATGTTATTTGACAGCTAATAAAACAGGGTGTAATTGTTGTGCTCAATTCTACTACTATTTCTAGCAACCAATACACTCGTATTCGTCTTTTTATAGAAACAGACGGTTAAATATACAATTACTTAGGGCCATTATTACAACTTGCCAATAGCTAAAGTTCGGATGTTATCTGACAGATTATTAGTTTTTCGTTATTATAAGTATACTTTAAGCTAAAAGTGACCCATAAGCTAAAGGGAAGACATTGTTGCCTTTAACTTTAAACGTAAGTTTTATGTGTTTAAAGTTACCACATTTTCTGCTCTATAAAGAAAAAGAAGAAAATACCGAATTTCACAACCGAATTTCACAAATTATTGTTTGTTTGTAAAGAAATAAATAAAAGTACGTTGCCACTACGTATTTTTATAAACCAATTCATAAACCAATAATCGATTTTTAGTTTGTTGCTGCCACATTATCAAAAATATTAATTTTATTTTATTGGGAAGTTGTAATAACGAAAAACATTATAGCTCACTTTTTTCCTCACTTTAGCTAAAGTTACCTTTTACTAACAATTACTTTAAAGACAAGTTGTAATAATGGCCCTTAATTAAATTTTAAAATCTGATTCAGAATTTCAACGAATGAATTCTTTTTATTGATTAAATTCTTTTCAGAATTCTTTTTATTGATTAAATATTTTCGTTTACTATATTAACGCAATAACAAATTTAAAGATTAAATTTTTGTTGACTCTCTGAATACACCGATAAAGTTTGTCAGTAGCTCAGTTGAGAAGAAACCTTCGTTAAAATAAAAACATTTTAAAATAACTGAAATAATTATTATTATCAACTTTTGCTTCAGTTAAAAGGAATATATTTTTGTTAGTTAATTTCATAATAACTAAAAAATTAAAAAGAAAAAAATGTCAAAAATAATTCCAACACATTCAAGTGCAATTTACATTTAACCCTTTGTATCCCATGAACTTAAAAATTAAAATTTTTTTTGGTACGGGATATGTTAAGGTAAATAAAATAAAACGTATTTCTCAGAAATTAAAAAATATCCTTTATTTATTATTTATTTGACATTTTAGGGATTGTGACATTACTGTTACATAACATAAAAATATAATTTTTTCATGTAAAAATGTAAAAATATGCTTTGTATACAATAAGTAAAAAATATTATTCACTTACCTACAGGTTTTTATAAAAACAACCAAATTTTTTGCACTTTTTGTATTTTTTTATAAAATTTTAAATTTTTAAACTTGTCCCTATTCGTATTATGCAAATACGAATAGGGACGCCATCTATGATATTTTGTTGGTACTAATTTGATCAGTGGTATGTCACAGTAGGGCCACACAAATTTGAGCGAGCTAAATAAATTCAGTATGTATTATTTCGGGATTTTGGGGTTTGTTACAGTAATATTACATGAGGCTATAAAGGGTTAACCTTGAAAATAATTTAAATTTGATTTTATATCAATAATTTTTAACGAATAACGCTATTTCAGCTATTTCGTTAACGGTATTTTACTTATTTCGGTAACAATATTTTAAGGGTATTGGTATTTTAGTTATATCGCTAACGGTATTTCATTTATTTAGGTAACGTTATTTTAAGGATAATGATAGTCAGTTGATAGAGGTTTGAATCGATAACGGTATTTTAGCGGTATTGCCTGCCATCCCTGATAAAAGCTTTAAAATTTATTAAAAAATTTTTATGGAGAAATAAAGTGCCAACTGAATTGAAAAGTGTATTTTAATGGTAACAACTTATAATTTCAGCTAGTACAAAAATATTTAAATTCGATTTCTGAATATTTTGGGTGTTGCAACTAAAATTCAAATGAATTAACCGAACTTTGTTGTGAAAACTAATGCTCAGCTGTACCAAGCGACTGTAATTCATAATAACCGAATTTGATTCGTAGTAACCTAATTTCAGTTGGCAAATTGATACATTTTTCTGGGTGTGTATGTGCGTGAGTGAAAAATTTAGTTTATTTAATGACAAAATACAGTTCCCTTTATAGCGTAGAAATATATATATATATATATATATATATATTAGAGTGATTTTTTGTTTGTATGAAAAAAGTTTTTTTTCGTAATTTCAAAAAGGTCCGGGCAGAATATAATAAAACTGGGTCTAAAATTACGATTCTGAAGTTTTTGGACAAATCGGACCACGTCATCACGTGCCTCATCGAGGTCAAAGTTTCGGAACCCTAGAACAATTCGGCAAAATAAATTACATCTTTTAGACTTGTGATATGACTTTTCTTATTAATTTCCCTACGCTGAGTTCAAAAATGCTAAAATTTTTGAAATCGCTGAATTAGTTTTTGAGATATCACGATTTGAAATTTGCTGAAAATTTCGAATTTCTTGTTTTATACATGTGCGACATCTAGTTTTTTTGTTGGCAAAAAATATTCTATCGTAGACAACAACCTCAAACGGAATATAACCCAAAAAGTTTGAATTTTCTGATTTAAATAAATTTAAACGAATTGTAATTATAAATGTCAAGGAGTACCAGATGTATAACATAAATTGTATGAAAACGGGAAGATTATAGTATTAACGGGAAGATTATACTCATCATAGTTTTCCATTTTGAATTTAGTCTCATATAAAAATGGTCATATATCATCACCAATAGATGGTTGAACCAGTTATATTGTCAATATTCATAGGAAATTGAACGCTTTACAAAAATGGTTTCCTATACATTTTTCATTAATCTAACCATATAAAAGATATTCAAGGTCAAAGATTGAAATATCTTGAGGAAAATAACTTTTTTGTTTTGAATTTTTTATTTTCCTCAAGGTATTTCAATTTTTGACCTTGAATATCTTTTAAATGGTTAGATTAATGAAAAAAGTGTAATAGATCATTTTTGTATAGCGATGAAAATGGTTCAACCATCTATTGGTGATGAGATATGACCATTTTTATATGAGACTAAATTGAAAATGGAAAACTATGATGAGCATAATTTTCCCATTAATATTAAGAGCTCATACTTGGTAAGTACTTTCTAGAGGCACCCAGCAAATAATTTGACAAAATTAATTGATATCACAAAAAAGGTTTTCAATACTACAGTTTAATTTAAAGTTTTTTTTTCCTTTTGAACTAAAAAATATTTTGTAAAAAAAAACTTACAAAAGTCTGAGATACTTTAAAGGTTTTTTTGTTTTTAAATTTAAGCCAAAGAAGTTGTTTCACAAGGTATATCTTTTACAAAATATCTCAAAAGTATTTTTTTCGGAAGTTTTGTTTTAAAAAATTGTTAATCGTAATCGTATTTAGAAAAATAAATTGGCAAAAAAAAAAAGAATTTGGAAATTTTCTTGGGGAATTTCGGGAATTTCGGTTTCCTAATTGAGGACATGAATCAAAACTTATCTGGCAACACTCAATTGTAATTATACTTTTGCCTGTTGTCTATAATAACTTTATAGAGTAATAAATTGATACACAAGATGGCGCTCATATTATAAAAAAAAAATTCCTGATTTTAAACGAAATTGAAATCGTGATATCTCAAAAACTTATTTATCGATTTCAAAAATTTAGCATTTTTGAACTCAGCGTAGGGAAATTAATAAGAAAAGTCATATCACAAGTCTAAAAGATGTAATTTATTTTGCCGAATTGTTCTAGGGTTCCGAAACTTTGACCTCGATGAGGCACGTGATGACGTGGTCCGATTTGTCCAAAAACTTCAGAATCGTATTTTTAGGCCCAGTTTTTATTATATTCTGCCAGGACCTTTTTGAAATTTCGAAAAAAAAAATAAAAAAAATCAGTCTAATATATATATATATAAATATATAGCGTGGAAATCGAAATATGCTTTATACTTATTATACCAGAGGCTGCAATAAACGTTAGAATGCATAGAGACGTATAAATGAAGCTGAGACGTGTATTTACAATTAAATTTGGTCGTATTATTAACTTCGTTGAAAAGAAAGAGTTACATTTTTTAAATAATTCCGCAATAATTGTACCTTTTATTAGCCAAAGTTTGTATGGCCGACAATTCGGAAGCAATATTTGGGCACATTTCGTTACTATTAACTACCAAATGTCTATAAATATGACTTATTTCATGTTATTATGTCTCCCGGTTACAAAAATTTGCGGTTTCAAGGTCAAAAAGTTGAAAAAAAAAAATAAGCGGCCTGATTACAAAATCGTTCAAATTCTGGCTACCATCACTGACGACTGACCTAACGTGGTGGTTATCGTTTCTTATCTGGTAACGCTAGGGACCGAATGGTCTATGCGGGGTCTTTGACCGGCCAGCTCAACCTAACCTAACCTGGTTTATTGAATTTTTAAAGTTCATATAATTTAAAATTGGAAATACCTAATAGAAAATGCTAGAAAATAAGTTTAAAATAAGTACTTTACCAAAAATAATTTAGAAAAATTATAAAACTTTTATTTTCGCAAAATTGATAAACATTTGGATTTTTTTTTTTTTTTTTTCAATTTATAACGAGCTTTCAACCTCCGTATATTTACAAAAATAAAGGAAATCAAACATATTAGCTAGGTTGATACTAGTATTTCGATCTGGCTAAAGATCTCATCAGAACCCGAAGTTTTAGAAAAGTTAGAGCCTCCATAATAGGCAGAAGTTCAAAGTTTATTTATTTGTGTAATATATCATTTACATTGTTTTCTTATATAATAATTGTACAAAGAGTTCAAGATTTTATCTTTTTCTTCTTTATAATTTATCTTAATTAATAAAGTTTATATACATATATACAGAGTTTGGAGGGAAAAAATTTACAAAAACCTATTTAAAAATTTTTTATTTTAAATAAAACTTACTCTACCTACTATCTATTAAGCTAGTGACAAACTATTAATATGTTCGTGTTCAGAGTTAATACAACGGATATGAAAGCTCTCCGAGAGTCTGTTTAATTTATTCTCCACTAGTTCTATGTTTGCAAGTGCATGTAGTCTTTGGGTAGAAAAATACCAAGGAAGATTATAAATCATCTTAAGTAACTTGTTTTGGGAAATTTGTAATTTTTTAATGTGGCATTTTGCACTAAACCCCCACACAGGGGCTGCATAAAACATAACTGCATGAAATATTGACTTGAGTATGATTTCTTTGTTTTTATATTTAATCTTGAGTTTCGATTTATAAAGGGATACAGCATATGGATTAGAATATTAATTTTATTCAAAACATATGCAATGTGGTCCTTAAATTTAATTTTTGGGTCTAGTATTACACCTAGGTATTTAACTTTTTGTTCGAATTGGATCAAGTGATTATTCATGCTAATACCTGTTTGTGGGATATAACAAGGTTTCCGTTTCCTAGTGAAATATATTGCCTGTGTTTTGTCGTTGTTCAGCATAATATTCCATTTATTGAAATACGTCGATATTTCAATTAAAGCCCTCTGTAGTTCAGCTATAACATCATTGGCAAACATTCCCGAGCAAAGAATGGCCGTATCGTCAGCAAACACAGACATTGTGCAGTACTCGAGTTGCGGAAGATCGTATGTATATAAATTGTAGAGTATTGGTGAGAGGCATGAGCCCTGTGGGCAGCCAGCTGGAACACTAAAGATTGCGGAACAGTGGGAACCAATATAAACTTTAAAAGTACGAAAAGAGAGAAAAGCTTGGATAATTTTAATCAGGTATAAAGGAATATTTAATCGGATCATTTTAAAGATTAATCCATTGTGCCACACTGAATCGAAAGCAGCTTTAACATCGAGGAGAACCATTCCAGTAGATTTTTGGTTAGCAAAATTGGAATTGACTAGATTCCTAATTCTCACTAAAGGCTGAACTGTATTGTGTTGATTACGAAAGCCAAATTGATGTGGCGGAATTATATTATTCGTTTCAACATAATCGGTTAGTCTTTCCTTAATAACTTTTTCGAGAATTTTGCTGATGGATGACAAAAGGCTAATAGGTCGATATGAAGAAGGACAATCAGCTGGTTTGTTTGGTTTCTTAATTGGAATAACCTTATATTCTTTAACTCTTTAGGAAAATAACAGAGTTTTAAACATGAATTTACTATAATGGTGAGGTATTTTATTCCTTTTTTGGGAAGGGCTTTCAAACATCTATTATTAATGTTATCAAGGCCAGGTGCCTTCTTGATAATAGGCAGAACTTTAACAAAAAACCTATTAATAATCAATTTTGCTCCATTCTTTTGTTTTGCACATGAAGCTGTGTGAGCTATCATATTTTTGTTTGCCTTTTTCGACATGTTTATTGTATCAGTTTTTTATGTACTTTGACATACTCCCTTTTACTCTATTTGCATACTCTCTTTTACTCTATTTAATAATGTAAAAGATCCAATTAAAATCTTTATTTCTAGACGACTTGGAATACTTTTTTAAAATGTCCTTATATCGATGGAATTTAAATTTTTTTTAAATCAAAATGATGTGGAATAAAAAGGGGAATGAGTGGAATTGTACACTCAAAAAAAAAGTTTGTAAAGTCAGCAAAAAATTTTGCTGAGTCAGCAAAATTTCAGTCATTAGGGTGCTTGCAAAAAAATTGCTAATGTCAGCAAAATCTTTTGCTGAAAATCAGCGAGCTGTCTTTGTCTTTCGCTTTACTCTGTCTACATGTCTGTATATGTTTGTTTGCAATTTGACCACACTAGATTATTAATATATAAACATTTAGTTTAGAAATACATATTAAATTTAAATATTTTCTTTTGTCTTTTATTTTATTAATAGACAATTATTTTCACAAGCCGGTGACAACGCAAAATTTAAGTTGTTTTAATCCTCAATTTTGTTTTATGTACGAAAAACAGATACAAAAGTCTTCCATGGTTGATTTTTTTATATGTCTTATTAGAGTTTTACTTTTTAGTATCATTTTCCTCTTATCTACTACATCTTGACATGCCGCGACATCTGCTTCATTCTGCGTATATCTTTCAATCTGGTTGTCATCCACACTATTAATGTGCTTATCAGCACAATTTTTTTTAGCAAAATTAATTAGTAACACATTATTATATTAGTAAAGAATTAGTATAAAACAGTTAAGTGCTAAATAAGTATAACAAAAATTTTAGCTAAAAACACGATTTTAGCAAAAAAAAAAATAGTAATCTGATTTACAAGACTTTTCTACTAACTTATTTTTTTGAGTGTAGTGTTTAATATTGGGAAAGAAATTTAATATAAAGGAGAATGAGTAGAATTGAAAAACTGAAAATGGAGAACGATATGAAATGGCCCTGTGACCGATTTATAAAATTGAATCCCTCGGAAACTTTCCCGTACCTGATTGCATTATTTGGGTGTACTAATACTACTGCGGAGCAAACATTTTTTTCCGTTTTTCCCCTATCGCGATTAGTTTTGGAAATAAGGAATATTTAAAAAAAAACTCTATTTTAAAAAATTTTGAAAAACTTGACAAATGTGTTAAGTGTTCCGATTCCACTCGTTCCATTACATGTCGTTCCATTTGTACCAATATTCCATTCTATTATCGGAGCGTTTAAATTTGTATTTTCATATTAGTATATGGGTAAACAAATAATTAAGACACCCTGTGATTGTTTCATAAAAAATAATAGGTTAATACTCCTGCGTAGCAAAAATTTTGTCCGTTTTGCCATATCTCCTTTAGTTTCAGAGATACGAGTATCAGCCATTTAAGAAACGCCATTTTTTAAAAATACGCCATATATCACAAAACGGAAATTTTTTTTTGCGAAACTTGATTAAAACAATACGTACCGTTAATACAAATTTGTAAAAGTGTTCCGAATCCACTCGTTCCCCGTTCCTTTTCATATCGATGCATTTTGGACCAATGTTTCATTCTATTATCGGAGTGTTTAAATTAGTATTTTCACGTACGTATATGGGTAAACAAATAATTAAGATACCCTGTGGATCTCTCTCGAGATCTCTCGAACCTAGCCTATTTATATTATCTGCGTTAATTAATATTGCTGTGGAGCAAACATTTTGTCCGTTTTGCCCTATCTCGTTTAGTTTCTGTGATAAAATAATGTCCATTTACAAAATGGTCTGTATATCGATAACTAAGTGAGATACAGTAAAATGGACAAATAATTAAGACACCCTGTGGATGCTCCATAAGAAATGAATCTCTCGGGATCTTTCCCGGACCTAGCCTTTTATATTATCTGGGTTAATTAATATTGCTGCGGAGCAAACATTTTGTCCGTTTTGCCCTATCTCGTTTAGTTTCGGTGATAAAATAATGTCAATTTAAAAAAATGGTCAGTATATCGATAACTAAGCGAGATACAGCAAAATGGACAAAATTTTTCCAAACGTTTACTTACCAAATACGCCCCGATAATTCAACTGATGTAGTGTTAATTTATTTTTAAAATGATTTATTTTTAGGAAATTGTTACTGGGTGATTTATTAATTTTTTTTCACCAATATGTGTGACATACACGACTAATTAAAATTTCCTTCCCCGTTCTATTCCATTATGTTCTTTGTGCTTAGTGTTCCAATTCCACTCGTTTTATTCCATTTCGTTATACTTTACTTGGTTACAAACCAGACTGAAAATTGATGTCCATATAATTTCTGAAATTTCGGGCTCATTAATTATTTAAAATAAGCATTATTCTGAGCGAGGACTTTCCATCCCTGATTTCAGCGAAATTTTACAATTTTTATTTTTTTTTTAAATAACAATTTTTTAATGCTTTTGAAAACAAAATTAAATGAAATTTTGGAAAACACACGATTTTTTATATAAAAACTTTTTTTTTTGTTAAAAAAAAAACTTTTCTTTTATTGTACAGTAAAACCCGGTTAAGACATATTCCGAGGGAACAAAAAAATTAGTTCGTCTTAAGCGAGGTTCGTATTAATCCGGTTTTTTTTAACGATAAAAAATATGTATTTATTAAAACAAAAACAAGATTTTTACATAAATAAAAAATAAAATAAGCATTTCATGCATTCACAATTAAAAATTCAATTAAAATTCTTCATTTAAAAAAAAAAAAAAATCTGTTATTTTTTTCTGAATGACTGAATTAAACGATTTCATTCGTTATAAGTTTTTCTATTACCAAAATATGATTGTCAGCTTCTTCGGAACACGATTTTGTTCGAATATAATACTTGACAAATTTTCAACATCGGCAGAATTAACAATTTCCAATATTTCTTAACCTGATAAGGTATGTGGACGTCAAAACATTAGCATCTATATCTAGAAAGTCATCCACGGCTATGAAATTTCATATTAGGTCTACCCTATTAAACGGATAAAGAGTGTACTAAACATGGCAATTTGTAAGAAAACGAGTTTTTGGGACTGCTTAAAACAGTTCATAATAACCGAGGGTTCGTATTAAAAGATGTATTTTATATGAAAATTGTTGCCAAAACGTCGGGACTTTTAAATTAGTTCGTATTAACCGAGGGTTCGTCTTAACCGAGGTCGTCTTAAGCGAGTTTTACTGTATACTGTATACTGTTATTTTTCTTTTTCTGTTTGAAGATAAAAATGGTTTTAAAGTTCGAAAGAAAAAATATTTTAAAAACTATCGATAAAAAAAAATAATTTAGAAAATTACTTTATTTTAAACAGAATAATTTTTTTTTCTGATAAAAATTTAAAAATTTAGTATTTTGTTTGTAAAATGTTTACTGATGACAACAAAATGTCAGGAATACATAAACAATACTAATTGCATTCCAGAATGCAAGTCATGTAAAGAAGAGGTCTATAACTCATTACAAGAAACCAAGGATTTTATTTTCTACGCAACAAAGAATAGGAAATCATAATTTAAAACACACTCACAGATACATTTTCACACACATAAAGATATTTTTATGGACTTGAATACAATACAGAAATATTAAAATAAATTATTTAAAAACACACACATGATTATAAACTAAAGAATGTCAACTGAAATATTAACGGTAATATTATTAACATTACAAAAAACAATAACAATAACAAAAACAAAAAAAAAACAAGAAAAACTCAAACAAATAAACACTTTCCCCAAAAGCTAAATTTATTATTTAAATAAACAGTTTAACAAACACACACAGACACACAAATTCAAATAACATTGAGTGCACTATGGGTAAGAGAGTAGATAATGATAGCGAAAGATTAAGGCGTTAAATGATCAAAACAGCTACGAAAAACTTTGTTCAACAACAAAATTTTAACAGCTAGCGTAATTAAAGTTGCGTGCTCTTGTCTACACTCAAAGTAAAGTGTCAGTTGAAAATCTTTTAAGGGGGACATGACATTGGACGTGTTTGAAATCGACTTTTTTATAATTTTGTATTTTAGTAAATATTCTCAAGATTCTAAGAAAACAAATTTAATGGAAAAAATTCCTACGGGTTCAAAGTTACAGCCGGATTTTAATTTTCGCGCTACCTACGTACGGCAGCTGGTATATACTTGTTTTACTTGCTACCTGACTTTTGGTGGTTGTTATTTCGTACTGGTTGCGCGGGTTCATTTTTGACGAATTTTTTTTTTCTTTTTTGTATTTTTTTAAACTTGATTCGCTATCGTATGACACGAGCTTTTTTTTATTAAAATTATAAACAAAAATACTAAAAACAATTTAAGATTGTTAAGATTTAAAAAAGTATTTTTTTTTAGATCGGACAATTTTTGCGACTCCCACAAGCAGAGAAAAAATATGGTTGCAATATCATTGCGGCCACAAAACTATGTTTCCTACAGCCATAAATTTTTTGTTTCAATTAAATTATTGTTGTATCAATCATATTCCACCAATAATATGGTTGCTTTCATCATGTTTTAGTAAAAATGTCTCTATTTTCAGTTATCATATTATTGTATTGTCTACAATCATAATATAGCATTTATTATCATATTCCTGTATTGAACTACAGCCATATTATAGTTGCGCCAACTATAAGATGATCAGTCGGATTATTTTTATGACCGTCTTTGCTCTTTTAGTTTCATTCTTGTTTGAGATTTTGTGAAAAGAAGTTGTGAGAAACAGTCAGCCACAACGAATTAAATAATATTAAACAAAAAGACATTCAAATAAACAAACACGTAGTGGTGTTAATTCTGATGGTGATTTGGTGTACGGAAGAAGGAATAAGTTTGTATTCTCAACCCGGTCTACCCTGGAAGTGGGGGCAAAATTTTAGTTGTCGCGCACCCCTTAAATAAAGTTATATTCTTTATATGGAAATAAAAGTGTTACAAATAAAGTATAAATTGATAAAAAAATTAGTGCTTTATTTTTTAATTGTTTTGTAATTACGCACACAAATATTGTTTAATGAAAAATAATATGAAAGAAAAAATTAAACAAAATGCACGTTTTATTTATGTAGTACGAAATATTCATAATATGTTTGCAATAATCATAATATGGTAATATGTGATGACAAAATTCTTGTCCATGATCATAATATGATAACTAGCACAATAATATGGTTATAATGCAATTATTATGATTGCTGCAAACATGGTTTGATCATTATAAATGTATTGCGAAATTGTATTCTTAACAATATTTTTATGCGTGCTTTATGCTGTAATCACTTGTATAGCTTGTATTGCTGACATAATATTCACAAAGCTTATTCTTCAGCGCAAAGACAATTTAATTACTAAAATTATTTTAAACCTAAGATTATTTAAATGTGTGAATTATTTAATAATTATTTTATTAAAAAGCATGCATATCTTTTTGATCCAGCTTCAACAGAATGTTGGGAGAATACTGTAGGGTTCAATTCATATGACAATTCATAAAAACTTCCAGAACCATAATATGATAATATTGGGATCTATTTGCAACCATAATACGGTAATCTAATTATCATATTATCATACAAAAATGTATGATGCTCTTCGAATATGGTTCCCTTAACCATATTTTTCCTTTGCGTGCAGCGCTGCAACCACGAGGCCCCGTTTTTTTTCTCTGCCGCCAGTTTGGAGCTCTATAAAAATATGTTGGAGTGAAAAATATATTGTTTTGAATTTTTTTTTCTTGTAATTTGTTCAATTCAATTTTCGAAAAATGTTTGTTTTTGACTGAGTTATGAAATTTTAAAAAAGGTCTGTTTTCTCTGCCGCGAATGTAATGTCCCCCAAAATATACCGAAAATATAATTATTTCATTAATTTTTTTATTTACAACAAAAAATAAACTGAGAAATAGATCAGCTGGACATAGATCAGATCAGAAATATAGGAATATTAATTCACAAAAACAGCATTGTCTTCTCATTGTTCAAGATATAATCATTATCCAGACTTTGAAAATGTTTCAATTTTAAATACAGAACATAATTACAAACGCCGTTATTTATTAGAAATGTTACAGATAATTAATACACCACTAACAAATAGAATTAATTTTAAGATAGATATTGAAAATTTACTCAGAATTATAAATATTTATTACAAAAGAAATAACACATACTACATTAATTTATAACAAATATTACATCAATAGATTTTTTAAGAGTTAATTATTTATATTTTTTGTTTTAGAAATATTTGTCAAATATTTTAAATATGTTTTCAAACTTTCAAAAATTTTTTCAAACTTTAAAATTTTTTGAAAATTATTAATTTATTTATTTCCTGAAGATGCTACACAAAGGAGTAGCGAAATATTGAAAATAAATGAACTTTTATATAAAAAAACAAACCTTAACTCAAATAATTAGAAAATTTAATTTTTATTTTGTAACCAAAAAGGCTAATGGCCAAAAGCTGATTACTTAGTTTAATCTAATAACTTTGCTTTATTAAAATTTAAATCATTTAAAATCAGGCACACTCATGGAACTTCTGCTGTAAATATTTGTAGTTGATTGAGTAGTCCCGATGAAAAAAGTTTCTATATACTCATATACAACTTGATATCATTATACATGCTTATAAAGGGTGTTTTTCATAGAGGTTGAAAATGGAATAAAACAATGATGCATTTTTTAAAATGAGATGAAATTTACTTTATTCGAAAGATAATCTTCTGGCATTATAATTCAAATATGACTTATATCTTATGACCGCCACGGCTGGCTCGGACTTAGTCTAATCTGGAGGTCAATTTTCGATGACTTTTTTCCAACATTTGTGGCCGTATATTGGCAATAACGCGGCGAATGTTCTCCTCCAAGTGGTCAATCGTTTCGGGCTTATCGGCGTAGACTAGCGACTTCACATATCCCCACAGAAAATAGTCCAGCGGCGTTAAATCGCACGATCTTGCAGGCAAATTCACGGGTCTGAAACGTGAAGTTATGCGATTACCAAACGTTTGCGCGACACGTATTTCGAACAGCACCACGATTTTTTAAATAAATTTGCACAATTTGGAATCGTTGTTCAGGCGTTAGTCTATTCATGTTGAAATGCCAAACCAAACTAACATAAATCACTTGACAGCTGACAAAATGGCCGCCAGTTAAAAAAGCGTTGCCAACTTAAAGTTTTATAGCTGTATAAAAAAACACCCTTTATATGTGGCAATATATTACGTACGATATATGTTCAAATCTTATACTTAGTTTATGATTTTTTTTATATCTAATATCTGATCTTTACGAAATTTTACTCACTTGATATTTGATTGCCAAATCAATTACTAGCCCAATGTGCATTGTATAGATATAAAGTTGCCAAAACATTACCAAAATAAAGAAGAATCAAAAAATAAAAATACCACCAAAGTATTATGGTACAGATGTGAATACAAAACCCAGAAAAAATCACGGTTAATTAATATTTTGTAGAAGATAACATGGAGGTGAAAGATATTCGCTGGTTGGTTGGAGGAATCATTTACTCTACATATTTCTTCTTATAACTTTTACAAACCATTATGAATATTATACATAATACTCGTACGTACAAGTTTCGTGCCAGACTGTACAGGGGGGGGGGGGGGGGGGGGGGGGGTTTGTTGTACTTAACTGACAACAAAAGGTTCTCACTTTTGTTTTATGTTTTGACCAAGTTTATAAAAAAACGTAATTATTTGTTAATATACTTTTTGCTGTTGTTATAAAACAGAACTGATGGAAATGTTACGCATGAGCCAGGCAGATGATTAGTTATTAAGATGATGAATGAAAATGTACATGAATTCAGTTCAGTCTTACAAAGTGGCAACATGTGTAATTCTGGTAACACATACACAGAGAGAATTTTAGTGAACGAAAAGTAATAAAAATCTTCGATAAACTAATGAAACTTTTCTTCATAAAGTGAAGCAAAATTTTCTTAAAATTAATGAAAAGTTTCATAGTTTTTAGGAAATTAGCTTTTTAATGAAACTTCTTCATTGAGTGAACGAAACTTTTAATAATATGACATATTTCATAAAATTGTTTCAATGGACGAGTTCCAGTGCAATTTCAATGCTTCTATGCAAAAAATCATAAATATCATGCTGATAATTCTCTCAGTGCAGTGCTTTTTTAACATCACCATTGTAAGCAGGGACTGAAAGTTCATGCAAATGCATGTTTTTTTCTTAAAAGCCAAGTTCACACTAGATTCAAAAATACTTGTTTTTCCAAAACATGTATTTAAGCTCTTTATTCTATTCCAACAGTTCTGTATTCGTTTCCACTCTTTTTTGGCCAAACACGTGGTTTTTTAAATCTAGTGTGAATGCCGTATTAGTCTGAAGGCAGGTTAAACAAAATACTTTTGCAAATCAAAAAATTTGCGTTAAAATGGCTTCTATTTGTTACACTCAAAAAAAGTTTACCTAATATTAAGTAACTTGGAACTAAATTTTAAGAAATACGGCAATGATTGGGTTGCAAAGAAAATATTACTCAAATTAGGTATGCAGTTTTCTTAAAAAGAAGTAAACACCATTGACTTCAATTAGGTAAATTTGTAATTAAATTTAGTAAATTTTGTCTTAAACTTTACTAATTTTTTTTTTTTCAAATTAAATTAAGTATATCTAGTAAAAATATCTTACAATAGAGTTAATTTTTTCCAAATTTTAAGACGCTTGAGCTTGTGCTAATGTAAAATTAACTTATTTTTAGTTCATCAGTTATACTAATATTAAGTAGGAATATTTAAAAACAAAACAACAACAAAATACTACGTAGGTAAAGACCACTTTGTTTTTTAATGTTCAAAAAAATGACTAACAATTGTAGTAAAAATTAACTACATGTTAGTAAAAAATAAACAAACATTTATTTTTTTAAATAGCAAAAAACGACTGTAAAAAATTAATGTAAAATCATAAAACAGTCATTTGATGTGGTTTGTTTTTTAAATGGTAAAAAATGTAATTTGTTCTACAAATGACTGACATTTACATTATAAATAAAGAAACTACATTACAACTCAAAAAACTACATATTTTAAAAGCAAAAGTTCCCTGAGTGTACTTGCGTGAACCATAATTTTCCTTCCCTGAGATTTTTTAGCAGGTTTTTTAATTAATTTAGATGTTTATATTTAGTTTTGTTTTTATACAAAAAAAAAAAATATATTTAATTTTTATGAAATTCATGTGATCTCTGAAAGGGCCACTAGGGCAATGTTTGCCTGCCAGCGGCTCTTTGGCAGTGGTGGACAAAGGTTGAACAACTCAGGGCTCAGATGATTCTTAAGAGGGTTTATCGACTGGTATTGATATCACTGGTGCCTCGAACTCATGCCCGACTGATGCCATTGAAGCCATGCTGGGCATTCCTTTGCATATCTCTGTAAAGGAGAACGCGTGAATGGGATCCTGAGTGGGGATCTGAAGGGGCATCTTGAGATTGCGAAAATGTTCGCTGATGACCCGGTTATTAGGGTCAGTGACAGGATACTGCCTGTGCAGGTACTTGTTAGGCACTTTGTTGTTGTGATTTCGACAGGAGCACGTGGTTGACTGGATCTTGGGTACCGGAGGTTGGTGCACAGGTCTGGTTCACGGATAGCTCAAAACAGTCGAACATGGATACGGGAGCGGGTGTCGTGGGACCCGGATTTCAGCGTGCTCTGCCCATGGGCAAATATCCCTCCGTTTTTCAGGCGGAGGTCTTCGCTATCTGTATCTGTGTGGAAGAGTGTCCTGCGGAGGAGGACACGTGGGGCCACGATCTACATTCTATCTGACAGCCAGGCGGCACTTGGTGCCTTGAGGGCTCAAGATGTGTCGTCGGGTCTGGTTAAGGAATGTATCGACTCTCAAATCCTCTCGGACTTAACAACTCCTTGACACTGGGCTGGGTTCCTGGCCATGAGGCGCATGAGGGCAACGAACGGGCTGACTGTTTGGCCAACTGCGGAGCTCGTCGACAATTCATTGGCCCTGAACCCTTCTGTGGCTTAAGCCATGGGTATGTCAGAGAGAGGGTCAGAAGGTGGAGGGAGTCGGAGTTTGGAGCCTATTGGGCCAGATCGTCTGGGCAGCGACTGGCTAGGCTATTTATATCTCCCTCTGGGGAGAGGTCGCGGAAACTCTTGTCTATGACGAGGTTTTGTGAATTGGAACCCGAGACCTCAGAGCATGTTCTCTGCAAATGTCCGAGGCTCTCCGACAGGATGGTGCGTTATTTTGGTGGTCGAATAGTGACGCCATCGGACGTTTGGAATTGTTTAACTGGTAGGATAGTTGGCTTCGTAGGGAGCCTGAACCTATAGGGTGTATTCGTTGGCAGCACAAAACACCAACTTCTGGTCGCGGTGCATAGTGCCACTCTACTCTAATTCTAAGATTTTTAATGCATATTATAGGCTCTTAAAACACACTTTTAGTGCATGAAGTTCCTGTCCCTGCTTATAAAATAATGTACTCGTTTGGCCTAGTAGCATAAATGTTGGAGAAATTAAATAATACGCATCATGAATACAATTACAAATTAAAAAATAATTAACTAAAACAGAATAAAAAATTATTTTCTTAAAATTTAATACTTTAAAATCTTTTAAATTGTCTAGGTTTTTTTAAATTTATTTGCTCGGTTTTCTTAATTTTCGGACAAAAAAATAAAAAAAAATACTTATTTTTTAAAAGTTCTAAGATCTTGAAAACTAAGACACATAGAAATAAAAATGCATAAGGGTTTACTAGCTTAAGATTTTATTTTTTTTTAATTTTTTATTTCATATTTAAATAGTTTCTTTTTTTTATATGCTCTGAAAATGTTTTAGAAAAAATCGCAGAAATAAAAAGTTACAGCTTGTTAAACAAACTCCTTGCCCTATATTTTACATGAGCAATATTTACTTTAACCACTAAATGCCCAACAGCGTTGATTTGAATAGAAAGGTGTTTTTATAGTGTAAAATGCTAAATAAATAAAAACTGCTTACCACTATTTTTAAAATAATTTTTTTACGCTTTTTATAACCAAAAAAACCAAAATTTTCAAAATTTTGAATTGCCCGTTACACAAAAATTAAGTTATTTAGGGACCAAAAAAATAAAGCATTTGAAAGCTTACTTATGCCTCTAAATACTTATGTATTTTATTTAAACTTGATAAAATTATTTTTGACTTTTTTTCGATATCGTAAAAAACGCGTTTTTTGAGTTTTTAAGTAATTTTGCCCATTTAATTGTTTCGACTTTCATGGTTAATAGAAGGCTCAATTCTAAATATTTATTAAAAAATGTATTTTATTAAAGAGTGCTTGGGGTTTCTTAACACACTAGTGAAGTTTTAATTTTAATCAAACTCAAAATAAAGACGTTGGATTTTTTTAATGCTTGTATCTTAAAAGGTATGGAGGGCATTTAAGGGTTAAATGATTTTTTCTCAAAACATGATATTGAAAATCGAGTGACACTGTGCACCCTTAACGGATGGACCAATTTTAAATCAGTTTTTTTTTTGGTTTGTAGAGGACTAAAAATTAAGCCCTGTACTCATAGAAATAAACCTGTAGCAGAAAAAGCTACTAAAAATTAGTTAAAAATTACCTTGCTAAAAACACTGCTAAATTTAGCAGATTTTTTTGCTAAATAATAATAAAATATGAACAGCAAAAATAAATCTGTTAACTTTACAAAATTTTAGTTATATTAGATGTGAATTTTAGTTAATGAAAATAGCATTTTACTCTGTAATATTAGCAAAAACTTTTACTAAATATTTGTAGACTCAAAATAGCAAACAAAAACTGTAATATTAACAAAATGTTTGCTATATTTACCTCAAATTCAGTAGAATGCGAATAACAGATTATTTTGCTAAAATCAACATAAAATTTTGCTAAAAAATGGCAGATTGCTGATATCATATGGGCAGACTTTTATTTGCATTAAAAAACAAAAAATAAAAAAAAACTTTAAAAATTTTACATTTTTTGATTATTTTTTTTTGTCTACTAATAATTAGTAAATGTTTTTGCTGATTCTATCAGATTATTTTGTTCAATTAACTAAAATTTAGCTCATATATAACTAAATATTTGTAAATTCGACAGATTTTTTTTTGCTATGCTTATAATACTAATAAATATTTAGTAAAAAATCTGATAATTTCAGCAGTTTTTTCTGCAAGGTAATTTTTAACTACTTTTTAGTAGCTGTTTTTGCTTTTTTTAAAAGGTTTATTTGTATGAGTGTAACGTAGAGACATTTTTAGATTATTGCCTACACTCAAAAAAATAAGTTAGTACAAAAGTTAGTAAAACGTCTTGTAAATCAGGTGTACTATTTTTAGCAATTTTTTTGCTAAAATCGTGTTTTCAGCTAAAATTTTTGTTATACTTATTCAGCACTTAACTGTTTTATACTAATGCTTTACTAATATACTAATGTTTTACTAATTAATTTTGCTAAAAAAAATTGTGCTGATAAGCACATTAAGAGTGTGGACGACAACCAGATTGAAAGATATATGCAGAATGAAGCAGATGTCGCGGCATGTCAAGATGTAGTAGATAAGAGGAAAATGATACTAAAAAGTAAAACTCTAATAAGACATATAAAAAAATCAACCATGGAAGACTTTTGTATTTGTTTTTCATACATAAAACAAAATTGAGGATTAAAACAACTTAAATTTTGCGTTGTCACCGGCTTGTGAAAATAATTGTCTATTAATAAAATAAAAGACAAAAGAAAATATTTAAATTTAATATGTATTTCTATAATAAATGTTAATAGATTAATAATCTAGTGTGGTCAAATTGCAAACAAACAAACATATACAGACATGTAGACAGAGTAAAGCGAAAGACAAACCACATATCTTAGGTAGATTTTTATGGTTCCTTTTTCTTATTGCAAAAAAAGGGTTGTTTTTTTCGTTTCGTTTGTTTTTGTTTATTTTTTCGTTTCGTTTCTATAATTATCTTAGGCAGTTGCGTCCTTTAAAAGAAAGCATCATTTAGACTACCATTGATGTAAGTAGTTGAAAGAAAATTTTTGTTATGTTATATATATTTATTTCTATATATTCTTAGATATTAAATTAATTCATGTCGTCAGTGGGGAAAATGAAATTTTTTATATTTCGTAATTATTGTAAATTATTTTTTAAAGAATCACAAAAATAGTTTTTATGATTTTCAGCAAATATATTAACTAAATTACAATTTTTTTACAATTTTTTTGCGTTTTTTTCAGTCTACTAAAATTCAGCAAAAAATGTATTAATTTTTACCAACGCTTTTTTATTTCTAATCTACTAAGTGTTAGCAAAACTTTTGCTGAATCTACTAATTTTGTTGCTAAAAATCAGCTCGCTGATTTTCAGCAAAAGATTTTGCTGACATTAGCAATTTTTTTGCTAGCACCCTCCTGACTAAAATTTTGCTGACTTTACAAACTTTTTTTTTTGAGTGTAGTATTTTTTTGGAATAATATAAAACAACTATTTTTTGGGTATTTTTTTAATTAATCAAAAATCTAAAAATCCGGCTTCGTTAGGGACTAAAGAATTCATTTGTGTGTGAAACAAAATATAAATTTTTTTCTCAGATGCCTAAGCTCCACGATGCCCAAGCTCCTCAAAAAAGGGTCTACAATGAAATGGCTACCAGGGTTGCCATGTTAGTCCGAATTCCAAATTATAATATTTAGAATAATATTTAATATTTTGTTTATTTATCGCAAAAAGAATTTTTTAAGGGAGTAAGCCGAAAATAATAACTTACAAAGCTGCTTACATATGCCAAGATTTTTATATGGTGAACTCCCACTTGGAAGCATTACTTTTGGCTAAAATAAACGCGAATTTCCGTGCTTATAAAAAGCAGTGATTTCATGGGTTTCTTATTCTTCTTCATTTCCGCTTAAGTCCCTGTGGAGCATAGGGCCGCTACAAAATTTCCCCAAGATAATCTGTCATTCGCTAGTAGTTTTGACTCGTTCCAGCTTCTTCAGCTGTGTTCAATATCTTGGGTTTTAGTAAAATTATATTTCCTGTCTACATTATTACGATTAAAAGTAATAATTTTAATGTACATAATTTATTTTACATAAAATTCTACAGATATTAGTTTTTTGTTGCTAAAATGTTTTCCGCTCCATGTGCTAGCTCTTCAGAAACCGTTAAATGACTAATTATTTTTTATTTCATACCCGAAAACACCAAACACAAACAAAAATCACTCGGGAAAATTTTTACAGATCGTTTATAATCCACGATATGAAACTTTCTGCATTACAACCTGCATCCTTATGAGTGAGAGGGTAAGTTGCTTACAACCTCCATCCGTGTTAGGGAAAACAGTAAGCTAAAAATTTTTGTTTATTTATTTTTTTACTTAATCTCTAACCTACACTTGGTATCCAACTATTGTATGTGAATAAAGAGCATCAAAAAACGTGATAATTACTTGTGAAAGAGAGATAGGATTAAGAAGAAGAAGCATTCTAGTTGAGAAATTAATTGTGCATTGGTATTAGGGAATTCTGTCTCTTCTGATCGAAACAATACTTGTGTGTACGTAGTGTGACAAAAACTCCACTTAGCCACAGTCACCGCTGTGTTGGCCGTGGCTCAACTCGTTAGGAGGTGAGATTAAGATGCATAGCTTGATGCTAAGGCAGTGAGTTCGAATACCAGTACGACAGCAAAAAAGTAAAATAAAAGTTTTTCATATAGAGCAAATTAACAATAAAATATTTTGTTCAATTGACACATAAATTAACCACTGACGAGTCCCAGGAGGGGGACGAAACTGCGGCAGTCTGGTGTATCCCTTGTGTCCGTAAAATTTTTCTATAAAAATGTTTTCTTCTTCTTCCTGTAAAAAGACTAACTAAAGTAATATTCTCCAGTAATTAATATAAAAATTAATTACGATTGTCATTATCTGACGGTTGCAAAAACACTTTCTAACATGAAAAACATTTTTTTGTTTTGATATTCTAGAAAACACTCAAACAAATTGAAAACAATGTTAGAAGCATTTCTTAAAAGCATTTTACTTTCCATATGTTTTTATTTTCCATAAAACCATGTTTTTGGCACTTCGATAATAATTTTTAAAAAAAATCGAGTTTTCGAAAGCTTTTAGGATTTGAGAACACCAAATTTCAATTTCGTGTGATTTCATAAATTCGTTCTAATTGCAAAACGTTCTAAAGTAGGGACATGGGCGATTGTTAATTTGCTCTATATGAAAAACATTTTTTACTTTTTTTGGTGTCGCAGTGAGTTCGAATACCAGTACGACACCAAAAAAAAAGTAAAAAAAGTTTTTCATATAGAGCAAATTAACAATATAAAATACTTTGTTCAATTGACACATAAATTAACCACTGACGAGCAAATTAACAATATAAAATATTTTGTTCAATTGACACATAAATTAACCACTGACGAGTCCCAGGAGGCGGACGAAACCTCGGCAGTCTGGTGTATCCCTTGTGTCCGTAAAATTTTTCAATAAATGTTTTCTTCTTCTTCTTCTTCCTGTAAAGAGACTAACTAAAGTAATATTCTACAGTAATTAATTAAAAATTAACTACGATTGTCATTATCTGACGGTTGCAAAACACTTTCTAACAGAAAATTATTCGTTTCATTTGCTGCTTCTCAATATCATGTAATAGTAAGCACTTACATCCTGCTTCTAAAAACATGAATATTTTTTTTACTGGGATCTGTTGAGCAAACTGACATATTATATTGAATGTATAGATCTGGCAACTCTGTGAGCACTACTTAACGTAGACATGTTCCGTTTACTAATTTAATATGACTTTAATAGAGTTATATTGTAATATTTTTTATAACATGCCTGCCTTACTTTTTAGCTGGTCGGATTCCAATTAAAAGTCGGCATAGCCACCTGATAGTACGTGCCTATAAGGTGACCGTTATTATGCGAATCATGAAATGAAATGATCAAGAAAATGTAGAAAAACTTTTTGCAACTA
This sequence comes from Delia radicum, assembly GCA_021234595.1. Lineage (NCBI taxonomy): Eukaryota > Metazoa > Arthropoda > Insecta > Diptera > Anthomyiidae > Delia > Delia radicum. Next base: position 215,098,821 of record CM037852.1, read on the forward strand.
AAGCCAACAAGTTGTATCAAACATGCAAGACAATAAAGAAACCAGCAACTACTTTGGACAACCAAAAAAAAAAAAAAAAATCAAGGTAAATGTCATCCATACACACTTCTTTTAGCCACATATTAACAGCTAATAACTGTGGCAAGCTTACACACACACACACACACACCACACCACACCAACTTCCTTAAGCTTAACTTATATATTTTTAGAAACCAACTTCTCAGTTGACTTTGTGCTAAGCGCAGTCAGTGCCTTTGACCATCAATATCTGGGTTTGATCGCTACATTTCAATTTAGTTTTAATTCTCAACGCGAAGCGTCTTAACGTGTGTACGCTTAAACATAAATATCCAATTTCAGTTGACGCCATTAGTCACTTTTGAAAAATTTCAAAAAAAAAAAGTGAAATTTCTTTTATTAACGGTTTTGTTTAAAGCAGATCTCTTTGCTATTTCGTTTCTGTGTATTAAAAACAAGTGTTTTTTAGGTAAAAAAAAAACAACGGATTAAAAATAAAATTACATAATAATTTTGTTTGATTTAATGACTTTCTTTAATTTAATAACATGTTTGATCATGATCATAGTCATAAAAAAGATTTTGTATTTTGGTTATTACTAAAATTATTTTGAAAGAAAACTAGTTACGGTTTATTTGTGGTTAATAATGTTTAACAAGTTTGTTAAAAAGTTACATAAAAATAAAATTTGGGTCATCTGTGTTTAAACAGTTTAAAGTTGGTTTTAGAAAAGAAAAGATCAAGTGAAAATGTTGTGAGACTTTTACTGGACAACCGGAAAACGTTAAAGTTCTTTGGAATAGTCTAGAGAAAATGTTAGTTTTTCTGCGATTTCTATTTAAGGTTTTTGTTAATGTGAAAGAATGCGACAACTAAATAAACTAAACTTTTAGTTATTTTGACGGTATTTTAACCTTTGTTGCAGTTTTAAACTGAATTTACAGTTGTTTTAACTGTAATTTCCAGTAGATTTTGCTGAACTGCAAAAACATTGAAAGAATTCACAGTTTAAGTGCTAACATAGTAAAATAACATTTGTTTTGAAGACGAAACTTACGATTAACGCTAATTGACTATTTAAAATAGTACGAACTGTAAATTAAATCAATATTCCAAATACATACTGTCAAAAAAGTTTGTCTACTGAAAATGGCAGTTAAAAACGGCGATATATGCTTTAAAATAGCTAAAAAGTTTGTAATTTTAAACTGTTGAAAAACAACTAACTAATGCAGTAAAACTAATTAACAATGCCCTAAAGATAACTGAGTATATTTAGGTACACAAATTTTGAAACAATTGAGAAAATTGGTAAAAACAACTGCTTTTTAACTTTTCTTTTAAGTAGGTGGTGGTATATCCCATCTCCTATTTAATATGTTTAATATGCATTGAATATAGAATAAAATAAAATAATTTACAAACTATGAATATATCAGTTACAACAAATATAAACTAAAAAAGAACAGTCAAAGCCTGGTATAACATATGATATATTGTCAGGCCCATTCGTTATATGATGATTTTCATATCAAAACCGATATGCATTGAACCCGACCCCCTCGAAATTGGATGAAATTTTGCATTCAGCTACATTTTACCTATACAAACACAACTTCATTCTTAGAAAATGCATTTTTGAAAATATGTGGGCGTGGCAAGGTATCGAAGTTTTTGAAAAATGACGATAATATGTACTTTCAAGCTGTGATTTCTACGGAATGGCTGAACCGATTTCAAAGATCTTGGTATCATTAGAATGGTATTTAAATCAGCTTTCGAAAACATACACTGTAAAAATATTCTTTTACACTGAACATTTTTTTTTTGGCAAAAATTAAACTTTAAACTGGGAAGACACTTCAAAGGCCATGTGATTTTTTTCAAAAAAAAATTTTTTTAGAAAGGCCTCTTTAATATATATAACATATCTAAAAACTAAAATGGCGTTTTTTTTCTTTTTTTTTAAATTTTTTTTTAAGTAAATGCATCTCTTGTTAACGTCCTTATATTTTGATACATTGTGTGACAAAAAAGAATAAAGTAGCTATACTTTGGAAGTTATTTTAATAGATTAGAACAAGAATCGTATTATCAAATTTTTCAGACACCCCCAAAATATGGACTTACCCTTGGTAAATTTTTTTTTTATTTTTTTAGATTTAATATATAATTTTGGGCAGCTCATACTGTTGACTTTCGGAATATTTGCTAACTTTTAGTGAAGTTTCATGATTTAAATACCTTTCTAATGGTACCAATATCTTCGAAATCGGTTCAGCCAGTCCGTAGTAATTACAGCTTGAAAGTACATATTATCGTCATTTTTCAAAAACTTCGATACCTTGCCACGCCCACATATTTTCAAAAATGCAATTTTTAAGACTGAGGTTGTGTTTGCATAGGTAAAATGTAGCTGTATGCAAAATTTCATCAAAATCTGAGAGGGTCGGGTTCAAAATGTGCCTTTTTTTATAGGTTTTAATATGAAATTCATCATATAGAAATATTCGTAATATCGAAACAACTATCTCAAAATGTTGAGTTTATTTAAAGTGAAAATAAAACTGCAATAGTGGGTACACGCCATTATTAAAAGGGTTCTAAAACAAAAAAAAAAAAAAAATAAAAATCTTTTAACGATTTTTAAAATTTTTTTAAAATTTTTACATATTTTTCACCAACTGCTCGCTACATCGAGTATAAACTTTCAGAAAAATTCGTTATATTAGGTAATTAATGCAAAAAAAAAATTTGCTCGTCAGGTATATTGCGTTTTCGTTATACCGAGCTTTGACTGAATTTTTAAAAACTCGACGAATATATATATTTTTAAATATTTACCAAAAATTAGCTATTTACTGCAAAAATTTTGCTTTGGTAGTTGTTAATTAAAATACTGCAATAACTGCTTCAAACAACTGTCAAAAAAATACAGTAATTTTCTTTAGTTGTTTTTTAAATAACAGTCATATATGACAGTTATTTTACTTCACAGAAAAACAACTGTAATTGCATTTACAAATAACTGATTACTACACAAACAACTGTCATGTAGTAACAGTAAATCTTTTTTTGAATGCATCTGTTTGTACATAATTTTTCTAGAAACTTTAGTTTTCTTGTAATTTATTTTAAACCCACTTTTACTTTTGAAAAAAGCGAAAATTGAATAGTTGAGAATTGCCAAAGTTATTTTTTTTTTAATAATAAATCGTACACTCAGAAAATTATGAAGGTAGAAATGACTAAAAATTACAGAGGTAACTGTATTTGTCATAAAAATACTAACCATGTAGTAATTTTTAAGTATTGTTAAAACAACTACAATGGTAGTAAAAACGACTGTAGAAACGTTCAAAAACAACTTACCTTATATAAATTCATAAACCATAAAAACGAGCAACAAAACAATAAAAACAATGAAACTAAAACGACTACATAATTTGTAAAAACTACTGTTTTTTTGTTTTTGTGAAAACTGCTGTTTTCTGCATTTCAAAGATATTTTTTAATAAAACAAATATTTTTTCTTTTAATTACAATAAAATTTGTATTTTCTACATTCTATCTAAAATGCAAAGTCAAAATTTCAAACGGTATTCCACTTACGACGTTTTTATACAATGAAATTTTCTAATTATTATTGGCAAAATATAAACATATCAATAATACCAAATATAAACCAAATGAGAATTTTTTAAGACTCAACATAATTTTCTAATTTTAAATAACTAACAAAAATTAACTGTTTTACTGCAAAATTACAGTTTTGATGTTTGTTTATAAAAATACTAAAATAACTACTCAAAACAACTAGTACTGAAGTACAGTTGTTTTGGTTAGTTATTTTTTGAAATGACTGTCTAAATTAGTCGTTTTACATTTGCTCATAGAAAAATTTACTACAACGATTGACCTACATGTATTTACTGTAAGAATATTCTGAGTCTGTTGGAAGTCTATTTTTGAGTGACTTTTGGCGCTTAAACCGTTTGAAACTCAGTTGTTTATTAACCGGTTTTGTATTTTGGAACGGGTTTGAAAATGGGAATAACAAGGCTCTTCGAATATATACTAAATGATGTATGTGTAACGATTTATCATGAATTTCTAAACTAAAAACAATCAAAAAATATATTTTTAAAATTGACGGTTTTTTATTGAAGTTTAATTCATTTGAAACATTTATTATATAATTTATTCTGAAAAGCTTTAAGTTCTTAGTAAAATTCTATTGTTTTCTGTTTAATTGACTTAAAAATTGATAGAAACGACTTAAAATGACAGTTAAAACAACTACAAATGTTTTTAAATAGGCGATAACTACATTTGCCAAAAAAAAATTACAACTATAATAGAAGTAGAGCTGTAAAAATAGGAAAAAAGCTACTAAAAATTAGTTAAAAATGAGTTTGCAGAAAAAACTGCTAAAATTAGAAGATTTTTTTTACTAAATATTAGTAATATAAGGATAGCAAAAATAAATCTGTTGACTTTACAAATATTTAGTTATATTTAAGCTAAATTTTAGTTATTTGAAAGTAACATAATAATCTGCTAAAATCAGCAAAAACATTTACTAAGTATTAGTAGACAAAGAAAATATTAAAAATGTGAAATTTTTAAAGTTTTTTTAATGCGAATAAAAGTCTGCCCTTATGAAATCAGCAATCTAAAATTTTTTAGCAAACATTTCTGTTGATTTTAGCAAAATAAACTGTTATTTGCATTCTACTAAATTGAGGTAAATATAGCAAACATTTTGTTAATATTACAGATTTTGTTTGCTAATTTGAGTCTGCAAATATTTAGTAAAAGTTTTTGCAAATTTTACAAAGTAAAATGCTATTTTCAATTAACTAAAGTTCACATTGAATATAACTAAAATTTTGTAAAGTCAACAGATTTATTTTTGCTATTGTTATTTTATTAATATTTAGCAAAAAAAAAATCTGCTAAATTTAGCAGTTTTTTCTGCAAAGTAATTTTTAACTAATTTGTAGTACCTTTTTCTGTTACTTTACAGGTTTATTTATATGAGTAAAAATTGTTGTTATTATTAACTATTCAAAAAAATAACTGCAATATTAGTAAAAATAACTGTCAAAACAATAAAATCAACTAACAAAATATTACTGCATAATTCAATTATTGTTGTATTAGACGGGTTTAAGACGATTTCGAGAAGCTAAAAATTGTTTAATATGGAAATTAATTTAATTATAGAAAGTTTTGTATGTTTTATTTATTGGAAATTAGACTCTCTGCGTTGTCGCTTATACATTTTTTATAAAAAATTTAACTAGTTTTTTTAATATAGTTTATAGTTTTGAGGTTTTTTAATTTGTTTACTATTTTTGTAAGCAACAGAAATATAACGATAAAAAAATTTAAAACTAACTCAAATAGGCACTGCATGAGTATTTAAAGCTTTTTGCGAAGTTCCTAAAATAATTACGCAAAACAACTGTTTCTAAAATACGGTATTTTTGGTTAGTTACTTCTTTAAATGACTGTCAAAAATAGTTATTTTACATTTCCCATAGTAAAATAACTACAATTACAGTTTAAAATTACTATTACGTTTATTACACGACCCTATGGGGAATGGGACCGGTTCTGCGTGTGCCACAGGATCGGTCCCTTCGTGCCAGAGACCAGTCCTCTGCTAAGCCCTACCCTATGTAAACAACTGGTAACTTTAACATTGGCTTGTCATAGGAGGGGGTCATTTGTCCTGCTTTAAACCACATAGTGGCATGCCACAGGACGAACCAAAGATGTACATACCACAAGACTAAACAGCTTCCAATGGGTAAAATTCTGGTCAACTGGCTTTTTCTTGTTAATAAGCATTCTGGTTAAGTGGTATGTCCTCCCTTTACCAGTCACAGGATTGTTAAGTTGAGGACAATTGACACTGCTTAACCCACTTCAGTATGAAATTATACCAGTCCTGTGATAAGTCCTTCTTTAACCAGTCACTTTTGACTCCTCATTCCCCATAGGTGAATGACTGACACGTAGTTGCTGTAATCAGTTTTTGAGTGTACATTTAATTGTAATGTTGTTGTTTGCACACACAAAAGGGTAAAAACCAACTTTCATATAAATCAAAGATGGCAACCGAAACTAATATATATATTGAAGTCACATTTTCTGTTGATAAATGCCAATATCTTGTCAGCAACTACCCAGCCAGCTCAGATTGTCAATTGTACTAAAAATAAAGTGCTATCAATCAATGATTTAGAAAGCTTTGCCAATGTTAGTAAAAAGTGGTTTTAAACTTTAAATTTAACTTTTAAATTTAAAGCATTGATTTTAAAAAGTTTACGACACTTGTTAACCCTTTCACTACAGACTTTTTGTTTCTGGATGTATTTCTATTTGGACTTCAGATTCTTATTTGGGGTCCTCAAAATAGAAAGAAAAAGTTTGATATGTATGCCCCCTGCCTCCCCTAACCAACAAAAATTAGTCCAAAAAACGAAGTTCTGAAACTTCTCAGCCCATTTTTAGCACTAAAACATTCGAATACCCAAAAATGCTTTATTTGATTTTGTTCTGGTCAAATTTCGAGATTCAAGCTTTGCTAGTTAAGAAGATACACTAAACGCCCATTTTTTGAAGATAAAGGCTGATTGAAAAAATCGGACTTGTTAACAAATATCTCGACTATATTTCCCTGATAAACAGATTATGCATCTAATGATATTTTTTCAATAACCAATATCTTCATGAGCATAGTTAAAGAAAAATTTTAAATTTTATATCACTATCAAATTTTTAATAGTTTTTTAAAAATGTGTACACTGTAGTGTACAAAGGTAGTGAAAGGGTTAAAAAAATTGTGTTTTTCATGTTTGTAAAAAATCTTTTTTAGACCAACTTTTGGTTTTGATATCCCAGCGTTATCAAGTTACTTCCAACAAACGTTATGCCAGTGCTGGCAGAGCAGCACAAACAACGGTTAGCCAGCTGCTATAATTTATGTTCGTTTTAAGCTATCAAGTATTATATGTCTCGTTAGCTCAGTGGGTAGAGCTCTTGACTGCAAATCTGCCTTCTAGGGTTCGAGTCCCGGCGGAACCAAACACATTTTAAATAAACCTTTATAATTTTGTTTTGAAAAATCTATTTTCTATTTTATGGTGTTTTGCCAACGTTGACAAGTTCGTATCTCTAGTGCTTTGCCAACGACCAAGCCATGCCCAGTGTTACCATTTTGGGGTTGATAAATGATTTAAACTTTCAGAAATATTACGCTTTGCCTACGCTGGTACCAACGGAGATAGTGCTTTGCCAGCAATTTGCCGCTAGTATTTTTATGACTGGGTAATTTTTTAATGCCTTTAATGGTTGAAAGAAAACACTTTTTGTTTGTATTTAAATTTTGATTAATTGCTTTCTCCACTTCTTCTTCATCTTTGTAGTTTTTTATTTCGTATTTTTGCGACCTTGAACATGGAACCCTCTGCATGTAGTAACCCGATTAAAAAAAAATTAATATCATGCAACAAAGAAATGTATCAAATTTTATATAGCCTTTTATCTAATTGAAATACAATTTGATCCGAAAAATGGTGGATCGTATTTTATATAAAAGGTTTATCAAATTGTACAGGGTGTCCGCCGGGAAGGTATACTACTTTGTTTGTTTATAATTTTTGATTAAATGAAAGAGAACGGATCTTATATTGATAAATGTTTTATTTAATGTCGGCAATTATGCATGAATTACAATATCAGATAAATGTCCGCCTCTGTTAGCCTCACAAATGCGAGCCCTTTTGAGCACATTTTTCATTACATTCTCACACATTTCACGCGGTATTTCATTAATTTCATCACGAATATTTTGTTTGAGTTGCTCAAGCGTTTCTGGTTTGTTTGCATAAACCTTGCTTTTCAGATATCCCCACAAAAAAAAGTCCGGAGCAGTCAAATAAGGCGACCGTGGATGCCAATCAACATCACCATTTCTTGTTGTGGAAAGAGGTCTCGCAGTAATTTCATTGTAATCCTGGCTGTATGCGATGTGGCACCGTCTTGTTGATACCACTGAATCTTAAATGGAAACAAATGCAAATCCTTGTGCAAAATTTTGGCCAAAGTTGTTCTTTGAAGACCAAGCTCCTGAGCACGGCGTTGAATTGAGGTTGATGGATTGTTTTGAACACTTTCTTGAGCAGCATTAATGTTTTCAGCTGATCTTGCAGTACTTTGTGGTCCATGCTTGGGCCTATCACCTACAGATCCTCTTTCTTCGAAATTATTCACTACACGATAAATAGTGCGTTTTGTTGGCACGTTGTTCCTCCCAAACATTTCACGTAACTTTCTAATCGTAACTTTCTAATCGATGATTGATTTTGATAAAATGTTTTAACGATTAAAACACGTTGGATTATCGAATATTTTTCCATAATAAATTTGCCACGTGTCTACTTCACGACTGCCAAATATGAACTGTCAAGACTAATGTTTACCAAAATGGCGGCAAAACAAAGTAGTATACCTTCCCGGCGGACACCCTGTATTAAACTCAATGTAATATAGAGTTTGATACAATTTGATACTAATCAATTCAGTGAAAAGAAATTTGTTAAATTGAAAACAGGTCCTATTATTAAGAGCCCAATTTAACGAACCGTTAATTTTAAATTTTATATGCTTAACAATAAAAACATTTTATGTCAAACTTAATTTTTTTGGAGTTTGATATTTTTAATTGTGATGTTCATTTAAGATAATACAAAAACGTCACTTTTCCACAACTTAAATTTTTTTTTTAATTTTTTCATCCAATATATATTCATTTAATTCTGCCAATCCAATTATATATTGCCCGTCGGTATAACATAAAAGATTGTAAAATACAATTAAATATGTCGTTTTACGAAAAATTACAGTGGCAAGTAAAGTTTTATCTTACAATATATAATGTCATACTTAAATATATTAAATTGTACAAAACTGGAACACATTATACAATATTATATAATATTATTTTTACTCGGGAAATCACAGCATTTAACGTATTCAGCTAAACTTTCATAATATTAAGTTTGTTTATTTACTCCAAAATCTTCACGCAAAGAAAAAACATGGTTGAGGGAACCATATTCGAAGAGCATCATACATTTTTTGATTTATGATTGCGACAACCATGTTACTATGGTTGTGACAACCATACTTTTATCTGCTTCTGTATCATAATATGATAATTAAATTACCATATTATGGTTCCAAATAGATTCCAATATTGTCATATTATGGTTCCGGAAATTTGTATGATTTATCATAATATGAGCCTTACAGAATTCCCAGCATGTGGATTAAAAAGATATGCATGTTTTTTAACTGTATATTTATTTAATAATTCATAAGTTTAAATAAACTTAGGTATAAAATAATTTAAGTAATTAATTGTCTTTGTACTGAACAAAAACCTTTCTGAAATATTATGTCTGCAATACAAGCTATACATCTGATTACAGCATAAATCACTCATAAAGATATTGTTAAGAATATAATTTCACAATACATTTATAATGATCAAACAATGTTTGCAGCAATCATTAAAATTGCATTATAACCATAGTATAGTCCTAGTTATCATAGTATGATCATGGACAAGAATTTCGTCATCATTTATTAACATATTATGATTATTGCAAACATATTATGATTATTTAGTACTACAGACTTAAAAGCACGTGCACTTTGTTTAAATTTTTCTTTCATATTTTTTTCTTGAACAATATTTTTTTTGCGTAATTACAAACAATTAATAAATAAAGCACTTTTTTAATTTATAATTCGTACCACTTTTATGTAAATATAATAAAAATAACTTTAATTAAGGGGTGCGCGACAATTAAACGTTTGTCTAGACTTCCAGGGTAGAACGGGTTGAGACTACAACTTATTCCTTCTTCCACAAAACAAATCACCATTACAATTAAAACCACTACGTGTTTGTCTATTTTTAATGTCTTTTTGTTAAATTTTATTTAATTTATTGTGGCCGACTGTTACTCACAACTTTTTTCACAAAATCTCAAACAAGAATGAAACTAAAGAGCGGAGACGCTCATAAATAAAATCGACTGATCATTTTAAAGTTGGCGCAACTATAATATGGCTGTAGTTACATAGAGGAATATGATATTAAATGCTGTATTATGATTGTAGACAATACAATAATATGATAACTGCAAAAAAAGAGAAGTTTTTACTAGAATATGATGAAAGCAATCATATTATTGGTGGAATATGATTGATGCAACAATAATTGAATTGAAACAAAAATTTATGGCTGTAGGAAACATAGTTTTGTGGCCGCAATCATAGTGCAACCATATTTTTTCTCTGCGTGTTAGTAAAAATACTTCCATTTAATTTCAACGACTAATTTTTCGATAGTCTCCGGTTTTGATAACAATTGGTGAGTATGTTTGGAAGTGGACGCATATTTCAAAAACGAGTTTTTTATTTCGAAAACTGTGGCAACCCTTTAGAGGACATCATTCAAATGGCCATCATTCAAAAGGCCATAACTTTTGTTTTGTGAAAGATATTTAAAAAATTAGATAGTGCTCGATACGTATTTCGAACAGAGCCATGGTTTTCAAAATAAATTTGCACAATTTGGAAGCGCTGTTCAATCGTCAGTCTATTCATGTTGAAATGCCAAACCAAACTAAACATAAATCACTGGGCAGCTGACAAAATGGTCGCCAGTTAAAAAAGTGTTTACAACTTAAAGTTCTATAACTGTATAAAAAACACCCTTTATATATATATATTATAAATATAATAACTATATTTTTCGGTTTATTTAAATAAAATCAATTTTTATTATAACTGTAATTTTCAGTTGATTTTATCGACGTTATTTTCTGAGTGTAAAACCTAACCGTTCTTGTGGCAACAAAAATAGAAATAATATTTTAGTTTATTTTTTTTTCGGTGTGTAGTTTAATATAATCGAGATCAATGAACTCGAAAGATTTGCAGATATATAATAATTATAAAATTGTTAATTTGTTTTGCTAACCTAGTTTTACCGCCGCTAGATATTTTTGTTAAAAATTTAGTTTTACAACGGAGTTTCACGAAGTCGTTTGTAACTGAATTCATAGTAAGTCAATTTATTTCTCAGCAGAAGGTAATTGGATTTGGACACAACTTAATAATGTACAGATACTTATGATCGGTATGGTTTTAAATATTTAATCGTAGTTTAAAGTTGATTTTTTTTACGAAAGTTGTTCTAAAATGCAACTAACGAAATCTACTGCATTGATTTAATAAAACTTTAAAGAAAACTAATGAATTTTTCTTTATAAAGTGATTGTACAGTTTTTTAAGTTTCATTATTTTTATGAAACTAGTTTAAATGGTGCGTCTTCATTTAGTTTATGATACTTTAAAAATATAAAAATAAAAATTTGCAAAGAACTACGAGGGCGGTCACAAAATTAGCCGACCTAACATATAGATGAAAAACATTATTTTGGTGAAAAGTGGAAACCTTATAAAACGTTTGTTTTTAGTTACAAGGCGCCACGTAACCGATCTCAGTGAATTTGTAAATTTGAAAGGTCTCAGTCCAACCAAGATTCTAGATTCTACTCTGGGGGAGTCTGCTTCTTCGTTTACGACTATAAATTGTTAAGTGGCAGTGTTTAAACGAAGCCGTATGAGCTGCCAAGTCAAATTCCGTAGTGGTCGACTAATTGAGGTGTCCAAGCCAGAAACGGTTAAGAAAATCCACAAAATGGTATTGGCTGGGGGTCGGCTGAAGGTGCGTGAGCGGGCTCAAATGATAGGCATTTCATAAAGTGCTATACATACAAAACGTACTATATACATTGAAGATGAGAAAGCAGTGCGCAAGATAGCTGCCACGTTTGTTCACAATATAACAAAAACAGCGTCGTGAAGATATTTCAATAGAGTGTTTGGCCTCCATCGAGGAGACATGGGTCCACCACTTCACACTTGAGACAAAGGAACAGTCAAAGCATGGGAAAATCGTATCCAAAGTAGCTTAAGACAGTTCCATCTGAAGGCGAGGTCATGGCGTCTGTATTTTTATTGATTATCTTCAAAAAGGAAAAACAATCAACTGCGAGTATTATGCTAACTTATTGCAGCATTTTAGTGATGAAATTAAGTAAATAGGCCTCATTTGGCGTAAAAGAAAGTGTTGTTTCATCAACACAATACACCAGTTCACACATCCACTATTGCGATGACCAAATAAGGTCTACAGATTTAGCTCTCTCGGATTATTTTCTATTTCCAAACTTGAAAAAATGGTTCGGTGGTAAAAGATTTGCCAACAATGAAGAGGCAGAGTATGCGGTTTATGGCTATGGGAGCACGGAAGGCTGGCGCTGTGATACATATGATTATTTTTTAACCCTCTAACCGGCATAAGCTTTTTGGGACTGAAATTTATTCCACTTGTTCGACACGAGAAATAAATAATATTTTGTTTTAGCGAAATTTTTTTTTGTTGCCTATTTTAGGAGAAATGGGTCAAAATAGGTTTAGAGGCTATCTCAAAAACTAACCTATCAAATTTAAAAAGTTAAGGCATAAATTATTCTTCTTACAAAGATATAACAACAGTCCAAAAAATAGTCGTTTTGAGCTTTTAGATAAAAGATATGGCGATTTTCGTTTTTCGAAAAACGCGAAATCGAGCGAAAACTAACCTTAACTTTAATATATATTGACGAAACTTTGAAGCTTTGATAGTGTTACCAAATATAATATTTCTGCCAAATTTCATAAAAATCCGTCCACTCGTTTTCAAGATAAGATGATGTCCTTTATATGTATCCTTTTAAAGTCCTGTATGTCCTTGGAACAAACTTAGAGTATTTTCCAAAAGTTTAAGCTTTAATCTTCCTTTGTGTGGAATATGAATGGTTTCATGTTAACAGAAATGTGTTTTAAGGACTTTTCAAAATTGTGGTTGTTTCAAAATATTTATTTTTGGAAATTACTGAAAATTTTAACTATAACGCTTTCTCGCTTCCAAACCATGACATGTACACAAAACATTACTTCGGAAAATATGTGGCTAACTTCGTTCTCTATCGATATAGCTTACATTTTTTATAATAAAACACTTTTCTGGCGAACTTATGGCCAATTTAAAATACCCCGCCTAGAGGCGGGCTTGCCGGTTAGAGGATTAAGTTGTTGTTGTCGTCACCGGGAATCGAAACCGGGACCATCTGTGTAATAGTCCAACGAGCTAACCATTACACCACAAAGTGAAAATTTTTCCCAAATTTTTTGTGTTTTTTGTTTGTTAGGTCGGCTAATTTTGGGACCGCCCGCGTACATTAATTTAATGAAAACTTTGAATGGACTAGTTCTAGCAACATTTCATAGATTTTATGCAAAAATTCCTTATTACCACATAGGTAATTCCCTCAGTGTATAGATTACGTTTAATTTCATCGTCAAATCAACGATAATAAAAATAATTTATTCCTACCGGTTGCTTGTCTATCTTTTTGTTTTTAATAAATTTGTATTATGGATTTATGTAATAATAATATCCATATCTAAATTGGAATTTTATTTATAACAACAAATAATAAAAAAAAAAACACTTTCTATTTTCTTAAACGATTAATTATTAATGAATGCTAATTTTTGTGAAATCGTTCATTAGTTACAAAAATGTGTGAAGAAATGTATACGCAAGTGATTAATAACTATTAAAATTTTATATTTCGTAATAATCTTGTTAAGAGAGAAATTTTGAAAAAAAAGTAAAAAATATTTCAAAAAATTACTGGAAGATTTTATATAAAAAATCGAAAAAGTTTGACAGTTACTACCTGATAGTTGTTAGTGTACACTCATTGAAAATAACCATGTAGAAAAAATTGGCAAAACTGTAGTTTATGGACTTTCATAAAAAAAAAAAAAATTAACCCCTCTGGAATTAAAAAATAAAATTTTTCTCTATCTTCTATCTTTGGGGCCTGGGTCCAAAAACTGATATGCGTAGAAACATATAAGTGTGGGTACTCAAATGAAAGGATATTTCTTCACGATTTCAAAAATGATATTATTTTTATGATCCATTATACTAGAGGGCGCTAACTCTAGAGCTATTTTAACTATTTTTTTTTAATTTTGCTGATTTTTTTTAGTTTTATAGATTTTTGTAAATTTTAGCTATTTTTCCAAATTTTGACGTATTTTCAAGTTTTGGCGAATTTTTTAAATATTAGCAACTTCTTTTTATTAAATACATTTTTGATATTTTTTTTTAAATTTGGCATTTTGTTTCTTTATGGGACATTATTTTTTCAATTTTGACGTATGTATTTTCAAGTTTTGGCGAATTTTTTAAATATTAGCAACTTTTTTTATTAAATACATTTTTGATATTTTTTTTTTTTAAATTTGGCATTTTGTTTCTTTATGGGTCATTATGGGTTATAGTAGATATAGAATATTTTGTGTTCATCAAATTCAAATTAATACATATTATTAAACTTTAAATTGAAAATGAGTTAGAAATCAAACAAAAGTTTAAATGAAACTTCGTTGACATTAACTTTTTCTGTGTTCCAATGCATTCATAAAAAACACTAAAAAATGTCTTTTAATACACACACACAGAGAAATAAAGTGCCAACCGAATTGAAAAGTGTATTTTAATAGTAACAACTTATAAATTCAGTTAGTAAAACGTTATTTAGATTGAATTTCGGAATATTTTATGTGTATCAACAAAAATTCAGTTGAATTAACCGAACTTTGTTGTGAAAACTAATGTTCAGTTGAACCAACAGACTGAAATTCGTAATAACCGAATTTGAGTCGAAGTAACCGAATTTCAGTTGGCAAAGAGCTAAATTTTTCTCTGTGTGTAGAACAAATTATTGTCAATACAATTTTAATTAAACTTTAGTTTGATTTCAAACTCACTTTCAATTAAAAAGTTAAATGTTTAATTGAAAGTGAATTTTCAGTTTCTATAATCCATAATGACAACAAAGTGAAAAATGCAATTAATCGCTAAAATTAAAAAAACCCAACAATTTAAAAAATTGCAAAATTAAAAAAAATGGAAAAAAAACAAAAACTGTTTTCGAGATATATACGTTTTAAATTTTATTTGTGTAATTTGTTCAATTTTGGCTATTCTTTTATATTGCAGCTTTGTTTTGTTTTGAAATTTTGACAATTTTTGTCGGTTTTTTAAAATTTTTTTTTGTATTTTGATGATAATTTTCAATTTTGGAATTTGTTTTAATTTTTTTTTTTGGAAGTTTGGTGAATTTTTTTATAATTTTTTGGTATTGTAATTTTTTTTTTCAAATTTTGGCAATTTTTTATTTTAGAAGATTTTTTATAATTTTAGAAATGTTTTTAAATTTTAACAATTTTTTCCCAATTTTTTGCGATTTTTTTTGCAAGTTCTTTTTTGAAATTAAAAACAATATTCAATTAAATTTATGATAAATATTATCCATATCTTGATTAAAAATAAAATCAATTAAATAGTTACAAATTATTTTAAAAACGTTAGATATGAACATATATAATTATAACTGAAATTTGGGTCTATACAATTATAAATGAGTCCATATATTTTTTCTATATAACTCTATATATATTTATATATAACCTTATATATTTTTATATATAAACATATTTGAAATGATATATAATTATATCTGAAGGTATATATACCTTCACTCTGATATACATAATTGGATATACTCAAATTTTGGATATAATTATATATGGTCATATCTGGTCATATCTGGTCATATCTTAACCTTTGTACTAGGGTACAATTTCTTTAACAGGAACGAATTCAATTAAACTTTAAAAAGATTACAAAAATTTCATGGATTACATGGATCTATATATCTGCAAAGTTTGATTGAAAAATGTCCAGCGGTTCTATGACGTGCCATTAATGAGTGAATTTAAAATATTAATCATACGCATTAGAGTATACCGCTAATTGACCATGTCGCAGCTAAAGACAATGGAGACAAACAATTTAATGAAATAGAGCAAAACCTAAACTTTATCATTTTTGTTACTGCGTTTTTATTTATTTATTGCCTGATTCATTCGTTAAATTACACCGTCCAACAAAAAAATTAAATTTGCACTAACAATGGGTTTTTGTTGATTTTTTTTGTAATTTTGAATTTTTGTTTTTAAAAAATTTTTATATGAAAAAAATTATAAGCACTTCAAATAAAAAATTTGTTTGAATTTACAAATTCTATTATTGGTGCCATCAGTTTTTTCTGAGTAAAAAAAATCGACAAATTGGCCATTCAAATTAAACCCGAAATAAGTTTTTAACCCCCTTTCGGGATATTGATCTACTGATAGTCTATTTTCATTTCCCGTTGGTTTCACTGTCGGTGACCTCAAATTTGTTGCACAGTGTCAGTCATTCATCGTTTCATACCAAAAATTCCCCCTTTAGTGTATGACTCAAACGAGATAATTGTGATTAAAAGAATTGCGATTAACGATAAAAATATTAAATAATTAAGTATTCATGCAATCAATTTTGACAGTTGCTGACAAATATTTTATTCCAATAATTTCAATTTATTTTCTATCTAATCTTGTATACATAACTCTATCATCACATACAAAGATTATGTAAACTCATTAGCATTTTTAATGAAAAAAAAAATCATTAAACAATATCCTAAAGGGGGCTTTCAAATACCAATAGTGATCTATCAATAAATTAATGTAACAAATAATAACCAACCAACTAAACTAATATTCATTAATATACAAATAAAATTTCACTTTTTCACACTTCCGCAAAAAAAATATTTAAAACTATTTTTGTTTTTTAAATAAATTATAGAAATTCCCTAAAGACGAACTTACAAAACAAAAAAATAAGTTTAACAGAAGGTATTAAATTTCTCTAGTTTACAAAAAAAGAAAAAAATATTTGAACAAAAGATTTCAAAACTATACAACAAAAATATTTAATAAATATTTACACGCATATTTTTTTTGTTTAAAACAACTAAAAACAGTCAAAAAGACGATAGACAAGTCAACACCAACTTACAATTCACAGTGGGGCGTTTCATAAATATTTTTTGGGAATAATTCAGTCACCGGAAAATGAAACTTAACACAACCATAATCAACGTAATTTCAAGCTTAAGGTTCAAAAAAGGGCTCATTAGATCCAGTAGACGCTGATCAATTAGAGACTCCAAAGTAGGACACCTCGGGTATTCAAAAAATATTTTATATTCTTCTACCGATTTTCATAAATAAAACATTTCTGTAATCTTAATTTAATGGCCAACAACAATGTCTAAATATTAAAAGACTTTCTCCAAATTGGACGCATATTCATGGAATTGGATCTAAATAGTATGTGCAAAGGAGGAGTGTCTACGAAGGGCCACTGTTAGATCTCTACATTCTTTCTGACAGTCAGGCGGCATTAAGGGCTTTAATGTCCTATGAGGTGTCATCTGGTGTGGTCATGGAATGCATTCTGGCTCTTAACCGACTTGGCGGGCGCAACTCGCTTACCTTAGGGTGGGTTCCTGGTCACGAGGGGCATGAGGGCAACGAGAGGGCAGATTGTCTTGCTAATTGCGGGCCCGAAGGCCCTTTATTGGCCCTGAACCATTCTGTGGTATACCTTTGGGGTATGTTAGAGAGAAGCTCGGGTCGTGGAGGGAATCAGAATTCTCTCTCTATTGGGAAAACTCTCTTGGCCAACGACAGGCTAAGAGATTGATCTCTTTTTCCAGTGCAGGATCGAGGAGACTCTTGTCCCTCGGGAGGGGTGACTTGAGTACCCTGGTGTCTTAAATGGCTGGACACTGCAATCTCAGATACCACCTGCGCAAAAGGGGTCTTTCGGACACGTATGAGTGTAGGTTTTGCGAACTGGTAGCTGAGACATCGGAGCATGTTCTTTGCGAATGTCCGAGGCTTTGTGAAAGGCGTGCCAAGTTTCTTGGCGATCGCTTTGTCTCCCCTTCGGACATTATGAAGATTTTGCCTAATAGGATTATTGGCTTTATAGGTAGCTTGAATCTTTAGGGTAACTTTAGGCAGCACAAAAGACCTAAGTTGGTCGCGGTGCATAGTGCCATATAATCTAATCTAAAATGTGCAAAGTTTCAGACAAAACTTTTGGACATCCGTCAAAAACAATTTGTTTTTCCCGATAATATTAAACTTTTATTTGACAAGAGAATATTTGTTAATGAAGGTATTGTAATAATAAGCTTTTACCTTGCTATTATTTTTATCAAAATAGAAGCAAAATTCATATAAGACTAAAGGACACCACACAATTCCCAAAAAAAAACTATAACAAATTTCCTAAAATCGTTAAAGAAGTTCAACTGTGATGTTTAGCATAAAGAATTCATAGAACTGCGCGATATTATACGTTTTTATTATTTGGAATTATTTTTACACAATTTCGCGTTTTATGTCGTATTAAACCATGGCACAGTGTTTCCAAAAGCACTTTTTTTGAGCAAATAATATATCAGACGACAATTCTTAACCCTCTAACTGGCAAACGATGTTTTGCAACGAAATTCATACTATGTGCTCAACTCAAAAAATAAATTATAAGTTCTTCCATAAAATTGTTTATCGTTGCCTAATTAAGGCGATATGAGCCAAAATATTTAAGGGTTAATTTTGAAAATATAAAAGAGAAGTTTTTGACAAAAAATATTTCTCTTACCAAGATATAACCACGCTAGAAAAATTATTTTTTTTTTCTGCTCCTTTTAAAGAAGATATCGCGATTTTCGCTTTTTGGAAAAAGCGAAATTAGGCGAAAAAAGTAATGAAACTTAAATTTATATTGTTCAAACTTCAACGTTTTGCTATTAATACTTAATGTCTTTCTTCTGCCAAATTTCATAAAAATCCGTCTAATAGTTTATAAGTTAAGATGATGTCCTTTAGAGGAATCCTGATAAAATTCTTTAAGTCCTTGGACCAAAGTAAGGACTTATTATTAAAGATAACGGTTCAATCTTACTTATATTTTATTATAAAGAGTTTTTAGTCAACTTAAATTGGTTTTTTAGATTTTTGAAAATTATATTTTTTCAAAAATAATTATTTTTTGAAATTTTACGAAATTTTGATTTTGAAGCTTTCTCGCTTCCAAACCGTGAACGGCACACGAAAAATTTCTATGCGAAAGATTTAGAAAATTTAGTTTTCTATCGGAATAAAATAATTTCTATGTATAAAACGCTCATTTGACGCATTTTGGTAAATTTTATGAAGACTGCCCTTAGGCAGCCTTACACGTTAGAGGGTTAACCGATTTTGAAATTTCTCTTCCTGAGTTTTAAGTAACAAAACTTCCTGTCAGGCCGGATTTTTGAATTTTTTTTGTTTTAATTTTTTAATTTTTTTGTTTGTTTTTTGTAAACGTAAAAGAAAAAATATTTTTTTTGTATTGTTCCCGAAAAGCAATTAAAACGTCGGGGAATTTAAACGATATGATCAATTTACTTTTCAAAAATTGACATTTTACTTTTCTTTAACATTCTTATGTCATAGTTTATTGCATACATGGGGCTAATGAATTAAGTGGACTAATGAAATGATGATTTCATTACCATTACATTGACAATTATTTTCATTATAATTTTGTTTAAATAAATGATTAATAATAGAATGTAACATTGGTTCAAAATGGAATGATATGGAATGGAACGGCAAACGAGTGGAATCGAAACACTAAACACATTAGTATTATCGGAGTGTGTCACGTAGATCAAGTATTATAAAATTTTTGTCCGTTTTGCGATATACGCACTACTGAGTCAATTTGAATTTTCTTGATTCTTTAACAAATCATTTGATAATCATTATATCACTTTATTTAATATCAGTAAGGCAAGGAATTTCATGCAAATGCATTTTTTTTTTATCGATTGTCAGAAATTTATATGGACCAAATATGTATTTAATGGATTCATTTCTATATTTTGATTTAAGAAAAAGACTTTTTTTATTTTAAAAATCTTAATGTACCAAAGAAAAGCGTTATACCTCATTTATAGTAGACTCAAATAAAAAAGTTAGTAAAGTCAGCAAAAATTTTGCTGAATGTCAGCAAAATTTTTTGCTGAAAATCAGCGAGCTGATTTTTAGCAACAAAATTAGTCGATTCAGCAAAAGTTTTGCTAGCACTTAGTAGATTAGAAATTAAAAAACCCTTGCTAAAAATGAATAAAATTTTTGCTGAATATTAGTAAACTGAAAAAAACTCAAAAAAAATGTAGAAAAATTATTCTTTAGTTAATTTATTTGCTGAAAATTATAAAATATATTTTTGTGATTCTTTTTAAAATAATTTACAATACATTACAAAATATAAAAATGTTCATACTACCAAATCGACGATATGAATTAGTGTAATATCTAAAAACAAAAGAAATAATTATATATAACATAAACGAAATTATCTTTGAACTGCTCTTATCAATTATTGTCTAAATGATGCTATCTTTTAAAGGAATGCAAATGCCGCAGAGAATTATGGAAATGAAACGAAAAAATAACAAAATATAACATATACAACCCCTTTTTGCAATAAGAAAAATGAAGCAGAAAAATCTACTTCAGATGTATGTCTTTGTCTTTCGCTTTAGTCTGTCTACCTATTGCATATTTGTTTGTAATTTGACCACACAAGATTATTAATATACATATATAAACATGTAGTTTGCAAATACACATTTAATCTTTATTAAATGTAAATATTTTATTTTGTATTTTATTTTATAATAGACAATTACTTTCACAAGCCAGTGATAACGCAAAATTTAAGTTGTTTTAATCCACAATTTTGTCTTATGTATGAAAAACAGATACAAAAATCTTCCATGGTTGATTTTTTTATATTATGTCTTACTAGAGTTGTACTTTTTAGTATAATTTTCCTCGTCACTACTACATCGTGATATGCCGCGACATCTAATTCATTCTGCGTATATCTTTCAATCTGATTGTTGTTTACACTATTGATGTTCTAATCAACATAATTTGTTTAGCCAAATAAATTAGTAAAACATTAGTAAAATATTAGTAAAACATTAGTTCGAAACAGTTAAGTGCTGAATAAGTATAACAAAAATTTTAGTTTAAAACTTAATTTTAGTATACCTGATTTACAAGATGTTTTACTAACTTTTCTACTAACTTATTTGTTTTGAGTGTACGGCCAAAAGCATGTAGTTTTTCAAAACTACACTCAAAAGAAAATGTTTGTAAAGTCAGCAAGAAATTTTGCTGAGTCAGCAAAATTTTAGTCAGAGGTGCTTGCAAAATAATTTGCTAATATCAGCAAAATCGTTTGCTGAAAATTAGCTAGCTCATTTTTAGCAACAGAATTAGTAGATTCAGCTAAAGTTTTGCTAACACTTAGTTGATTCTAAATTAAAAAATCATAGCTAAAAGTTAATAAAATTATTGCTAAATATTAGTAGACTGAAAAAAACTAAGAAAATTTGTAGAAAAATTATACTTTAGTTAATTTATTTGTTGAAAATATTAACATTTTTTTTTGTTATTCTTTTAAAAATAAGTAAAAAACGTTACAAAATATAAAAATGTTCATAATCCCACATTGACGACACAAATTAATTTAATATCTGCAAATATGATTTTTTTTTTAATTAATAAATTAATTTTTTGTTTAACAAAAAACAAATGATCTTGAATTTGAATATGATTGCTCACATTATATTTAAAACAACTTTAAATTGAATTTAGCGCACGACAGCATTTAAGTTCTGAAAAAGTTCAATATTGTATTTATTCAAATGAACTTTTTTAAAACATTTTTATAAAAACTTTTTGTCCAATTTTACAAAAAAAACTTAATATTAAAGGGTCCGCCAAATAACTTTTTTTTTTGAACTCCTGAACCAATTGGACTTTGTATGGCGTCATACCAAGGTCTTTATGCAAAATTCGTCTCAATGATGTCTCCGAAATGTTCAATTGTTGAGAACGACGGTGAATTGATGTTGATGGCGCTTCACGCACACTTTCTGCCACAACAGCAATATTCTCGGATGTACGCACTGTTTTTGGCTTTTCACGCTTTGGTTTATCGATGAGGATGCCAGTTTCTTTCACTTTTTTCACAAGATAACGAACATACGGACCATATTCGTTCACCGGAAGGATAAAACTAATTATCTGTCAAATCAGACATGAGCTAAGTGTAACCATTCACGAAATAAGCACACGTGAAAAAAAACGTTAGATGGCGGACCCTTTATTTTCACCAGATACCTAACTCCAAGTGCTAGTTGATGGCGAATAGCGGGCCGCCGTATTGTATACGCAATTTTGATTTTTTTTAATTCTAATTCCATATTAGTGAACAGCAGCAGTCTAAATTCTCTGGGATTTTTTTAGGCCTTTATCCTCCATATTTAAGTTGTGGTATAAAAGTGGTTTGAAATAAAAATAAGCCATTTTCTTATTATCCTTATTTTGTGTTTTTGCTAGCACTAAAGAGGCTAATAAACTTTTAATGTATTGAACTAAAGGTTATTCATTAACAAACAAAAATGCACTGTTTTTAATTACATTGTGCTGTTTTTTTTCTGATTTTTCCTATTTTAAATCTGGCAACCCTAAACCTATCTCCCTCAATAACCAAATTGAACACTGAGAGAATTATCTGCATGATATCAATGAATTTTTACATTAGATCTATGAATTGTCAATAGAATTCGTCCATTGAAACTTTTCATTAAATTACTGCAGTTTTTCATAAATTTTAATGAAAATTTTCGTATTATTCATTAAAAATTTCATACGACTAATGAAAAAGTTTCATACAAATTATAAATAGTTTCATTAAAACTATGAATCTTTTTCATGACGTTTAAGAAAGTTTTCATTTACATTGTAAAAGAAAACTTCATTAGTTTAGTGAAAAAAATTTCATTAGAACTCGTCCAAGGAATTCTCTCTGTGTAGTTAATCTTTTTTTTGGCATTCCATTAAATATTTATGTTATTAATAAAGGTTGTATTATATTTCTAATTCAATACTCTTAAGGTGATTTTATATGATTTTGTATTTGTTGTTGCTGTCGATATATTTGGTCGCACACTTTCTAACATAAAAATTTCACCATCATACAAATTCTTTAACAGTTTTATATTTTTTTTTCTTTCATTTATTTGTCTAGTAAACTTTTCAACAAGTTTCTGTTTTCTTTTGTAAATATTTTGGAGCGTCAGTTCTTCAAGTTCTTGTACAGCTGCTGCTGCTGTCACTTCCCACCTTTAAAAGTCTATATAGACGAATATTTGAAATTTTTGTGCGTTTTTGTTGGCGTCGTTATTTTCCCCATGATATAAATTTTCATTGTTACCAATTAGGTAACAGCCCAAAACAAGCATTATGAGTTGTTAACAGTTACTACGTGTTTGGAAAGAAAAAAAATCCAAAAACTTCTTTAGGAAAAAAAAAAGTTTAGACAAAAATGTATTCCAAAAAAAAAAATAGGTTTAACCCTCTATAAATCTAAAATTTTTAGAAGTTTTAACGGATTTCAGCGCAACCAGAAATATTGCCCAAATGTCCGCATATCCCCAAAACAGCACAAAATACCAACTTCTGGTCGCGGTGCATAGTGCCACTCTAATCTAATCCCCCAAAATTGTGGATGTTAATATGTTATAACGACCAAATCAATGACAGAAAATCCAAAACTTTTTTTGGGTGCTATTGCATTTAATTTTAAAAAACTTTTTTTTTTGGGCGCTATGACAGTAAAAAAAAGAAGTTATTGCCCAAAATCATAATTTTTTTTTTTTGAAATGTCATAAGACATAATGTCTTTTGTGTCGCACGCAGAAAAAACTTTATTTCGCGAAGCCACCTGCCGCGTTCTACGGAGGAAAAAAACCCCAAGAGCGGAAGAAGGCCGCCACCCAGAAGAACTTGTTTTTCAAATCAGATGTCGATTCCGTTGAAATCTTATATTTTTAAGACATCAAGTAACATTTATTTCACCTGTCATAACTTTTTATGTCCCAAAATACCAACCCACACCAAGATTTATTGTTTTTTAATGATTATTTTTCTAAAAGTCTATTTTATTAAAAAATTTATTTATATATTAGGGTTTAAACGTTAAATAAACAGAAGGCCAATGCTCTACTATTTCATTTAAGCTAAAAAAACAATCAATTAGCTGTTTAAATGACAAATCTATGACTGGTCAAATTATATTACTTATTGTCTTAAAAATAAGATTTCAACGGATTCGACATTTGATTTGTAAAAACAAGTTTTTCTGTGTGGCGGCCTTTGGCCGCTCTTAGGGTTTTTTTCCTCCGTAGAACGCGGCAGGCGGCTACGCAAAATAAAGTTTTTCGTGCGACACAAAAAAAATAAAATTGAAGCAATTTTTTAAGTTTCCTTAAAACTCTTTTGTTTGATTTCATGAATCAGCCTTAACATTTAAGGTCTTATGACATTTAAAAAAAAAAATTATGATTTTGGGCAATAACTTCTATTTTTACCGTCATAGCGCAAAAATTTATTTTGGCCAAACAAAAACCGTCATAGCGCCCAACAAATAATGTTAATGTCAATGTCGTATTGCCCAAAATCAAGAAAATTTTTACAACAACAATTTACATATAATATTTTTGGGCGCTATGTCCCACGCTAAGTTCTGTTGGGACTTATTTCATTTCGAAATTACTACATTATGAAATAACACCTAATAACAAAAATTAAATAACTTCCAAAAAAATGAAATAACTGCAAAAGAACTGGGTATTATTTCATTTGAAATTACTCCCAAATTTGTATGAAAAATTTTTGGGACTTATTTAATTTTTTTTTTTGGACTTTTTTCACCTGGGAGTTATTGCACAGAGCCAAAAATCTTGTTATTGATAAAAAAAAATATTATTTCTGAGCATATTTTAGTACTTTTAAGCGCAAACGCATATTTTTATAGCAAATTTAAGGATTTTTTTTATTTAGTTTTTGGTTATCGAACAATTTTATATTTCAATAAAAAATATATTTTTGATTTCAGAAGTTTAAGCCATTTTTGCAAATTTTAATTTCTTGTTTTACGACTGTACCGATTTACCTATATTCAATCTTCTACTCCATTTTCTGTTGGCAATTAAAATAAATTGTTCAAAGTTATTCCAACTATATTGTAAAAAAAGTTATAAAATACGAATTCTTAAAGAAATGTGTGTTTTAAGAGCAAATATTCCGTTTTTAGTGCATTTTTTATGAGCTAAAAATGTATTGCTTTGAGAGGGAATTTCGACACTTTTGATGATACAAATTTGAAAAAAAACTATACATTTTATGTTCCGAAAATTTTGTGGTACTTTGTGTCTATTAAACCGAATATTAAAATTTTTCTACCAAAATTATTTAAAAAAAAAAAATATTTGGGAAATATATCACCCTCATCCACGAGATTTGATGAGATTCGTACAATATTCGAACCTGGGACTACAGTTTGTCAGTTAACCGCTCTACCATCTGACCTATCTCGACATGTAATATTTGATAGGTAAAAACATAAACAACATGCGTTCAGAAAATGTCATTACTTTCCAGCCTGAGTTGAAAAAATAATGAGTCTAAAAATAGATTTTCAAAAGATTTTTAGAATAATTCTTAATCATTACTTTAAAAGAATGATAAACATAATATTTATGGTTAAAACACTTTTGATGATACAAATTTGAAAAAAAAAACTATACTTTTTATGTTCCGAAAATTTTGTGGTACTTTGTGTCTAGTAAACCGAATTTTAAAACTTTTCTACCAAAATTATTTAAAAAAAAAAATATTTGGGAAATATATCCCCTCATCCACGAGATTTGATGAGATTCGTACAAGATTCGAACCTGGGACTCCAGTTTGTCAGTTAACCGATCTACCATCTGACCTATCTCGACATGTAATATTTGATACGCAAAAACATAGACAACTTGCGTTCAGAAAATGTCATTACTTTCCAGCCTGAGTTGAAAAAATAATGAGTCTAAAAATAGATTTTCAAACGATTTTTAGATCAATTCTTAATCATTACTTTAAAAGAATGATAAAAATGATATTTATGGTGAACACATTATATTTTGTATTGAAATAATGGGAAAAACTAAATAGTTATTAGTAAGTCATTATTATAGATATTGAAGTAATGCAGAGAGTAAGCTGGTGTCATTACTAGAATTCCAAAAATAATGATATGTCATCACCGTTTCTACACTGGATACTATAAAAAGGTTATATAATAATTTTCAAAACAATTCAAAATGTCCAGATTAGCAAACTCTAAAGTGGACCTAAAATACGAAAATTTGTATTTAAATTAAAATTTATTTTCATATTGTTCATTAAAACGTTTTACGTATTTATCATTTAAATCTGCTTAAAGGGTTACCATATTTAATTACGGTTGACAAACGATATTTTTTTCGTTGTGAAACATGTTGAATAATTGCAAAAAGTAGACAAGAACAGTTAAAATAAGTCGTAAACTTATCGTAAACTTATAATAAGAAAATATTCCAACGGTCCACTTAAGCGAACACTATGAAAATTTCATTATTAAATTTTTGTTTTTATTTTTTTATGGAAACAATTAGTTTTATTAAAATTGTGAATACCATTTTTATCGTTTGCAAAAAGCCGACTTGGATAATTCTTTAAAACTTGTTTTATGTTAACATTTTATGTTGCGTTTTATGCAACGGCAAAATTAAACAGGGCAAAACGTGTGTATTCACTTCAACGCTTCTTTAAAATAGAGATGATGGAAATTAAACCTGATGACAATTGACAGTTGTGACATATGTTTGTGATGAAACAAAAAATAAGAAATATCCACTTTAGCGAACAGGCCACATTAGCGAACATTCTCGTATATTAATTCAGTTTTTCATAAAATTTAATTTATAATTAAATTTACACTAAAAGACATTGAAATCATTCACAATTCGTCCTGCCCTCGTCATTCGAGCTATAAAACTCAAGAGGGCCAATACATTTAGCTCTTCGCCGCCCATAAACATCTCGCTCAGTGAGTGTTAAGGGAGAATGCGAAAACATTATCGACATTTTTCTATACTCACAACCTGATAAGTATGATGTGTGGGTACTTATACCTTTCGGAAATTCGGGTCACTGCACCATTTCTGCAACCTTTTCGTATTTCGAACTTCAAAGCGTTTTAAATTCAGTAGTTGTAGGGTATCAAACTCTATTGACTCGTGGGTGCATGGCCGAAATGTGTAACTCTATTCTACAAATATTACCAAGCAAAGTATTTTGCTAAGATAAGTGAATTTATTCCGAGGTCACGGCTTTCTAATCGTACTACCCGCTTGTCAAGTAGATATCATTCGTTTGTTGTGTATAGTCCAGAAAATAACACAACGCGTTACAGAGATAATTCGTTTTTTTGTCGCACTAGCCATATGTGAAATCGTCTTCCTGCTGAGGTCTTCCCATGATCTATTTTCCTGATATCAACACAATACCATTTAATGCATTAGTAAGGGGAATCCCCTGAGTGGTTTTTCAAATTAAAAAAACATAAAGGCTTTATAGGACTTTGTCCCAAGAGTTATATGATTTTTTTTTGGTACTCATGTTAGTTTAAGTTGTCGTTAAGTTGTTTTTAACTTTTTTCCTAATTTGTAAAATGGGTGATAAGCCTGCGTCTTAAAACAGCAAATATAAGTATACTTAATTGTTTTTTCTTGATAAGTATTCAGGTGTGCAGTCAAAATAACACACATTTTCTAAATTCCTACAGTTACAAAAATTTTGTTGAACAACAAACTCAATTAATTCTGTGATTGATACAATCATAAAATTAGCAATTTAAAAATTTTCTCCCATAATAGTTATCATTTCTAATATTGACCACTTTTTTCACTGACTCAATTACAAAATAAATTGACTAGACTTCTTGGAATGTGAGTGTTTTTGATCGGAAAACTTCATAAAAAAATAATGGGTTGTGTTTAAGTAAAAATCTTTTAGGTATGTTAAGTTTTCTCAAACTTATATTTAATAGATTACAAGCCTGTAAAACAAAGTCCCTAGAATAACAGATTTATTCTTCAGAAAGTGTGTGTTGGTATTAAAATCTAATTTATAATCCGATAAAAACAGGAATTTTTATTCTCTTGTTAAAAAATATCATATTTAATAGATTATCGTTTCCTCTCTTTCCAGTTTAAGTTCTCTCTTTCTCTTTTTCTCATAAAAATGCGACACACTTTCGTACTACTATGCTTAGCCTTGGCTTGCCTCTCAACCACACAGGCAGCTGTTTATCGTCGTGGAGATAAAATTTCGGAAAATTTTAAACAACTCGAACTGTCACCCGAAGAAATTGATCCCAATGTAGCACCAAATACGCCAAATAAAGTTGAAAGTTTAGATGAAACTACCGACGAATCATTAGTTGATGCCGCTGACAATGAAATCGTCGATGAAGCTGAAGAACAGGCTTTGGCTGCGGCTGAAGCTGAAAATGAAATAATTGATGAATCCGCTAACGAAGTGGCACAGGCCGTAGCAACGGCTGCACCCGCTGTTGCAACTACAGCTGCTCCAGCCGTAGCTGTTACTCCAGTAAAGAATGAAGATGATGGTAATGGTTTAGCCAAGTACTGTAAATGTAATGAAAATCATTGTGATTGTTGTCGCACCTTCAACTTACCCTTCATTCCGGTAAAGGGACCCGGTTGTGCTAGAATGACCTATTTGGGTAATGAAAAAATGTCCATTAGCTTGAAGTATGGTGATTTGACTTTGGCCACTAGAACTGTTTCAAGCAAGAGAGCCCGTCCTATTTGTGTTGGTCTACCCGGTGGTTACTCTCAATTTTGTGGTCGTGTTTATGGTTTGTCCAAGGCCAAAGAAAATTTCAAGGCTTGTTTAGGTTTTGAGTTGCGTGCTGATGATGAAGTTGAAGCTGCTCTACGTGTATCCTGTTTTAAATTTGGTCCAGAAGGTTTGAGAGTAGCTGATGCTGAACCCTTACCAAGTGAAGCCAATAAAGAAGAAGATGATGATGACGATGGTATTTTCGGTTTTGCTGGTAAGTGAAGATAGATTTCAGTTTGAAAGACAATTCTTGATTTCGATCATTTTCAGCTGGTGGTGATGATGAAGATGAAGACGACTATGATGAGGAAGATGATGATGAAGAGGAGGCTGAGGAAGCTGAAGAGGAAGCCGATGATGATGACACCGATTATGCCGATGATGAAAGTAATGATAACGAAGAAGCTCCCGCTGATGCTGATTATGGTGGTTTCAGTTTAGCTGGTCTCATTGATGAATTAGACGACGATGAAGACGATGAGGCTAAACCAAGCTCGACTCTAGCTCCACCTGTTGCTTCGCTAGCCACTTTAGCTCCGGTAGCAGATACACGCACTGCAGCTGGTGCTGCCCAAAGTAAAGATGATAATGGTACATCTGCGGCTGAAGCTTCAGAAACAGTAGCCGAAGCTGTTGCTGCCACAGTTGATGAAGTAACACCTGCATCTGAAATTACTCCCGAAGCTACTACCGCTAAAACGAAAAAATCCAAAAAAGGTAAAAAGAATAAGAAAAAGAAGGCCGTCGATGCCGAAGGTGATTTCGCGTATGATCTTTTAAATGGTCTACTGGCTTTTTTCAACTAAACTCGGGAAGCTGAAGTGTGGTGCAATTATGTTAGATACTAGTGTAAATACTTAATATTGAGTTAAAATGAAAGATAAAATGTATTTAGCTTTAAGATTCTGACAAAAAAAAATTTAATTTATTTATTTAAAAAAACATAATGTGTATTTATTTCTATTTAAAGAGAAATTAAATTGTAAATTAGTTTATTTATTTATTAAAAATATACAAATACATACAAAATTTAAATGAATTTATATTTTAAAGGACTATCAAGAGAGGTAGCCTGACTCGAAACAGCAGATTTTAATGAACTTTAGATATGCTTTTCGGGCAAAGTCGCAAATTCTCGGACACACCCTCGAAGCGATAGTACAAAATCATTTCAATTAGCAAATAAAAAACACATTTTCATGGTACTGATGCCTGAGTTCAACTTACATGAGAAGTCTCCAATGCTCTTAAGAGCAACGCTCAAACCGGCCTAAGCTTTTTTGCAATGAAATTAATACCATGTGTTCGGCACGAAAAATAAACAATCGGTCTGATTACGGATGTCGAATTTGTAGTCGAATTTTTCGACTCCATACAAAATGTTTTTGCTTAAAATGAAAATTATAAAGAAATCACACCCTGCATACATATTTTCTACAATAGTATTGTTGTTTATGGTAAATTCAGTTGTAAACTTGTTTAAAAGTTGTGTTTTTACTGAATTTTAGGCAAATTTGACTTACTCTCGAATTCGACTACGACAACGGTAATAAGGCCGAATATGTTCTTTTCCGAATATTTTTTTCGTTGCCTTCTTTAGGCGATATAAGTCAAAATATATATCAAAACATACATGGGACTAATATTTAATTGATGATTTCTTTAACATTTCATTGATATCAATTGTAATGAAATTATTTCCATTAGCACTTTTTTAATTAATGAATGCGTAAATGCATATTAATTAAAAATTAATTGCGACTGTCTATATGACGTTAAAATAACACTGTACTAAAATACATTATAAAGTTTTCCCTGGGGCGATGTCTCTCGCAAAATTGTCAACACGGAACGTAAAAACCATACGTCAATCTGGTAATGTTGTGAAATAGAGACAGAGGAGACTAGAAAAATAAACAAATAAACAACAAAATCTAAAAATAGAATATTTGCGTTTGTAAGTGTTGGTCACTTCTGAGTATAATATACAATAACAGAAAAAGCTAATAGGAAAGAAAACTGCAATTTAGCTCCATTACATTCGAAGCCATACTTGAGTGTGATCGCTAAACGGTCATGACTTGGTATTGCTATGTTTGTAATGTAAGAAGAGCGCAGGTTTGATTCTTACAGCCGAAGGTTGTTGAAAAATGTATCGTATATAGACAATCTGACAATTATAGGACTCAAATAATAATACAATTTAAATGGAAAATCACTGATGACGCCTGTTTATAATTTTTAGAAAAAAACGTTTATTCTTCTTCTTAACCTCAACCTTTCTAAGCTAATGAATTTCATTGATTTGATTTCATGGAATGATTTTAAATTTCATTACCAATAGTAATACATCAATTAAAGAAAACAAATAACAATTGACATCTAAAATTTTCGAAAAACTTAATAATGATGAATATCGATGAAATCAGGACTCCTCAGGAGAATTAATTAACTCTCATATTGCAAATTGGCTAGGTTCGTGAAATATCACGATAGATAAATATGTTGAGAAACAGCCACAGGGTGTTTTATTTATTTGTTTACCCAAATACGAAAGTGAAAATACCAATTTAATCACTCGAGCATTGGTCCAAAATGGAACGATATGGAGTGAAACGGGGAGCGAGTGAAGTTGGATTTATATTATCGAAACGCGTTTGGTAAGTTAAATTTTCCAAAAATGTTGTCCGTTTCGCGATATCTAGCTTAGTTTTCGAGATACTAGCCATTTTATTAAATGGCCAGTATCTCCGAAACTACGTAAGATAATACATTAATACACCCTTATAACATACTTAGGCTAGGTCCGGGAGAGATCCCGAGTAATATATTTTTATAAAACTGCCACAGGGTGATTTTTTTTTTTTTTTTACTTATTTACGTGATAATACAAATAAACATATTTAGATAATAGAAACTTAGTTCCTCGCTGCATTTAGTTGCCCGAAGTCAGTGACAATTCCTATTGATTTCCGTTGCATTCCTATGTAATTAAATTTACACTTCACTTTTTATTTTTGTAAACAAATGCTTTTTTTTTGCTCAATTGTAATTAGTTTTTTAGGCATTAGTGTAATTTTATTAGCATTATTAGGACAAATGCGAATGCCAAAAAAATTCGTTACAATTAAATGGCAATGCAATTTTCTAGCTTTTCTAAAACTTCGGGTTCTGATGAGATCTTTAGCCAGATCGAAATACTAGTACCAACCTAGCTAATATGTTTGATTTGCTTTATTTTTGTTAATATACGGAGGTTGAAAGCACGCTATAAATTAAAAATAACATAAAAATAATCTCGATGTATATAAAAACAAAAAACTAATAAAACTGTAAAATATATTACTTCAACCAGAATAAAAACTTTTTTTTTTTATATAAATACACTCAGAAAATAAGTTAGTAAGTCGTCTTGTAAATCAGGTATACTATTTTTTAGCAAACTTTTTGCTAAAATTATGTTTCCAGCTAAAATTTTAGTTATATTTATTCAGCACTTAACTGTTTTGAACTAATGTTTTACTAATATTTTACTAATGTTTTACTAATTTATTTTGCTAAATAAATTGTGCTGATTAGCACATCAATAGTGTAAACAACGGCATGTCAAGTTGTAGTAGTGACGAGGAAAATTATACTAAAAAGTACAACTATTGTAAGACATATACAAAAATCAACCACCGAAGAGTTTTGTATCTGTTTTTCAACGATTAAATTTTGCGTAGTCACCGGCTTGTGAATGTAATTGTCTATTAAATAAATAAAAGAAAAAATAAAATATTTAAATTTAATAAAGATTATATGTGTATTTGTAAACTAAATGTTTAAAGAGATTAATAATCTAGTGTGGTCAAATTGCAATTAAATATACGTACAGGTAGACATACTAAAGCGAAAGACAAAGACACACATCTTAAATAGATTTTTATGTTCCTTCTTCTTAATGCAAAAAGTGTTCTATATGTTATACTTTGCTATTTTTTCGTTTCGTTTATATAAATTGGCATTTGCGTACCTTTAAAATATAGCATCATTTAGACCACCATTGATGTAAGTAGTTGAAAGATAGTTTTGTTTATGTTATATATAATAATTTATACTTTTTTTTAGATATTGCATTCATTTATGTCGTCAATGTGGGAGTATGAACATTTCCATATTTTGTAACGTATTTTAAATTATTTTAAAAGAATCACAAAAATATGTTTTATGATTTTTTGGCAAATAAATTGGCTAAAGTACAATTTTTCTACAAATTTTTTGAGTTTTTTTTCAGTCTACTAATATTCAGCAAACATTTTATTTATTTTTAGCAAGGGTTTTTTAATGTCTAATCAACTAAGTGTTAGCAAAACTTTTGCTGAATCTACTAATTTTGTAGCTTAAAATCAGCTCGGTAATTGTCAGAAAAAATTGCTGGCATTAGCAATTTTTTTGCAAGCACCACCTGACTAAATTTTTTTTTTTTTTTTTTTGCTGACTTTACTAACTTTTTTTTTGAGTGTTTGTAAATAATGGATATATATAATGGATTATAAAAATCGAGATAATTAGACGACATCCGCGTCACAGAACCCTCAAAATTAAATTTTATAAAAAAAATGTTAAATTTTCGATTTATCCATGTTTAAAAAATTTTGAAAAGGAAAAAAATTTTCGAAAATGCATCTAAAAGTTGCTTTTGCATTTTTTTTAAATGATTTTTTTTATCGCATTAGTGTGAAAGAGGACAATAGCAAAAATCGAACGTTTATCGAATCATGGAAATTCGATAACAACTTTCGAGTATACAGCTTTTGGGATTTTTTTTTAATTCAAAACTGTGGAAAAATCGAGAGTTTTTGAAAAATGGAAAAACTGAATATATAGATGTGTTAAATGCTCCATAGAGAATATCTGTTTTTAATGTAAATGTAAATAAAGACATTTGGTCAAAAAAATAATTTTTTTTAGATTTTCTTTCAAAGAATGAATGATAAAGGGTCCGCCAAATAACTTCTTTTTTTTTGAACTCCTGAACCAATTGGACTTTGTATGGCGCCATACCAAGGTCTTTATCCAAAATTCGTCTCAATGATGTCTCCGAAATTTTCAATTGTTGAGAACGACGGTGAATTGATATTGATGGCGCTTCACGCACACTTTCTGCCACAGCAGCAATATTCTCGGGTGTACGCACTGTTTTTGGCTTTTCACGCTTTGGTTTATTGATGAGGATGCTAGTTTCTTTCACTTTTTCCACAAGATAACGAACATACGGACCATATTCGTTCAGCGGTAGGATAAAACTAATTATCTGTCAAATCAGACATGAGCTAAGTGTTACCATTCACGAAATAAGCACTAGTTGAAAAAAGAACGTTAGATGGCGGACCCTTTATATAGGTAAATATTAAATTTGTATTCTAAAGAAAGAATTGTTACTTTTGCAATTTTCTATCGATGTTAACAAATAAGGTCTCATTATGCTCAGTATTAAACGTACTTTCACGAGAAAATAAGGAAATAATAGGTTTTCAAATAAAGTATTAGAAAATAAAGTCGCCAAAGTTGAAAAAATTATTAAAAAGTTTAAGATTTTAAATATTTTGAATAATATTTGCACATGGGCTTGTTGAAAGCATACCCATATATATATATATATATATATATATTTTTTTTTTTAAGGGTTAACTATACATATTTCCAAACCCGAAAACAAATTTTAAATCGGTTTAAAACCGACTTAGTTAAAAATATTTTGAAAAAAACGTTTTTTTTATCGATAACTTCAGATTCAAAACTCTGAAAATTATTTAATCAACAAGGAGTACATCCTACACTAGATAATTTTAAAAGTATAATACTGCTTATTATTTAGATACTAGTAATGAGAGCCAATTACTGAGATTTTTCTCAGTTTTTTTACAATTGGCGATTTGATTTATACCGATCGGATAAATAGTTCTGAAGTTCCATATTTGTTATTATATTTTTTTTTTCCAAATACCCCACTGTGTATTGTTTATTATTTAAGCTGTATAAAATATTACGGTAATCTGAACGGCCAGTAAGAAATGATTAAACTATTTCCAAAATTTTTATTTCTAACCCACTGTGCACTGCTAAATATCAAAATATCGGCATTAAAATTCAGATGTGAACGCA
Organism: Delia radicum; assembly: GCA_021234595.1. Classification (NCBI taxonomy): domain Eukaryota; kingdom Metazoa; phylum Arthropoda; class Insecta; order Diptera; family Anthomyiidae; genus Delia; species Delia radicum. The sequence goes on from CM037852.1 coordinate 215,133,970, forward strand.
ACATAAAAGGAATTTTATAAAATCCGTTGTTTTTTTTTTTTTTTTTTGATAATTGCCGAATTCATATTTAATATTTTTAGTAGCCAATCATTCTGAAATTGGCAACTCTATTTTGTTAAGGCAAACATTTTGTTTATTATAATCATTATGTTTGCTTAAATGAATTTTGTTGTTTTATCATTTTAACATGTTAATTCGTGTGTACTACTCTACATACAACACGTAGACAACCCCATTCCTCCTTTAAACAACACTGCGCAACAAATTCGACGCCATCGATTGTGTCCTGAATGACTACAACGGAAAATGAAAGGACACTATCAGTAGATCAAAACGCTTAAAAGGTTTTGAAAGATTAGTTCGGATTTCACTTTAATGGTCCTTTTCAAGTTGTAATTTTATTGATTTTTTTAACCCTTTGACTACACTTGTACTCTGCAGTATACACATTTTGAAATAAATATAAAACTTTTGATAATGCAATCAAACTTTATATTTTTGTTTAAATATGTTCATTAAGATATTAGTCATTAAAAATATCATTATATGGATAAACTGTTCAGCAGGACAATATAGTCGCGATATTTGTTAAGTAAGTCCGATTTTTTTAATGAACTTTTATCTCCGAAAAAAGTGGCGTTTGGCGTATCTCGAAAACTAAGAAATCTAGAACCACGAAATGTGGCATGTAGTTTCATCTAATGACCAGAACAAAATAAAAGACAGCATATTTGGATAATCGAATGTTTTAGCGCTGAACATGAGCTGATAAGTTTAAAAAATTCGTTTTTCGGGTCCATTTTTTGGTTGGAAAAAGGGGGGAGGGGGCACTCATGTAAACAGTTTTCTTTTTAATTTGAGGACCCCTAACAATAATCTGAAGTCAAAATAGAAATATATTCGCCAACAAAATGTCGGTAGTGAAAAGCTTAATGAATTTCAATGAAATGAACTACTTAGGTGAAAATAGGCTCTGATTTGTTGATTTTTGTTCATTACACCACCAAATTTTATTACTAATGACTCCAAATGTATGAAATAATTTTTTTTTTTTTGCAAAAAAGTGTATTATTATTAAAAATTCCCAAAATTCGACGTTTCGAAAAATTAAATTTTTTATTTCATTTATACATTTAATATACGACCTAGTTCAATTGAACTAGTCTTTACTTTGAACTAGTGAGCTAGTTTGCAATCTTCAGCTATTTTAGGTCTTTCGCTCTTTTCTTTCTTTTTTGGTATTTGAGTAATATTTCTTTTCTTTAAGGCTCAGTTAGTATTGCCGTTCCGTGCCGTGACGAATCAGCTGTTTTGTTTTTGGTTTATGGATAGTGCGTTTTTCAAAAAAGCACATCACATAAACCAATAACGAAACAACTGATTCGTCACGGTACGGAACGGCAAGACTAATGGAGCCTTTATGTTGCTTTTGATTTTAATTCTATTTTTTTTTCCAATGTTGCCAGCTCTATTTATTTAATGTTAAAAATAGGTGTCTAATATGAATAATTCGCTTAAAAATTATCAAACAAACTATCTAACGAACGCTTGAACGAAAATTTCAAATATCGATTGAACTAGAAGAGCGACCTAATTCATTCAGATCAATCGAACTAGATAGAGCGCTCACTCAAACGAATTAGATTGTCGAAGTTTACACATTTGGCGAGAAATCGCCATATCTGACAACCTTGAACATGCTCATATGTGGGCATGTATGAACATATTTTTTTATCATATAGGGTAGAAGGGGTAGCATCGCCTCTTTGTTTTAAACCGCTGTCGTTAAACAATTATTTTGGAAACATTATATTTTATCTAAAAATTTACACATCTTAACTTTGATTTGTATATTGAAAACATAAATTATATTTATTACTTATATTTATTTTCTTAAGATTTCCCAAGTTACTGAAATCGACTAAATAGCCCCACCTATGGGGTAAATTCGCCAAGATGATGTTGGACATTTCTCAGTTATAAATATAACAGATCTGGTGGGGAACTTATATTTTAAATTAAATAATCATACAAATGGATACTAATGCCTGTAATTTCTGCAACATGTTTTCAAAAAAGTTTATTTTCTTCGAATTTGTTGAACGAAAACTACATCTGATCCGTGCATCACATATAATCATATAACGAATTAATAATACTTATACGTCTCTTAAAGTGCGCTACCAATTTTTGCTGACAAAACTTCCCCTGTTGGTAGGCAGGCGTATGTGCCCCATGATCAACCGCTTACATAATATAATATTTTTTTACACCTTTTAGACAGATATTCTTAAAAATTCGTGTTAATATTATAAACTAATATCAACGCTTCGACAACTTAAAGGATATTTTGCTTTAATACACGAAATGAAAAAAGTTATCTCAAATATACAAATTCTATATTTTTTCTTTTAATCAATAAGTGCACGAATTATGGAAAGGAAAATTGAAATAACTATTTTAAAGCGAAAATCGGGGGTGGCATATGTGCCCAGTGTCGAAACCTGACCATTCTAAACTACCTTAAAATTTTGTATATGACCGCATATTGCTTTATATATGAGACCATATATGGTCATATATTGATATATTGGCCATATATGCTCATATACAAACGCA